>JAZKJV010007512.1:600000-955153 GCA_037367405.1 Ottelia alismoides | reverse complement strand
TGCCCTTCTGTAATTTCTGAAAATGTAAGGGGGCAAAGTGCAATTCTCCGAATTAATTCTTAATCCCCCCTTAGGGTTCTTCATCTCTTTCAAAAGGGAGGAGGGGTACCCGGCCACCGCCCAACGTGCTAAGGGGGAAGGGCGACGCGCTACGATGGGGGTCGACTGCCGTAGCAGATGAGAGCGCTGGTGGGGCCGCTCAATAGCGGCGAAGTGGCGCGGTCCTGGAGGCGTGGTGGTGTTGTCGCCCTTGGAGGAGAAGGACAACGGCGGTGTAGGGGCGGTGCCCGCGCGGAGTTGGAGGCGCGAGCGTGGCAGAGGAGTCGGTTGGAACGGGTATGGACGGCCTCGCACGGCGGGTGGCTCGCGCGGGCTGCTGAAGGCCGGAGACGCCGGTGCGATAGGCTGGAGGTTGCGCTGGTGGGACATGCGTGCATAGGCGGAGGAAGGTGGGCGACGCCGATACGATGGAGGCCGAGGAAGAAGGGCCAGGGGCGGCGCGGCTGCCCGTTTTTTTTATTATTGTATTTTTTGTATATTTTATTTTGTAAATCAGAAAAATTAAAACAGTAAAAAAAACTTTTTTTTATTTTTTTATAAATCTGAAATATTTGAAAAAAATAGAAAATGAGAAATTTTTCCTTTTTTGTTGTTTTCTTTTTTATGGTCCTGTAAAACAAACTTTAGAAATAAAGGAAATGAATATTTTTTTATTTTTTTATTTACAAATCGAAAAATGAATAAGGATCCGGCAGAAATGACATATTCGAATCCGATCTCCGGCTACCGTACGCGGGCGGAGTTGAGAGATCGTGGACGATAGAATAGAACGCGTGGAGATCGAGAAAGTGACATGAAAATTCGGAATCGGAGAGAGAACAATTCGAGATGGATTGTTTTTAAAGATCTAGAAAAACAAAATGATGATGAAAAAAATATGACAAAATAAACTACGATTAAACTAAGATAAAATAAGAAGAAAAATGTGGATCTCACCTTAGGAGCGGAAATGGGCCGTGATCGCCTCGACAAGGCCGACTCGGTGTCACCGGACGGCTTGGAGACTAAGCAACTTTCTCGAGGAAATTTTCTCTGGGAGATCGGGCTCCTCTCTCTAAAGATTGATCAAGTTGGGATGAGGGAGAAGGAGCCCTATAGAAAAGATGGAATGAAATTTGAATTTTTGAATTTTTTTGGATAAAGAGATAAGAGAGATGAAAATTAAAATGATTTTTTGATTTTTTTGGTGGAAGAGATAAGAAAGATGAAAAGAGATAAAACTATTTACAAATTTATCTAATTTTTTTGAAATTTATTCATTTTATTTATTTGAATAAAAAAATGTTATTTTTTATTTTTTTATGGTGGTTAATTAAAAATAGCAACTATATACATATACTATATACATATATGACATTATATACAAGGGTAATTGAGGAAATTAGCTCTTTTTAATTTTAAAATTTTTATTTTTTTATTTTTATTTTTATTTTAAATAATACTAAAAGTAATTTACAAATATATAAATACAATATTTACAAAATACATGGGAAATTTGCACAAAACTCCCTGGAAAACCAACTTTTTACTTGTAACTCCAAAAATTATAAAATCACAGAAATTTTAAAGATAATTTAATTTAGGTCCAATTAAGTGAGATTGTTTCAAGTTGAGTTCAGATGAGCCGAAATTGATCTTTCAATTAGTGCTTAGTGGACTTTTCCAAGTGTGGTTACTTTTATTCTGTACAAGATTTAATTGTGCAATTATTTTTATTAAATAGGACACATTTTTATTTACAACTTTGATCTTAAAAGTTATTTGAATTGAGATCAATTAAGGCATAAATAAACCAGTGTTAGTTTTATACAGATATACACAAAACATAATTTTTTTGGATTTTTTGCTTAAGGACCCTATCTCCCCCTACTTTATTCATGATCGATCAGGTCAAGTCTTGACCTTCGCTCAGGGTTTAGGTCAGCCTGTATACAATCTTCCTTTTTATTTTATTTTCTTTATTTTTCCTTTCTTTCTTTATTTATTTATTTTAGGTTAAAATTATAAGAAATGTACAATATTTACACACAGATGCAAGTTAGTAAAAATATGGAGTTAGTGTTATATGCATGTATTTTATAAGGGATTTTAAGCTAAAATAAATAAATAAAGATGACGAATCGCAGATTCATCATCCCCCTATGCTTTACCTTTGCTAGTCCCTTAGCAAACACTTATTTGAAAGAATAAGTGAAGAAAAAGAAAAGGAAAGGGAAAATAAAGAAAGTAGGACAATATTGGGTATTAAACTTAGCTTCATAAAATTGTAGTTTGGAACTCTATTGGACCTTTGGATTATTCGTGTGTCGGAACTTCCGTGAGACTTAGAATTTTAAAATCGACAACCTTCAAGTTCTACACATCATTGTTACAGTTTCAGCTCAGAAGTCATCTTAGATCAATCCTCTTCCCAAAACATACCCTATGAACATTGAACAATCGACTCATGTGTGTGAAAGGTTTTAGCTCTTCCCATATAGAATGTCGGACTACCATGCAAATCTCCTGTCCAGTAACTCGTCCTCGGCTAGTCGGGTATTTCCTTCTAAGGTTTGTCGCGTTGTGTTCATAATCGAATAGGGGGAGAAGTTAGAAGAAGGAGAAAAGATCTGCAGGTTTTCTTGAAGCTTGGACCTTTTTGGTCAGATATTTATTTGGTAGTGGCATCTTTGTATTTGGATTTTTGGTGGTTCTGCTTGGATCTTGTTGAGCCCCTACGGATATAGAATCTTTTTATTTTCGTACATGTTTTGAGGTCTTAGAAAAAATTTTGTCGAGCCATCCATCCCTTTTCTGAAGCTTTATTTCAACCCGTACTCCGGTCTTTAGATTTCCACGCTACCAGAAAAGAAACTCACACAGTCTTCCAACATCATGTCTGAGTTGAGATAAGTGCATAGTGCGAGAGTACAAATTAATTCCCTATTCCAGAGTTATACCCAGAATGAAGTGACCAGGTTAGACACTAAGAGTCGCTGCACATTGTCATGTGGAACTCAAAGAATTAAGTCAAAGACCTGAAGCTTCTAAAATCCTCTTTCTCGGTGAAGTTCCTCTAAGAATTAGGTGGATTAAGGTCCAACTAAGCTCCATTCTTCAATTTTATTCCAGACATAGTTTAAATGTCAATACTATCCTGAAAAATACACATGCAAATGCAAGAAAATATGCACAATGCAAAGAGTTTTTTTAAGACAATGCGATGTAAAAGAAGTTTTTTTAATTATGCAAGTTTTTATAGATTTTTTGTTTTGTAGTTTTTTTTCAAAAAGGGAAGAGGGTTAGTAATATATACAAGATATTTTTTTGTTTTTTTGTTGTTGTGTTTTTTTAACACACATGGATTTTACAAAATTATATACATATCCCCCCAAAATAAACATATTTAAAAGTACGAGTTATGTCTAAAGTATATATACAATATATACGACACCCCTCTATACTTAGCTCGAACTATGTCCTCATAGTGATCAGAGAGCGACAAAGGAAGACATAACTCGTGCTAAGTATAGAAAGGTGAAAAGACTCCTGTGCTACAACAACTCAAAGAAAAAATAAAAAGAATAGAAGTTGGTGATCCCCCCTAAACATAGGATCAAGTAATCCTAAGTATAGTAGAATGTACAAAGGGGAAAACCAATGAAGAGAATGTACATACTCACAAAGACATGATATGAACAACATCACCCCCTATACTTAGGGTAGAATATCCCTAAGTATAGGCAACAACAACAAGGGTGATAAACATGACAAATATGAACAACACAAATCCTCCACCCCCCTATACTTAGGATAAAGCACATCCTAAGTATAGCATATATACACACGGAAAAGGGGTGAATGATAAAACGGGAGAAGAATGAGTGAAACGAAAGGATATACAAGAGGAGTGGATTTACAAAGGTTAAGAAGGTCGAAAACGAACCTTCTTACGGGACCGCTGAGGTATGGATTTGACAAGGTGTAGGTCGATATTAGGATCATCATTAGACATAAACTGAGTATGATCGACCAAGAATGTATCCTCAGCGGTATCAGATTATGCAGGCCTAAACCGATTATTGGAAGTAGTGTGGTCAAGTCCTGCCTGGTAAGTCTCGCAAACATCAAAGTAAAATGGCTCGAAATCATTATCAGAAAAAGTAGGATCAATTTCAGCCTGGCGAACCTTTACCGATCATCATCTTTATCAAAAGGCCCAAATTTCTTTATAAAAGCAATCAAATCAAATTTGGCCTGATCGGTCTAATTTGAATCAGGGTGAATAGGAACGGACTCATCAGTGAAAGTAGCCGAATCATGTCCGTCTTGTCTAGTCTCATACTCTGCCTTCCGCTCTAGGGTGTCTATCGTGTAAATTCCGCGGATGTCATCACAGCATCACCACATACCAGAAGGGGGAACTCCAAGGTCTATACTTTAGATCCTACTAACACGTAATATTTATGGTGATTTTTTTAAATTAATTTAGTTTTATTTGATATTTTCTAAATATAAAAAATACCTAAAATTGTTCTGTCTATTTTATAAATTACATAAAAATTGAAAAATTGTTTGAAAAATTCTATAAAAATTCGTGTGTGTGTGTGTGTGCACGTGCGTGTTCTTGTATGCTTTGTATTCAGTAGCATTTTTGTTTGAAATCCTTTGTAAAAATCCTAAAAATCTAAAAACTCTAAAAAATAAAAAAGGCTTCCAATCTCTGTAGTTAGGTAATTTTATTTACTTTTGTATAAAATTGCTATTCGAGACATTAGGAGACTTCAAGTATTTTTAACTTGTAATTTTGTCTTGGTTGTGCATTATTTGCCCTGTTTTCCCTTCTTCTTTTTTAGAAATTCATTTAAAAATTGGAAAAATCCCGAAAAATCATTAAAAACATTGGAATATTTGAAAAAACATAAAAATATTTTTATTTCTGATTTTTGAGCATTTTTAGTCTTAGTAGAAATTGTGAAGGCATGCTTATGCAGTTGATTGCCTTATTTCTTTCGCTTCCTTTATCTTAATAAAAAATAAAAAAATGCAAATGAAAAACCACAAAAATATGTTTTTATTTCTCTAATTGCTGACTACTTCATACATTTTCAAGCTCCTTGTGTTCGACCCTGGTCGCTTTACCAAGTTAAATAAATAGCGGAGACCACTGGCATTCCCTTGATTTTGTGCTTTGACTGATTGATTCGTGTGGTCTTGATTTTCTTGTTGAGTCCGGCCAGCTGATTGGGGTCACAACGACCTTATATATTACTTAGATGCGAGCACTGTTACTAGGGGATATGCACTTGCCGTAAAAGGACTTGGCGTAGTCTTTTGGGAACAGAGTGACTGATCAGCTTACCTAGCTATTTTTCTAAATAGCCTATGATTGTCACTTGAGTGTGGTTTTAAAGATTAGCCCATTAATGGCTCTTTGGGCTAGTGGGAGATTGTTGACATGTAAGCCCATGACGAGCCATTATGCAATAAATATTATTGTGAATATCATTCTCTAATCTGAAATGAAGAATAACTCATTTGCATAATAGGTCCCTTAGTACAATTAGGGTTATACACCATGGACATATTAATGATCATACAAATGTTGATTCAATTATTGAATCATAAAGGCTGGTGCTTGGATGAATATCTAAAGAGTTAGATTGAGGACTCATCAAGAACTATCAAATGATCATTAAGAGAGGATCCCCAACCAAAGAAGTGATGAATCTCATATTCATCACTCTAAAACTCATTAATTAAGCTCTAATCCCCAACATTCATAGGCATTTCTTCAATTATTCTGCATAATTAGCATTCATGCATGTTTTGATAAGAATTGAATTTTATCACTTATTTTCGCACAAAATAAGAAGCCAAAAATCCCAGCCAAAATTGACCTGTAAATAACCTAACTTCCCTGATTTTTAACTAATTCATGCTAACTCCAATTGACCCAAAACCACCTCCACTGTGTACATATCACTAACAAGAATAAATGAAAAATAAAAAAAACACTAACCCAAATAAGTGGGTCAAAAACCCAAACCCTAGTTTAGGATTTCCGGACTAAAACCTCCATATCTTCCTCAACTAGTGTTTGATTTGATCCTATCACTTTTTAACTAATGTACATTCAATTACCTTCAAAACAAGACCAAGTTCAAGTGAATCGAAGCTCATATGTGAAAGTTGGGTTTTGAGCCTCTTTTGTACATTTTGTATTTTAGCGGTTCTTGATCTATTATTTTATGTACATAATTAACCTATTTTATTTTATTTCTTTTTCATTTGTCTTCTTTGATGAAAGTTTGATTAAAATGCGTAAAAATCCAAATCCAAACTGAGCTTGAAATCAAAGAAACTAACTGAGTTCGAGTCTTCACTAATTGTTTGTACAAAAGTTGTCTTTTTCGTCTTTTATTTTAATTCTTCTTTTTCTTAATTAATAAAAATCCCAAAAAAATATATGTGTAAATATTTATCTTTGATTTTATCATATTTTTCTGGGTTTTTATCTGGTTTAAAAATAACATAAAAAATATAAAAACCAAACGACCTACTTTGTGAAGTAGGTAACCTTACCTACTTCACATCTAATTTTAGCAAATTTTTTTATTTTTTTTAAAATGCCACAATGGATTTTCGTTACTATATCCCTCTAATATGTGATTTAAATTTCTTCAAAACATAGAATCCTACAACCTCCATTCAGACAGTCATTTTTTAACGGTCACAGATTTGTTGTATTTTACCTATTCTGGATGGAGGCCGTAGGAGTCTCTGTTTTTGACGAAATTTGAATGACGTATTAGAGGGATATAATTATGGAAATCCACAGTGACATTTTTCAAAAAAAAATTGCGAAAAATGGATGTGAAGTAGGTAAGGTTACCTACTTCACAAAGTGGGCTCCCTTTCCCCAAACCAAAAATCGAGGTATTCTATGTACATAGAATACCCCAAAAATATCACTTTATGCAAATCATTGATTTTGATTTTGGTCCCTTCATAAAAGTTGTAGATCTCATCGAGATGAGCAATTTTCATGAAGAAACTTTTTCGATCCAAGGTCATTTACTATATTTTATTATTTATCAAAGTTTTTATTTTCTGATTTTTGTGGGGCCAACACGTGACAGCTCCTGGAACCGCCATGTGTCGCCCATTTTTGAGGTTTTTATATTTAGTTTTTTATTAAAAAATAATAAACAGCGCACATGCAGCGCACGCGCCACATAAGCACGTACCCTGCACGTGCTCGGCTCTACCTCCCCATTTGGCGCCATGTGGTGAGATCGCGGTCGTCCAATCTCGGCCGATCGGATGGCCCTAGCCTCATCTCCTTTCTCCCAGCTCCTTTCCTAATTACGCCGCTCATCTCGCGACTGATCTTGCTTCACCGCTGCATCCCCCAAATCTCACCGCCATCTCCAATCATCTCCCCCTTTCCTAATTCATCGCCGCCCCAATCTCATCTCCTTTACAAATCTCGCATAAACCCAATCACGATCAGTCCTGCAGCCAAATCGAATATCTGATTAGCTTCCTTCATCGGCCTCTCCTCGCACCCTATTTAAGCTATGCCGCCCGCTCATCTTTGGCATCCGTTGTTTGCACAAATTGAAGGGATACGTCGGTGTGACAGCATCGTGTATCACCCTCCCGCGGTGAGATCCAATAGGTTACCCTGCCGTTGCAGCATCGTTATCTCTGAGCTACTGTTCTGCTCCGACTATCGTCGTCGAGCCGACGACACTTCATCATCAAGCTACTCCGCAACTCCCCCACAGTTCAACGACCACTCCATGCAGGCTTCTCCAATAATCGCCAGTCGTTCTTCTCCGACAACTCTGCAACACCATCTTCATCCTTCAACTCCAGCAGCCACTCCTTCAACCCACAGCGTTGCCACCGTCAACGATGCATCCACCGACCACCGGAGAATCAACGCCCCTTGCTGTGTAGCCAACTGCCAGTAAGCGTCGATCCTCCCCTTGACCAGTGACTGGAGCCTTGCGTAAGACCACCTACCATGCTTCGCCTCGCGTCCCGCAAAGCTACGCCTCCGTCGAGCACCGCCTTACCAGCCGTCTCCGTCGGGCGCAGTTCCCAAGGCCCCCGCGCACGTGCATAACACGTGCGCTCGGGGAACTTACACAGAGGTCCCTGCAGAGGCTTCAAATTATAGGAATACCCCCCGTACGCGATGGTCACATGGGGCGTGAAAATTTATAAAGAGCCCCTTAAAGTACCTTCTATTTGCACACTAGACCCATCAACAAAGGGTCACGTGCCTGACACGTGACTCCTTGGGAATTTTTGCAAATTCACCCCCAGAACTATCAGTATTTACATTTCAATCCTTTTCTGCAGTTTCATACTTATTTAATTATTATATTATTACAGTACTACCCATGTGTTCCCCCATTATTTAGAACCTCTACCTTGCATTATTTTATTTATAAAAAAATAAGCATTCTATTCTACAACTAATTCTCTACATCATGGCATAAGTTTGATATTTTTGTAATCAATGGTTTATTAATAATTAATTATTTTGTGGAAAATTGTATATTCTGCCCATTTTATGCTTGAAATTTCCTAACTAAATAACCATTGCTCTGAAAATTGCCAAAAAAATCTAATTATAGATTTAATTGTATTTTAAATTGTGCCCAAAAAGAATTGCATTTGCATACACCATTTGCCTTGTAAAAATCATTTTTCATATTTCGATATTTAATTTTTAATAGGTATTAAAGCTTGTATTTTTGAGGTTTAGGATTTTTCTGAGATCCATCACCTAGTGATAGATCTTGTATAATTTATCCCTTGAAAGTAATTAGGTTTAATATTTATTATAATTAATAATTGAAATTCGATGTGTTTGCATTCAAAAATTCATAAAAAAATTCATCTTGCATCTAAAAATTCCAAAAAAATTACAGTGCATTCATTTTATCGCATTTCTCATCTTGGCTGAGTTTCACATTTTTTGACATCGTTTGATTTCTATTCATTTTCTAGTCTTAAAATTGGTTTAATTTGCATTTCACATCCCAAAATTGCAATAAAAATTATAAAAAAAAAGACTGCCTCAAAAATCATGTATGAACTTTGATAGACAAAAATTCTAAGTTGTTCCTTTTCCTCCTTGAGTTCGACCTTCGGACTTGCCCAAGTAAAATAAACATAAAACCACATCAATTAAAATTGACTAAACTTCATGTGGTTATTTCTTGACTGATTCCAATTGTCCACCTATAACGAAACGGCACATTATTTTAAGTGAACGATAATTCACGACTTTTAACATCGGCTAGTTTGGATTCGTCAAGAAGGAGATGACAATCCTTTCTCGAAAGGCTCATATCTAACAGACCTCTTGATGCAAGTCCTCTGTATAAGAATAAGAGATTCAAAGTTAGATAAGTTAGGTCAGAGAGATGACTTAACGAGATCGAGATAACCAAACTCCTATGTCATTTGTTGTCACGATATAGGCACACATCCTCTGACCGGAGAAAGATGTGTTACTATATGTCTAAGTATGTACATTTGGCAAACCAATAGATTGATGACCTAATCAAGGTCTATACACCAATGCATTGGTGTGCATGAAAGGGCATATGAGTAATACGATCTCTCAAAGGGATCATATATGTTCATTACTGAACCGGAAGACATGAGCTCACTCATGAGATATTGGGAAGATTCAAATTCCGTGCATGATCATCTCATTTTGGAAGCTTTACTGAATTTGTAGGTTTGATATAAGCTTTTGGAAAGTATATGATCAACACCTAGGTATGATATATGCTTTTGGAAAGCATATGATCGATACCGACTCCCAATGATCAAATGAGAAACTTAATGATGAAACCTTAAAGTGGACAGTTAAAATGGATCTTATACTTTAGGTTTATTCTTGATCTTCCAATATGTAGGATGTACATATATTAGGAATACCTGAGGGTGATGTGATCATAAATGATTGTATAACCATGACACTTCCATTCCTAGGGAGTGATAAAACGGATCTGGATTTAGTGACTCCTCTTAGTAGAGAAGTGATTTGATCTTAGTCCAAATGTTGGACATTGATCTGAATGCGATTCATATGCATTGAGAAGATTAGATTTGCAATCTTTATTTAATCAAGCATCTATGAGTGGTTCTCAAGATCTGGATTTGAGGTGTGATCTCAATAACCAAGTCACTATACATGGGACAATATAATCGTCATGTCCTTATCTCCAAGTAGTCATGGAGAAAGTGCATTATCTTTGAAAGAGTTCAAGGATTATTTCATTGTTGATATATGTATCCGAGCATTGAGAAATTTGATAATTAAATGTGATTTAATTATCACGAATAATATGAATTTGATTCATATTATAAGGAGAGTTATCTTAGATCATTAAATGTAATTTAATTATCAAAGATGTAAATAACATGAATGTGATTCATATTATTTGGGCACATGAGAATAGAGATCCAAGATGATTAAATGTGATTTAATTATCATGAATATGAATAATGTGGATAATACTATCCATATTAATCATATATATTACAATGTGATTTATAAATATATAAGAGAGAGCTATTTGTTATTTACTTTTGTTAACTAATTGTTGATGTGAATTGGATTCACATTGGACAATAAATTGGAAATATAATTTACATTTTATTTTTAGTTGTGAATATGATTCAAAAATTTCCAATGTTAACAAAATAATTTAGATTTATTTTGTGAAATAATTTACAACAAAAGTTGTTGCAAATATCGAAGAAATTCATGGGATAATGGAATCTCATGGAATAAGAGAAGAAATCTATCTTCCTTGTAGAAAGGGTGGACGACCACAATTCCTACATGGAATGTGGTGGTCGTCCACTCCTCTCATGGAAGGAGGCTTGCCTCCTTCCTATTTCTCTTATGGAGATTGATTTAATATAAATTAAGTTATATTCAATATATATTTTATTTAATCAAATTAATTATTATTATATTTTTAGCAACTAGATCATATCCATTAAAAGGAATATAAATCAATGCGAGCCATTGGATTTGTGTTGTCCATGGATTGAGATCCATGGATACCAAAATATACTAAAAGGAGAGGCACCACTTTGCTCTTCTTTACTCACAAGTTGGAGACAACAACATATGCTCTCTCTATCTCTCTCTCTACACGCCATCTCTCCCTCTCTCTCTTGTGGCCGTCCATCATGATACCCTAGAGAGAGTCATCATCGTCGTAGCGTCGTCGTTATGATGCCGGATTATTTTCTTGTGGATCTCTATCTCCTTCAGTGTGCCTCGTTCGTGAAGAAGACGTCAGATCTCGTATGACAAGATCAGGGGATTCGCTGCTTGGAACATCAACATGGACTGCGATGAGCACGCGTTTCATCAACGCGCTCTCAAATGTCTCCTCCGTCGGATCAGACTTGAGATATGAGATCTCTTCATTTAGAGCTCAATCGCAACCATGCTTCATGAGGTAACCCTAATACTTGTTTGGGATTTAGGTGAAACGATCCAAGAAGTGGTCTTGGATCATGTGGTTTCATCGCATGAATTTTTTTAATTTCCGCTCCCTCGAGCAACCTGTGCGACTTGTCGCTCCCGCTCGCAAACGATAAGATTCTTATGCTTCCGTGATGCGCTTACGAATCTTACCATATCCTTCACATCCTGCATACCGGAAGACCCGTAACAGACCCAAAGTTTTAGTTTTATTTAGACTGTCTCCTTCGGGGTTTTATCAATAAGTTTCTCTTTTGATCATTGGAAATTGGTATCGATCATATACTTTCCAAAAACATATATTATACCCAGGTGTTGATGATATACTTTCCAAAATCATACATTAAACCTACAATTTCAGTTAAGCTTCCAAAGCGAGACAGCTGTGCACGGAATTTGATTCTTCTCAATATCTCATGAGTGAGCTCATGTCTTCCAGTTCAGTAAATGAACATGCATGATCCCTTTGAGAGATCATATTACTCATATGCCCTTGCATGCACACCGGCTCATCGGTGTATAGACCTTGGTTAGGTCATCAACCTATTGGTATACCAAATGTACATGCTCAGATATATAGTAACACATTTGTCTCCAGTATGAGGATGTGTACCTATATCATGACATCATACAACATAGGACTTTCGTTATCTTGATCTCGTTAAGTCAACTCTTTGACCTAGCTTATCTAGCACCTCGTAATCTCTATTCATATACAGAGGACCTGCATCAAAAGGTCATTAGATATCAGCCTTTCGAGAAAAAGATTGTCATCTCCTTCTCAGGATGGAGATCCTCTCTTAACAATCATTTGACGATGCTGGATGAGTCCTCAATCTAACTTTTTATATATTTATCCAAGCACCAGTCTCTATGATTCAATAATTGAATCCACAGTTGTATGATTATTAAGATGGTCATGGTACATAACTCTAATTGTAATAAGGGACCTATTATGCAAATTAGTTATTTTTCATTTCAAATCAGGGGGTGATATTTGCAATAACATTTATTGCATAATGGCTCGTCGTGGGCTCGTATGTCCAACAAATCTGGGGTTTGAGCAGGGGGCATAGCTGAGGTAAATGGAGAGTATGATCAACGACTTCAATCAAAACCTTGATAGGAGGAGGGACTTTGAGGAGTCAAGCACACGGTGGGGAGCTTCTCTGGCAAAGTGTGCATATGATTAGATTTCGAATTCGCTCTTCTTTTTAATTCTGTTGAAATTTGATGAATAACAAACGATAGATGATTTGATGATGAGAACTCATGATGGTAGGTGTTGGATGACTTTGAGCTGTGACAGGTTGCAATAGGGACCATCCTTATTTAGCCTTACAGTGGCAGTCCTCGAGCACCATGTTTCGACGTTGTGGGAGGGAGCAATGCTTGAAGTGTTAGCACAAGGCAATCTTCGGTCAGAGCGTGTGTTTCCCATTACTTGTTAAGAAAGCGGAAGGAGGGGGATAAAAAATATAACATAGTATTTTTTGCATTTTTCATTGTTGTTTTGTTCATCAAATTAAAACTAAATAAAAAATTATCGATTTAACCCATAGAGCTGGATAGTAGGGTTGACGGTGTAAAAGAAAGCTAAGTTACAAAAGTCATGACGTAACTACAAAGATTGTAGGAGATGAAATGTGATGGACAGTTTTTAACGTTAAAAACCCTTTATATAGAAACACTAAAATTATTTTTAATCCACTCTAAAATCTATATACCTTCTTTAAAGTCGGGTTTTTCAGCCCTTTCTTGGCACGTGGCATCACGGTTGAGCAAGATAGCTAAGTGGTATAAGGCGGGTCCTCATGAGAGGTCGTGGGTTCAAATCCCACTTCTGACATTCTCAATTTTCAGCCAATTTTGAATATTTATCCTCCTTTAAGTCAGGTTTACAAATCATTACTTGGCACGTGGCATAATTGTGGGCAAGGTGCCAAAGTGGTATAAGGTGACAAACTGGTCCTCTTGAGAGGACGTGGGTTCAAATCCCACCTTCAACATTATCAATTTTCAATAAATTTTGGGTGTTTGTTTTTTAAAATGGAAAGTTTATAAATATATTCGTGTATTCTTGTGATCTCAAGTGTATATCTTGTATTTAAAATTTATGTATGTGCCCCTTTAAACACGTGTTGTCTGTACTCGTGGACAAAAATGCTACATTATATATATACCATAATTAAAATCATCTTATTTATAAATATAATATAAATAATAAAATATCTATACACACTCTTTACACTCATGGTTTGGCAGTAACATCATGGGAGGCTTTGACATTTCCTCTTCGCTTGGTTGTTTCACTATTCTCGCTTCTCCAGTATACGTGGCATCATGAGAGGTCTTGGTGTCTCCCTCTTTGCTTGGTCATTTCATCATTCCCACATCTCCCATTTTTAGTGTTCATCTTCCGACCGTAACTTCCTCATGTCCTGACACATGGTGAGTACTACTTCCTACTTTGTCGGATGTTTCTTTCCCCATTCGACGAAGCATCTTAGCACACGAGCATCAACCGGTAGAAGTCAGTACTCCAACAATTCCCTCATAATATATAATATATTATAATTCATAAGATTTAATACATATTCATATGAACATATCGCATACTCACGCGCGATATGTGTGTTATGATTCTTGCAAATAAACTATGTATAATATTAAGTGAATTCCGATATTGCTATTGGCCATAAATAGTTTTATGATATACATATAAAATATATATCATAAAATTGTTGATAAATTTTAATTTAACAATTTATTATATATAATAAAATTTTCACATATTCAAGTTGTAACATGTTGTAATATAAGTATGATTATATAATCTTCAAACTAGATTCTTTTATAAATTCGTATGTAAATTCAATTCTATGCATGGAATAAGTTGTATATATATTAACAATGATAAAAGAGGAAATGAAGAAAGAAGTTTTACACTAACAAATAATGTATGAAGATAGTATATTTACTGATATTATCTAGCACAATATGATAGTGAACAATATAGTTTTAGATGTAAACTTTAGAAATAAGTAGATATCTGTAGTGAAGTATGGGCATTAATCTCCAGGAAGTATGCTCGATGACATAGGCCTATCATTGCGAAGAGAGATGTGAGCGATATGAGATGATGGTAAGTTCAATGAGATGAATAGGCAACAAATACTCTTATGCATTAACTCTTAAATATTATTTTTTAAAATTTATATATCTACTATTACATACAATAGTATTCTGGATATTACAATAGGTAACTATTAATTGAAATGGATTTGACATCGTAAAAAATATTTCTAATGAAGTCGAATAAATATTTTACAAATCATTTAATTATTTAAAATAAATGTTAAATTAATTATTTACATATAAAATTAATTTTTATAAATATTTTTATTCATTTTTTTGAAAAAATTTTGAAATTAACTTTTTATTTCGCATCGCTAAAAAAATTCATCCCGTCGCAAAGCGCGGGGTAATGTGCTAGTTATTTTTAATCCGCTGTTCAATTCAACCCATTGAAACGCCGATTACAGCCCTCCTACATCCCACTGCATACCGCCAAATAATTGATCCCGCACGCAATTTGCCCTTCCTCCATCCACCGGCCTCAAAGCCGGCGGCGGTCTACACCAGCACACCTTTGCGCATCAATCATCCCCCCATCACACATACACTCTCGCTAAAATCTCCCAAGTTTCCCTTTTGTATTTGAAGACGCCATGGCCGCCTCATACGGCAAGCTTGAGAGCGTGGTCATCGCGGTGGACGGGAGTGAGGAGTCCATGTCGGCCCTCCGCTGGGCCCTCGACAACCTGCGACTCAGCTCCGGCGATTTCATCGTCCTCCACGCACAGCCCCCGCCGTCCATCACCGCCGGCATCAGCCCCGCCGCCATCCCCTTCGGCGGCCCTAGTACGCACCCTTATCTCCTCTCCCCCCCCACCAGTCGGACTTCTATCTATGCATATCACAGACACTGACGTGGATCGTCCTCTGCAGGTCACGTGGACGTGCCGGCATTCGCCGCAGCAATCGAGGCGCACCAGCGGAGGGTTAGTGAGGCGATACTCTCGCACGCGTTGAAGATCTGCGCCGAGAAGGACGTAAGGCCTTATCCAAACATTTTTGTAATATCCTTTCGTTTTTTTCAAATTTAGATGATGTTACGTCCTTCTCCAAACATTTTTATAATATCCTGTCGATTTTTTTAAGAGTTAGATGATGTTTTGTTGTTTGTAGCCATTTTGAAGAAGATATCGAAGGTTTGAGGACGAATATAACTGTAGAAATTATATAGTTTGATGAATAAAAATATAGATGCGGAAAAGCAGATAGACGTGGATATCGATATTAGCTCTTCCTTTTTGTATTTTATAAAAATACAAACAAGAATATACCATTTATATGATGTTTCTTTTTTTAAAGGATATCCAAAAGTTATTCCTCCCAGGTTCACCATGTAGTGCAATAATCGATCTACTTCTCTACTGAAACTTAAACTTTGATAATCGATCTACTTCTCTACTTCTTTAGTATATTAATATAAAGTTTATTACTTTATTTCAACATTAAACATCTTTTAATCAAACACAAAACATTTTACGCATTAAATAAGTTAGGAGCGTTTTAGATTTGTGGCCCTACCATATTATGAGGATATGTCTATTCAATCAAGATATTCATCTAAAATCCGTATTCTATCTGTATTCAAATCTTTAAAAGGATGTGTTCTTGTAAAGCAAGCATCCAAAAACATTATTTTCACAAGTTTAAATATCAAAATTACAAGAATCAAGACTCACGTATGGTAGGATCTTGCCTGTTACGCTACATTCTCCACAATTCTCGCAAGCTGATTCTCCTTAAGAATCACCGGCGCCCAAACTTTCGAGCGTTAAGTCAACATGAGACAACTCAATCGACTCCCAAAAAGCAAAGACACTCTCAAAAGACACCCCATTGAGATTTGCCTCCATGGGGATGTGTCTCAATATGCACACAAAAAGAAAAAGTGATCAATGTCTTCCATCGCCTTAGAGCTCGCATGAACCGTTGGATCCCTGGAATTTGGGCACTTGATTTCTTCCCATTAGCCGCAAAAAGTCTAAACCTGCAAAGGGATCTTCCATCCCAAAACAATTGATTCATATAAGACACCTTATAAGCCTTCCCCACTTAGGGGCCATCTACCCAAGTCCAATGGTCAAGTCTAATATGGACCCTCCAAGTGAGAGAGGGACTTAGTCAGCTATGTGAATTCTACCACACGTTGGTTCGAAATCTCAGAGAAGAATTGGGATGACCAAACCCATTGCCCCATGCCTTACCAACTCTAATACCCCTGTCAGCAGCCAATACAACAAACCGAGGAATTGATCTTGTAAAATCCCTCGACCAATTTGTAATTGTCTAACAAAAAATGGAAAACACCCCCATCTCCTAAGGCATGCTAAAACGAAGTTAAGATCTCAGGAAGAATAGAATACATTGAAGGATATTGAGAATCCTCAAGCGCATCACGGAAGCGTGTCGATCGCATCATATGCAATCGGGACAACTAGTCGCACTAGTCGCTAGATGCGGCGGAAATTAAATTTTTTTTCAACCATTGATGAAACCACATGATCACGAGAACATTTCTCGGATCGTTTCATCAAACCACAAAGTATAAGGAATACCTCTTGAAGCATAGTTGTAATCGTGAGATCCCAAACAAGAGATCCTCCTGTCTTAAGTCCGATCCACGAAGAATGCACTTGCGGGCACGATGATGAGTCGCGAACCTCCCGCAATCCTCGATGAAGATCCAAGCAATGAATCCCCTGATTTCGTCAAACGAAATCCATCGTCTTCCTGTAGAGAAAGCAACCCCAAAGAAGAAGGAGATCATTGAGTCGTCGAAGGCGAAGGCGAGAGACTCTCCTTCTCAATGCACAAAGTGGACGGCCACCTTGAATAGAGAGAGAGGGTGGGCGAGAAAGAATGAGAGAGAGAGAGAGTAGTAGGCTTCTACAACTCTTTTATTATGTACCTTGAAAGGCTAGGTTAGCCCTCCTTTTATATTAGTTTAGGATCCAATAGATCTCAATCCACGGGACACATAGATCCAACAACCATGGTGATCTATGTATTAACCAATGGTCATGATTGTTGTTGGCTAAAAACCAACAATATTAATTTATATTTAAATTAAATATATATTGCAACATTATCAACACAATTTAATTTAACATAAATTAATTATCAAGAGATAACTAGATAATAAAAAGGGAGATAATAAACCAACCCCCAAATATAGGGGGCGTTACCCATGGTTGACGCCACCTATATTTGTGGTGGTTATTCTCCTTTTTTTATTTTATCTATTATTTCTTAATAAATTTGTAATAACCATTATTACAAAATTTTCCACCAAATTAATTTCAAATTAATTTGTGAATATTTCAATCATTCCATTGAAAAAATGTGAATCATATTCACAAAACCAAACTAATTTGTAAATTACATTTTCAATTAACTAATTAATGTGAATCCAATCCACATTAATAATTAACTAATGCTATTTACAAAAAATCTCTCTCTCCGATATGTATATTATAGATCACATTTATAATACACAAATATTATGGATAGTGTTATCCACATTCTCCAATCCTTGATAATTAAATCCCATTTAATTATCTCGGATAATTATTCTCATAATATGAATCTCATTCATGTTATGCTTGATAATTAAACCTCATTTAATCATCAAGTCCTTCTTGCTTGGATATGTAATTCATCAAATGAATTATTCTTGAACCCCTTTAAGAATAATGTGCTTTCTCCGCAAATACTTGGAGATAAGGACAGAGCCATTGTATTGTTCTACGTATAACGACTTGGATGTTGAGATCTCATCTCAAATCCAGATCTTACAGACCTCCCACAGATGCTTGATTGAATCAAGACCGCAAATCTAATCTTCTCATTGCATCTGAATCACATTCAGACCAATGTCCAACACTTGGACCAAGATCAGATTGCTTCTCTACTGAGAGGAGTCACTAAAATCCAGACCTGTTTCATCACTCCCTCGTAATGGAAGCGTCATGGTTATACAATCGTTTATGATCACATCACCCTCATGTATTCCTAATACGTGTACATCCTGCATACTGGAAGACCCATGATCATCCTGAAGATTAAGATCAATTTTACACTGTCTTCTTCAAGGTTTGATCACTAAGTTTCTCAATCTTGGTCATTGGGAGTCGGTATCGATCATATGCTTTCCCAAAGCATATATCATACCTTCAAATTCATGTCATGCTTCCAAAGTATGACGACCATGCATGGATTTTGATCGGTCCCAATACCTCATGAGTGAGCTCATGTCTTCCGGTTCATAAGTGAACCTGTATGATCCCTTTGAGAGATCGTATTGCTCATATGCCCTTATATGCACACCGGCTCGCCGGTGTATAGACCTTGGTTAGGCCATCAACTTATCGGTCTGCCAAATATACATAGTCGGACATATAGCAATACATCTGTCTCCGGTCAGAGGATGCGTGCCTATGCTGTGCCAGCATTCAACATAGGACTTAGGTTATCTCGATCCCGTTAAGTCAACCCATTGACCTAACTAATCTGACACCTCCGAATCACTATTCCCATGCAGAGGACCTGCATCAAGAGGTCGGTCAGATATCAGCCTATGTGAGAAAGGATTGCCATCTCCTACTCAGGCTGGAGATCATCTCTTAACAATCATTTGACGGTACTTGATGAGTCCTCTATCTAACTCTTTAGATATTCATCCAAACACCAGCCTCTATGATTTATTTAATGAATCAACATCTATATGATCATCAAGATGGCCATGGTACATAACCCTAATTGTACAGAGGGACCTTATAGTGCATTCACTTATTTAATTTCAGAAAGGGAGTGAAACATCGATAACTTTTATTGATAAACATACATATTACAATAACACTTATTGTAAGAATGGTTCGTCCAGGGCTCACATGTCTAACAATCTCCCACTAGCCCTCAGAATCATTCAAGTACAATCTGTAAACCCATACTCATTACATGCTTGTCAAAACCCTTCTGTGTCAGAGGTTTGGTAAGAGGATCAACAATGTTGTCGGCAGAGGCCACTTTGGTGATGATGATATCACCACGCTTTTGAATCTCCCGAATGATGTGCTATTTCCTTTCCACGTGCTTGCTCTTTTGATGGCATCTGAGTTCCTTTGCTTGAGCAATGGCTCCCGTGTTATCGCAGAGTAACGGGATGGGAGTATTAGAGGAAACTACGCCAAGCTCTAAGATGAACTTGCGCAACCACACCGCCTCCTTTGCAGCATCCGATGCGGCAATGTATTCGGCTTCTATTGTTGAATCTGCCGTAGTGTCCTGCTTCTTGCTTCTCCAGCTCACAGCACCACCGTTCAACAGGAATACAAACCCTGATGTCGACTTTCGATCATCAATATCCGACTGGAAGTCTGAATATGTATATCCCAAGACTTGGAGATCACCATTCCCATAGACCAAGATGTAATCTTGCGTCCGTCTCAGATATTTGAATATGTTCTTTACTGCATTCCAGTGTTTCTCTCCATAGCAGGATTGGTAACGACTTACCACTCCCACTGCATGGCAGGTGTCTGGCCTAGTACACATCATGGCATACATCAAGCTTCCTACAGCTGATGCGTAAGGGCATCCAGCCATGCCTTTCCTTTCCTCAACACTTTGAGGAGCCATCCCTTTGGACAGATGGATACCATGTCCTAAGGGGAGGAATCCCTTCTTTGAACTATCTATATGGAATCGTTTAAGAATTTTCTTGATGTATCCATGTTGTAATAATCCCACTATTCTCTTTTCTCGGTTTCTGAACAACTTCAGGCCTAAGATGTAAGAGGCTTCTCGAAGATCTTTCATCTCGAAGGTATGGACTCCTGTATCATTCCCAATGATAAGGATATCATCTACGTAAAGCACAATGAATACAATGGCACTCCCACTAAGCTTCTTGTACACACAAGGTTCATCAGGATTCTGCACAAAATCATAACTCTTTATGATTTCGTCAAATCTGATGTTCCAGCTACGAGAAGCTTGTTTGAGCCCATAGATGGATTTCTTCAACTTGCATACTTTACCATCATCAACTATGAAGCCTTGAGGCTGCTTCATATAGATATCCTCCTCGAGGTATCCATTGAGGAAAGCTGTCTTGACGTCCATCTGCCAGATGTCATAGTCAAGAGATGCAGCTATAGCTAGCAGTGTCTTGATGGACTTAAACATGGTCACAGGAGAGAACGTCTCATCGTAGTGGATGCCTTCTCTTTGTGTGTAGCCCTTGGCTACGAGCCGTGCTTTGAAAGTTTCTACTTTCCCATCAAGTCCCCTCTTTCTCTTGAAGATCCATTTACACCCAATGGGTTTTACCCCTTTAGGTGGATCCTATAGGGTCCATACACCATTCTTATGCATGGAGTCAATCTCTGACTTCGTTGTTAGCATCCATCTATCCATGTCATGATCCGTGAGTGCTTCATCAAATGAAGAAGGATCATTGTCAGTTTCACCTGACACATGGAATCCATACCTTTCTGGTGGTGCAACCACACTCGAACTCCTTCGAAGAGGTATGGGTGTTTCATCTTTATTTATCTCTTCAGTTTCTGATTCAGGAATCTCAGAATCCTCAGGGGATTCAATGAGTTCCTCTACTTCATTTCTGTCTTGACCTTTAGGGAAATCATCCTTTAGAAATTTCACATCCTTAGAAACAAAAACCTTTTGGATCTCAGGGTCATAAAGCTGGTATCCAATACCATCTTTAACGTACCCAATGAAGTAGCACTCACGAGTGCGAGATTCTAGCTTACTTGCGTCCATGTTCTTCGCATGGACCAATCATCTCCAAACCCTCAAGTGTTTAACACTAGGTTTGGTACCATAACAGAGCTCGTGAGGAGTCTTTGGTATAGACTTGCTAGGAATCTTGTTCAGGATATATATTGCAGTCTCTACTGCATATCCCCAGAAACTAAGAGGTAAATGTGCTTTGCTCATCATTGAACAGACCATGTCCATGATGGTCCTGTTGCGTCTTTCAGCAACATCATTAAGTTGGGGAGTTTCAGGGGGAGTGAGATTGGAGACAATTCCATTTTCTTTAAGATATTCTTTGAATTCATCTGAGAGGTATTCACCACCTCGGTCAGATCGAATCCATTTGATCTTCCTATCGGTTTGGTTTTCAACCAAAGCCTTAAACTCTTTGAACTTTTCAAAGGTTTCAGATTTATGACGTAGTAGGAAGATAAACCTGTACCGCGAATGGTCATCAATAAACATCAAATAATATCGATATCCATTTCTAGTCGCGATACTGAAGGGACCGCATACATCAGTATGTATTAGGTCAAGAATACCTTCGCATCTTGTAACCTTGTTACGGAAAGGCATTCTGGTCATTTTACCTCGAATGCAATATTCACAGGTAGGTAAAGATTGAACCTGTAGAAAATCTAAAGGTCCATCCTTTATCAATCTATTGATCCTATCAACAGATAAATGACGAAGCCTTTGATGCCAAATCATATTCGAATGATTTCCATTCTCCCTGGATCTTTTAGGGTTTCTATTATCAGTGGTAGTGACATTTATGATACATTCATCAATGCACAATTCATAGAGTCCACCAGAAGTCAAAACACCTTCCGCAACAAATTTATCATATTGACTAATGACTAATTTATTACAGAACAGGAAGGAGTATCCTTGTCTAACAAGCTTAGATACAGATATCAAATTCCTCCTGACTTCAGGTACATAAAGACATTCTTTAAGTACTAGGACTCGACCACTAGATAACGATAGTCTGCACGTCCCGATGGCGACTGCTGCAACACTTGCATTAGATCCCATTTGGATGACTATCTCCCCTTGCTCCAGATTCTTAGTTTCCTGAAATAAATGCAACGAATTGCATACATGAATAGAAGCACCAGAATCTATAACCCAACTTCCTTCTCGTCCAACGAGAAAGCTAATTTTAATGATGAAAGTAGATTTCATACATGCTGGAGCTTTACCTTTGTCAGTAGACTTCAAGTAATCCGGGCAGTTACGCTGCCAGTACCCCGGCTTCTTGCAGTGGTGACAGACATCAGACTTTCGATGTCATCAGTGTGGAAGCACTAGAAGACGAACCAACTCTTTGATTTTTTTCTTTCTCGTCTGGGCCGGGCCCTTCCGAGAACCTTGCTTCCGTCCGCGCTTTCCTCTCACTTGTGCAACCATTGCACTAGCAGAAGGGCCGTCCTTCTTCATGACGTATTCTGCAGACTTCAATGCAGCTAACATCCCAACGTTAGTGAAATCACCTTTGCTCATGTGATAAGACACGACAAAGTTGTTGAAAGACTTAGGGAGCGACAGGAGAATAAAATCAGCCTGCATGTCAGAATCCAAGTATGCTCCCAGGGTTTCCAATTCAGAGAGGCACCCAAACACTTTGAGTACGTGTTCTCTGACAGAGGTCCCTTCCTGCATCTTGCAGCGAATAAGCTCTTTCATCACGTTGTAACGCTGTGTGCGGTTTATGTTCAGATTCAGCATAATCTCTTTGCAAAGGTTCATTTCCACATGTTGCTTCTGAAGCACATTGGACAATGACCCAAGGATATAACACCTTGCCAGATTATGATCTTCATCATATTTCTCATTATATGATTTATCTTCTGCAGTCTTAGGATTTGCTATCTTATCCTTGGTTAGCACATAAGAGACGCGCTCCGCAGATAGGACAAGATCCAAATTTCGGATCCAATCCGAATAATTTGGCCCGGTCAACTGGTTGACCTCCAGGAGCCTGCGAAGTGGGTTCATGGACTTCATTTTCTGAAATTAAGAATGCACTATATTAGAATATAAATATATATTCACTTTAAGATATTTGATTAAGGCATTTTAAATCAAATTTGTCTTGCTATGTCAATTTTTGAAAGATTATTCCCTTATTGTCTTTCAAAATAAGAGATATACTTACCACTATATCTCAAGCAAGATCTAGGATCCCCTTTCCTATCTTTGTCACATCCCAATAATATGAGAACTTGCGACTCCGATAAAAAGAAGCGGGAATTCATTCCGCCTTGCAAGTCCAACTTGTATTTCCCAATTCAGTCTTTAACACCTGAGCCCACCACCCCTAAGATGATGTTGATCCGTTGTTAATTGAACAACCGTCAACATGCTTAATACTCGCTATACACAATCCAATATCGCCCCAATAATATGAGGACTCTATATTGGGGTCACTACGTATACGACCTTACTCTTTCGAGAAGCAAAGAATCCGATCCAAATAAATCATATATAGGATTTGTCACTTCGGACAGGCGTCTCATATATACAACATCTGGCGACGGAATCCTTTGCCTTGACGGGAGATCATGGATGTCACTTATGTGACCCTCCACCTCATTCTCAACAACAACAACAAAGCCTTTTCCCACAATTAAGTAGGGTCGGCTACATGTATTCTTCGCCTCCATTCAGATCTATCTTGGGCCAATCCCGGTCTTATATCCACAAAACTAAGACCCCTTCGTATGGTCTCTTTCCAACACTTCTTGGGCCGTCCTCGCCCTCTCTTAGCCGGCTCAACATCCCAACACTCGCATCTCCTAACTGGTGCATTAACTGATCTTCTTTGCAAATGTCCAAACCATCTTAAGCGGTTTTCTCGCATCTTATCCTCGATCGGAGCTACACCAACTTTCTTTCTGATTGCATCATATTCCGAATCCGATCTTTACGTGTGTGTCCACACATCCACCTTAGCATTTTCATGTCTGCTACATTCATTCTCTGCACATGTCTATGGTTCACAGCCCAACATTCAGATCCATAAAGCATATCAGGTCTCACGGCTGCTTTGTAAAACTTTCCTTTAATCTTTAAAGGAATTTTCTTGTCACAAAGAACAACAGAGGCTCCTCTCCACTTTAGTCAGCCTGCATTTATTCTATTAGTAACATCTTCATCAATTTCCCCATCATGTTGCAGAATAGATCCAGATATCTAAAGGAATCTCTCTTCTGAATGTTATCGTCACCAATCTTCACCCTCAATTCCATCACCATTGCTTCCATCAAAGGTACACTTCATATATTCAGTCTTTGCCCTACTTATACGAAATCCTTTAGTCTCCAACTCATGTCTCCAGACCTCAAGCTTCTCATTTACTCCATCTCTAGTCTCGTCAATTAACACTATATTATCAGCAAATAACATACACCAAGCTAACTCATCCTGAATGTGATTGGTCAACTCGTCCATAATCAAAGTAAAAAGAAATGGACTCAAAGCATAACGTTGATGTAAACCAATGTTGATGTCAAAATATCCAGTCTTTCCAGACGGGGTCCTTACACAAGATAAAGCCTTATCATGCATGTCCTTTATGAGGTTAATATATAGGACATGTAGTTGTCTCTTCTCCAACACTCTCCACAATATCTCTCGTGGGACAGAATCATAAGCCTTCTCCAAATCAATAGAGATCATGCGGAGGTTCTTCCTTTTAGCTCTATAAATCTCCATTGTTTTCCTCAGCAAATGGATGGCTTCAGTCGTTGAGCGACCTGGCATGAATACGAATTGGTTTTCTTTTACATTGGAAATTTGCCTCGACCTTCTTTCGATTAAACGTTCCCAAATTTTCATAGTGTGACACATCAGCTTGATACCTCTATAATTTGAACAATTTTGAATGTCTCCTTTATTCTTATAAAGAGGCACCACGATACTCATCCAATCTTCAGGCATTTTTTTGCTTCGCCAAATAACATTGAATATATTCGTAAGTCAAGTCAAACCACGCTCACCTAAAACTCTCCATACTTCTACAGGGATGTCATCCAGTCCTACACCTTTTCCAGGTCTCATAACCTTCAAAGCCTCCTCTACTTCCTTTCTTAGTATCCGTCTATAGCATGCACGATTCAAGTAACTTTCACTACAAGCTAGATCACCCAAAGTGATATCTCTATTTCCTTCCCCAATGAAAAGTTCATGGAAGTACTGCTCCCATATAGTCTTTATATCCTTCTGAGTAACAAGCACATGACCTTCCTCGTCCTTAATGCATCTCACTTGAGAAAGGTCTTTGGTTTTTCTTTCTCTTGCTTTCGCCAACCTGAATATATCCTTCTGTCCCTCCTTAGAGTCGAGATTT
Organism: Ottelia alismoides; assembly: GCA_037367405.1. Lineage (NCBI taxonomy): Eukaryota > Viridiplantae > Streptophyta > Magnoliopsida > Alismatales > Hydrocharitaceae > Ottelia > Ottelia alismoides. The sequence continues at coordinate 929,306 of JAZKJV010007512.1, read as the reverse complement.
TTATACAAAACTTCATAAGCTTTTGACTTAGCTTCGCTTACAGCCTTCTTTGCTTCCTTCTTCGCTATTTTGTTATTTGTGATAGTTTCCTCTGTTCTATCCTTAGACATAGCTTTAAAGCAAGCTCTTTTTTTTAGCTTCTCTTGCACCCCTTCACTCCACCACCAAGCCTCTTTTTGACATGGAGCTCCTCCCTTTGATTCGCCTAGCATCTCTTTGACTACCTTTCGGATACAAGATGCTATCGCCTCCCACATATCGTTTGCACTACCGCTACAATCCCAAGATAGGTCTTCTAAAACATTCTCCCTGAAGCTCGCTTGCTTCAGTGGAAGATTCCACCATCTAGTTTTAGTTATCTTAGAAACCCTCCTTTTCTTTACCAACCCTTTCATATGTACATCCAAGACTAACAAACGATGTTGGGTTGTCAAACCCTCTCCTGGGATTACTTTGCAGTCTTTACAACACAATCTATCTCTTCTCCTCAACGTAAAGTAATCTATCTGTGTTCTAGTTGGCCCACTCTTGTAAGTAATTAAATGTTCATCCCTCTTCTTGAAGAGAGTGTTTGCTATGAAAAGATCATATGCCGTTGCAAAATCCAGGATGGCTTTTCCCTCTCCATTTCTATCCCCAAAACGATGTCCTCCATGAACACTAGCATACCCGGAAGCATCTTTTCCCACATGTCCATTAAGATCTCCACCGATGCAAATCATCTCTCTTTGTGGGATTCCTTGTACAGTCTTATCCAAATCCTCCCAAAAAGCTTGTTTAGTCCTTTCATCTAAACCAATTTGCGGTGCATAAACTGAGATGATATTCCGAATTTCTTCTTCAAGCACCAATTTTAGCCAAATAATTCGATCCCCGAATCTTTTCACCTCAACCACACAATCCTTCAAATCCTTATGAACAATGATTCCAACACCATTTCTACCCTTATCTTTACCTGAATACCAAAGTTTAAAGCCTGTCTTCTCAATCTCCCTTGCTTTCTCTCCAACCCATTTAGTCTCTTGAAGACATAGTATATGAATCTTCCTTCTTTCCATTGTATCCACTATTTCCATCAACTTTCCAGTTAAAGTGCCAATATTCCAACTACCAATCCGCAACTTTCGTTGTAATCTCTTTTGGACTAACTTCTTTACTCGCATGCGTCCATTATGCGAGAACCCTTGTAAATTTTGGACTGCATCCGGGCGGTGATGCAGCGGAACTAGCTTAATTACCCTCATGCGTTCCTCATGCGAGAACCCTTGCAAATTTTGAACTATATCCAGGCTGCGATGTAGCAGCACTTGTTAAATTTTCATTGCATTCGGGCGATGCAACGCGTCGCAAGTAGGGAACACCCCAACGAAATCTGTATGTTTGCTTAAATCCATGTTGAAAAGATCCGACTGTCATGAGGCAACTTCTTAAATAATATTTTTTTAAGAAAAAAGTACTATTTAGGAAGTTGTCTCTGACTGTTTTACGCTGGCTGTCGGCTATCTAACGCAACCCTCCTCATTATCCGGGCTTGGGACTGGCCATGGCTGAGTTCTCTACCTCATATTCAAATTGAAATAACTAATTATCGTGAATCATATTCACATAATTAATTCTTCCAAGGGAAATGCACATCTATCCATAATAGTGTGTCTATTGGATATAATTAATTTAATCACATTAAATTAATCATCAATCCAATCATCAATCAACAAACTTGATTATTAGTTGAATAGTAGGTATAATCTCAAAGTACGTATTATTCGAATTTTAATAATTAGAAAAATACAGTTTGACTTTCTCCGGCATTATCGAGTCCCTACCCGCTGTCATGGCCAGTACCGACGAGAGTGGGACGGACCACGTACATTACAACCCGCGACCCCAGTGCTCTCCGACTAGGCACCATATCCACCTCAGGAAAGGATAATGCCAGATAGATCATCATGTACTTTGAGATGCTCATCGATTTTTCAACCGAAATTATACCATATAATATACATCAAAACAATTTGATTATATTATAAGGAGATTTGCTAAACAAATCCCCAATCCTATTCAAGCAAGAGGGTTTTTGATGTAAAAGTTGTCCTACAACTATTGTAGGATGAACTAAGGTTCTTCACGAAAAAAGTTTGTTGATGATTTCATATCAACCAATGATCAAGATCAATTATCTTATCATTATGGTTAGGCAAATGTCATTCAATGAAATAATTATCTCTTTAAATATTTCACAAATATTTATCACTAATTATTTTAGAAAATTAATCATTAATTTTCATCATCATATTTGAATGACTTATCACAAGGTTCATGATCAAAAGATGTCAATTTCTAGCAGTGACCCCCAATCACCAAAATTAACTTATCTCGATCAATTTAAATCCAAAAATTGCAAAATCATTTTCCTAATATTGCCAATTTGATTTATTAAAGAACCCAAGTGATAATTCACGCATTTCGAGGCGGATCAAAACAATAGTTAACTCATTAATCACGATGAGATCCGCAGTTCCCGCAATAGTGAATACATGCATATTCAGAAGGCCATAGCTTGAGCAAATGAAGTCCAAATTACATAAACTCAGATCCTATGTTTTCCTTATTTATGGGGAACAAAAAATAATTGCAAATTTCGTGTTTAAACAATGTAAACAGTACTGAAAAATTCAATTAGACAGAGGTGCGAAAATTGAAATGCGACAAAACTTTCGCGACCCTTTCAAACCCAAGTCGTCTTAGGTCTATGGATCATATCCGAAACCTTATTCGACCTAAGGCTCTGATACCATTTGAAGGATATTGAGAATCCTCAAGCGCATCACGGAAGCGTGTCGATCACATCATATGCAATCGGGTAACTAGTCGCTCTAGTCGCTAGATGCGGCGGAAATTAAAATTTTTTCAACAAGTGATGAAATCACATGATCACGAGAACATTTCTCGAATCGTTTCATCAAACCACAAAGTATAAGGAATACCTCTTGGAGCGTGGGTAATCATGAGATCCCAAACAAGAGATCCTCCTGTCTTAAGTCCGATCCACGAAGAATGCACTTGCGGGCGCAATGATGAGACGCGAACCTCCCGCAATCCTCGATGAAGATCCAAGCAATGAATCCCCTGATTTCGTCAAACGAAATCCGTCGTCTTCCTTTAGAGCAAGCAGCTCCAAAGAAACAGGAGATCCTCGAGTCGTCGAAGGTGAAGGCGAGAGACTCTCCTTCTCAATGCACAAAGTGGATGACCACCTTGAATAGAGAGAGGGTAGGCGAGAATGAGAGAGAGAGAGAGAGAGAGAGTAGTAGGCTTCTACAACTCTTTTATTATGTACCTTGAAAGGCTAGGTTAGCTCTCCTTTTATATTAGTTTAGGATCCAATGGATCTTAATCCACGGGACACATAGATCCAACGGCCATGGTGATCTATGTATTAATCAATGGTCATGATTGTTGTTGGCTAAAAACCAACAATCTTAATTTATATTTAAATTAAATATATGTTGCAACATTGTCAACACAATTTAATTTAACATAAATTAATTATTAAGGGATAACTAGATAATAAAAAGGGAGATAATAAACCAACCCCCAAATATAGGGGGCGTCACCCATGGTTGACACCACCTATATTTGTGGTGGTTATTCTCCTTTTTTTATTTTATCTATTATTTCTTAATAAATTTGTAATAACCATTATTACAAAATTTTCCACCAAATTAATTTCAAATTAATTTGTGAATATTTCAATCATGCATTGAAAAAAATGTGAATCATATTCACAACCCAAACTAATTTGTAAATTACATTTTCAATTAATTAATTTATGTGAATCCAATCTACATTAATAATTCACTAATGCTATTTACAAAAAATCTCTCTCTTCGATATGTATATTATATATCACATTTATAATAAACAAATATTATGGATAGTGTTATCCACATTCTCCAATCCTTGATAATTAAATCCCATTTACTTATTTTGGATAATTATTCTCATAATATGAATCTCATTCATATCAGTGTTGTTAAGGCGCGCGCCTAGGCGGCCGCCTAGGCGCCCCAAGCCGTGCACCTAGAAAGCACGCCTTGCTTTCATAAAAAATGGCGCACGCCTTGGGTCGCCTGGGCGTCAAGGCGCGCCTGGGCGCCGCCTAGGCGACTTTTTTTGTGTATTACACGTATATCGCATTTTCAAAATGCGATATACATAACGCATTTTTAAATTGCGATATACATAACGCATTTTTAAATTGCGATATACATTTCGCAAATTGGAAATGCGATATACCCGTTCGACCCTGTATTACCCAACCGCATTCGACCCGACCCTAATTACTCTGTTTAGCAGAGAAACCCCTTGCATCATCCCTGTCTCCTCCGCACCCGCCTCCCTACCTCCTCCAGCAGGCTCCCTCCTCCTCCGACAGCCTCCATCCTCCTCCGACGTCCTCCCGAGTCCCAACCTCCTCCAACGGACGCCCTCTTCCTCCAGCGGCCCTCCTTCCTCCTCCAACGGCCTCCCTCCTCCTCCAACGTCCTCCCTTCTCCTCCGGCGACCTCCCTGCCTCCTCCAGTGGCCTCCCTCCTCCTCCAACAGCCTCCCTGTGTTCTCTTGTTCTCCCATTGTAGAATGACTTCAATGGAATCCTTGGATGGGGATGCCATTCCGAATCCTACTACTACACCAACCCCATCTACTGTGCTAAGGCCTGGAGAAATTGATCCCCGCTTCACCGACAAGATGAATGATCCATGCTTGAAAGCGGCTTCGAAGGATCCCGGTTGGAAGTACTTTTTTTGGCCGAATACACTAGACAAGAATAAGGTGCAATGTGTATTGTGCGGCCACATTACTAATGGTGGAATCAAAAGGCAGAAAGAACACTTGATTGGCGGTTATCGAGATGTATCTATGTGTCCAAAAGCCACTGTGGAGATTAAGAAAGAGATGGTTGACTTCAAAAATCGTAACAAGAAGAGGAAGATAGTCGTTGATTGCAGATATAGTGGAGCTGATTCAAACATTCCAGATGCAGATGATGGCGATCATGGTGAACATGTAGTCATCTTGGATGACTCACATCCTACGGTTACAACAGGTAAAAACGTTAAATCTGGTTCTGGTTCATGTTCTGCAAATAGGCCACATGTACGGAAGAATTCACACGGCAAGGGTTCTATGGACTCGTTTACTTCTGCTAGCCCATGGGAGGTTGTGGCACAAAGGAAGGCAGCAAAGGCTCGTGGTGAAGCACAACAAACTACAATTGAGTTTGCTTTAAAAAAGGATGCTACACAGGTGGCATATGATGCCATAGCTGAGCTATTCTATACAGGTGGCATCCCTTTTAATGTTGCACAACGAGAAGCTTTTGAGGTGGCAGTGGAGGCTATTGTCCAAGCTGGGAGAGGATTTGTTCCTCCATCTTATCACCAATTGCGAAAGCCCCTACTTGAAAGATTATATGCAAGGACCAAAGATTTGCAGGTGAAGCATGAAAGCCATTGGAGGACATATGGATGCACGATTATGTGTGATGCATGGACTGATAAACGACAACGAAGTCTGATTAACTTCCTTGTTAATTCTCCAGAAGGGTCATTTTTTATTTATGCAAAGAATGCAACATCCGATGTACACACCGGGGAGTATGTGTTCAAATTGATAGATGAGGCTGTGGAGATGGTGGGTGAGGAGAATGTTGTACAAGTTGTCACCGACAATGCAAGCAATTTTGTTTTAGCAGGAAAGTTACTGATGGAGAAGAGGAAAAACCTCTTTTGGACTCCATGTGGTATGTTTGGCAGGGCAATTGCTATTAGACAAAGGGAAAAAAACCACCATGTAAGTTACATTTTATTATTTATATTGAATGATTTAATGGTAACATGTGTTTACATTGTAGACTTATTGTGTAGTGGAATGGTGGGATACTTATGGAAGTCTCACCCCCGCTCTGAAGCGGGTGGCAAAGCGTATTTTGGGACTATGTTGCACATCTTCCTCATGTGAACGCAATTGGAGTGCTTTTGACTTTGTATGTATTAAAAAACACTTATAAATTTTCAAATATAAATGCCAACTTTATACTTGTAAATTTACATAATACTTGAATAAATGTGCAGATCCACACAAAGAGGAGGAATAAGTTGGAGGTTGGTAGACTTTCCAAGCTTGTTTACATCCAATACAACAAGCAACTTGAGGAGAGATTCAAAAATAGGAGGCTCGGGAATTTAGCAAAAGATTTTGATCCAATTGCTCTTTCAGAGTTAGATTGGTCAAGTGAATGGATGACAGGTCTTTACGTGGAACCAGAGGTTGTACCGGGGCTTACACTGAGGGTCATTGATGAAGCATTATGTGCTTCTCAAGCATATGAAGGTTCTCGTCCTAGAAGGAGTCAACCACAAGCACAACCAAGCACTTCAGCACGTGGTGGTCTTCGTGGCCGTGGTCGTCGTGGTACTCGTCGTGCACATGTGATTAGGCGACAATATGTACCTCCTCATGTTCCGGACGATGAGGAGGAAGAAGACGAGGAAGATGATTGGATGGATCTAACTGATGATGGCCAAGGGCAAGATGAAGGACATGAAGAAGAAAATAACTTGTGTGATGATGATGATGATGATGATTGAAGCATTGATGTATTAGATTATTGTCTTTCAGTCTTTGAAATGTTGTGTTATGCCAAACTTTTGTCTGTATTTTTAGTACATTTTCCACCTTTTTTTGCCAAACAATTTGTCTGTATGCCAAACATAGCTTGTTTAATTATCTATGTTCTGATTCCTTTATGTGTTGTGATTCTTCATTCTTGTGATTAATCACTAATGTTTGGTTAAATGATATTTAGTACTCTAACACTCTAGTTACTATGTATTTATAAATACAAAAGGTCTTGACAGAAAAATAAATCCAATACTTATTGTAATTTTTCTTAAAAAAATATATTAATTGATGTCGCATCTCCAAAATGCGACATGCGCTTAAAAAAAATAAAAAATGATGTCGCATTTGAGACATGCGACTTCCATTTGCTTTAAATAATTATATATCGCATGTCTCAAATGCGATATAGGTCACATTTTGTTAGACGCCGAGGCGTGCCTAAGCGCGCCTAGGCGCCCAGGCGCCCAGGATGAACGCCTTGTCGCCTTGCCGCCTTAATAACTATGATTCATATTATGCTTGATAATTAAACCTCATTTAATCATCAAGTCCTTCTTGCTTGGATATGTAATTCATCAAATAAATTATTCTTGAACCCCTTCAAGAATAATGTGCTTTCTCCGCAGATATTTGGAGATAAGGACAAGGCGTTTGTATTGTTCCACGTATAACGACTTGGATGTTGAGATCTCATCTCGAATCCAGATCTTACAGTCCTCCCACAGATGCTTGATTGAATCAAGACCGCAAATCTAATCTTCTCATTGTATCTGAATCACATTCAGACCAATGTCCAACACTTGGACCAAGATCAAATTGCTTCTCTACTGAGAGGAGTCACTAAAATCCAGACCTGTTTCATCACTCCCTCGGAATGGAAGCGTCATGGTTATACAATCGTTTATGATCACATCACCCTCAGGTATTCCTAATACGTGTACATCCTGCATACTGGAAGACCCATGATCATCCTGAAGATTAAGATCAATTTTACACTGTCTTCTTCAGGGTTTGATCACTAAGTTTCTCAATCTTGGTCATTGGGAGTCGATATCGATCATATGCTTTCCCAAAGCATATATCATACCTTCAAATTCATGTCATGCTTCCAAAGTATGACGAACATGCATGGAATTTGATCGGTCCCAATACCTCATGAGTGAGCTCATGTCTTCCGGTTCATAAGTGAACCTGTATGATCCCTTTGAGAGATCATATTGCTCATATGCCCTTATATGTAAACCAGCTCGCCGGTGTATAGACCTTGGTTAGGCCATCAACCTATCGGTCTGCCAAATATACATAGTCGGACATATAGCAATACATCTGTCTCCGGTCAGAGGATGCGTGCCTATGCTGTGGCAACATTCAACATAGGACTTAGGTTATCTCGATCTCGTTAAGTCAACCCATTGACCTAACTAATCTGACACCTCCGAATCACTATTCTCATGCAGAGGACCTGCATCAAGAGGTCGGTCAGATATCAACCTATGTGAGAAAGGATTGCCATCTCCTACTCAGGCTGGAGATCATCTCTTAACAATCATTTGACGGTGCTTGATGACTCCTCTATCTAACTCCTTAGATATTCATCCAAACACCAGCCTCTATGATTAATTTAATTAATCAACAACTATATGATCATCAAGATGGCCATGTTACATAACCCTAATTGTACAGAGGGACCTTATAGTGCATTCATTCATTTAATTTCAAAAAGGGAGTGAAACATCCAATAACTTTTATTGATAGTTTATACATATTACAATAACACTTATTGTAAGAATGGTTCGCCCATGGTTCACATGTCTAACATACATTACTCTCAAGGAGTTTGATGGGTTGTGAGCTATTCCAACATGCACAAAAAGACTAGCTGAAACCCCTTAGATCCTTCAAATCAAAGAACAAGCACGTCCATACCATTATTCCAAATGTAAGGAATCCCATTTAAAGCAATGTCCTTGCTCATCTCCTCCAGGTTAAGGATACCCAATCCATTATCCTCTTCATGAAGGACCATGTCTTCCTATTCATCAACAAATGCTCTGGGTGTCCCACGAACTCAGTTAGAAAAACCTTCCATCAATGCCTCTAATCCCCCGCTTACCCCCATAGCAAGCAAGCCTGGTGGCAAAAAGAAGATAGGAGTAACAAATAAGACCGCCTTTTAGAAGACAAGGTCTCCCCCATTGACATACATGGTAATCATCGACCAACAAGCCTCTATTCCAACTTCTCCACCGTAGGTAATCAGTCAAACTGGCTCAGTCAACCATTGATGAAATGCATACTAGATAATTGATTATGAGGTCCTTGCACCGAGACCACAGAGATGCCTCGCAAGCCTTGACATCTATTGCTTCCATCCCGAATGGGAAAAAATAGATGTGTTGTCATTAAGCTGATGACATAAGGCAACACTGATAAGCTCCAGGACCTTAGAGATCCCCTTCGCTTCATGAGCACCTCCTCCATAAAGAAAATTGTGTCATTGATGTACTGCAAGAGAGGAATCAACAGATGATTAAGCTAGAATCTGGCATAAAATCCCCTCCATCACGTGAGAAGCCATTGAAGGTTATTGAAAGAACCTTAAGCGCATCACAGAAGCGTGAAGATTGCATCATATATATGATCGGGAGCAACTAATTGCACTAGTTGCTCGGGGCAGTGGAATTTTATTTTTTTAAGCAATGAAACCACATGATCCAAGAACACTTCTCGGATCGTTTCATCTAAACCACAAAATAGATAGTGGAATATCTCTTGAAGAGTGGTTGCGATTGAAGTCTCTAAACGAAAAGATCACCTATCTCAAGTCCGACCCGGTGGAGGAAACGCTTACGAACGCGTTGATGAAACACGTCCTTCTCGCAATCCAAGGCGTTGCTTCAAGAAACGTATCTCCTGATTTTGTAACATGAAATTTGAGGTCTTCTTCGTGTACTGGAAGTATCGAGGATGATGGAGATCCACGAACGGTCGAAGCGGCAGCACAACGGTGTGGCGATGATGATTATTCTTTGTAGGTCACAAAGTGGACGACCACTTTAGAGAGAGAGTGAGTGGTATGATGATTGTTAACGCATACAATAATAGTAGTATCTGTACTTTTCTCTATTTTGTTTTCTTCATAGTATGCTTTATGTAATTTACCCATAGGCTACTCTCCTATATAAGAGAGCCTAGGGTTCTTGGAATAAACAAGTCATTCGTTTTTCCCAACATGGTATCAGAGCGACGGTCTTAGACCGGAGTTCTCGAAACCCTAACCCTAGCCCACCCCACCCGCCGGCCTCTTCTTCCCTTTCCATCTCATCGGCGCCGAAGGAGGTCTCCAGTGCCGCTCTTCTCTCCAGCGCCTCTGCGCCTCGCGTCTCTGCGCGCTGTGCGCGAGTCTCTCTAGCGCTGCTCTTCTCTCCAACGCCTCTGCGCCTCGCGCCTCTGCGCGCTGTGCGCGAGCGTGCGCTCGTGCACGCGATAGCGCCTGCACGAGGTGCGCTGTACCGGTGCTGCTCCTCTGCGTGATCGCGCGCCACAGCACTTAGCAGTGCCTGTGTGCCCTCCTGCACCAGTGCGCAAGCCAGCCCTGACGAAGCCCTGACACCTGCTTGATCTCCTGTGCATCGCCAGTGCATCGCCTGCACCTGGGCATATTCTAGTGCACATCTTTGTGCATCTCCAGTTGCGTGCGCGCGTGCCTCGTGCACGTGTGTACGTGTGCTAAGCCCTAAGCCCTAGGGCACACACACGTCTTGATCTATATGGGGTTAGTTGCTTGAGGTCTACACATGCAACTAATCCCATCTATGTCATTGTAGACAAATCACATATTTCGTCAATTGTTCCAGTCTTCAGTATCCAGTATGTCAGAGAGCAAGGCAGATATCCCATCGATTGGCGCATTTCGTGGTCCAGCGCCTATTATCAAGATGGACGGTACAAACTATGAATTGTGGGCTATGCAGTTCATGAGTATGATGAAGTCAACAGGTAAGAAGCACATTCTTACCGAGCCAGAGCCTGCAGAGAAGACTGGAGTCAATGCCTCTTGGGAGGCTGATGATGCATATGCCAAAGTCTGGCTATCTGGTACATTGGCTATTGAAATTGCCAATGACATTCTACACCAGCCCACAACCAAGGATATGTGGGACATTCTGGCGGCTACATACTCCCAGGCCAAGAACGAGACGAAGATTCTGCAACTTCAGCATGATATATTCACAATAAAGCAGAATGGTCGCCCGTTACATTCCCTCTATACATCACTAAGAGGGATGTTCGAGAAGCTTTATAGCTTCATGCCTCTCACAGCTACGCCAGAACAGCAGAAGACATACCGGAACGCAACGATGGTGGGTGTGTTCCTGGCTGCACTTGATCCTGAGTATGAGGCAACACGATCACAGATTCTGGCAGACTCTACTATTCCTCCCATGGAGGAAGCGTTTCATAGATTGAGTCGGATCACAGTTCCTTCCACAGCTACGAGTCAGAACTCTTCCTCCATGGCAGTCAACAGAGGTCGTGGGTTCCATCACTCTAGTCGCAGACGTGGACCTCGTGGAAGAGGTGGCCGCACTAGACCAACATGTACCTACTGTCATCGAGTAGGACACAATGAAGACACATGCTACTCAAAGCATGGATTTCCTGCATCTGCACGAGCTGCTGAGCAGATAGAGCCCCCGTCTGCTGCCACTCTGGATCAACGATTCGAGGATCTAGTTGCCCGTCTGAGGGGCATTATTCCATCATCCAGTCCAGCACCGACTACAGAGAGTCATTCTGATGCTGCCGCTTCTGCCTCTGCGTCTACCAGTGCTTCAGGTAGTATACTTGCATTCCACAGTAGTAGATCAGATACTTTACCATGGATTATGGACTCGGGCGCTACACATCATCTATGTGGCGACCAGAGTCTGCTTTCAGGATAAACTCAGATCCCTCCAGGTCGGACAGTCGTGATTGCCAATGACACTCATTCCCCCATCACTGGTCAGGGGGAGGCTAGATTGACATCCTCTATGCAGCTTAAGAATGTGCTACATGCACCTGATTTTCTCAATGAATTTATTGTCAATTAGCCAAATTACAATAGATCTACATTGTCGGGCAATTTTTGATCCATCTTCTTTGATTTTCAGGACATCCCATAAGGGCAATGTGATTGGTCGTGGCTATGAGCAAGGAGGCCTATATCGCCTGAATCAGACTCTTTTGCTGGATCCTCATCCTCTTCTGGACAAGTATCAACCTTATTATGGCATCTGCATTTTGGTCATTTACCGCTTCAGAAGTTGCGTCAAGTTTTACCTTATGGTCTCCCTCACACACCTATTCAGTGTGAGGCATGTCAGTTGGGAAAGCATCACAGGTCATCCTTTCCCAGTCGTCCAGGTCGGAGTAGTACCTCCAAGTTTGAGTTATTTCATATTGATATCTGGGGTCCGAGTCGTGTACCCGATCATCAGGGACACATATTTTATATAGTTTTTGTGGATGATTTTTCTAGAGTGTCATGGGTATTTCTGATGAAAATAAATCTGAAGCAGGAAATATCATTATCCATTTTCTGAATGAAATACAAAATGTTTTTTCTACATCTGTGAAACTTGTGAGAAGTGACAATGCTTTAGAGTTGTGCACTAATATTTCTTGCCAATTACTACTCCGTAAAAGGAATTATTCACCAAACATCTTGTGCTCATACATCTCAACAGAATGGGATTGCTGAAAGAAAACACCGTCACCTTCTTGATGTCACTAGATCACTACTTATACAAAGTCATGTTCCCTATTCCTACTGGGGTGATGCAGTTCTTACTGCATGTTACCTAATCAACCGTATGTCTTCGTCTGTCTTGAATGAACAAATTCCGTTCTCACTTATTCATCCTGACAAGGATCTGTTCACTCTCACTCCTCGTGTGTTTGGGTCGGTTGCGGTTTGTCCATCAGTTGTCGCCGGGTACTGACAAGCTCTCTCCTAGGGCTGTCAAGTGTGTCTTTGTTGGGTACTCCAGAACTCAAAAGGGTACAAGTGCTTTGATCCTTTGCGTCGGCGGTATATGATCAGTGCAGATGTTACATTTTTTGAATCTGTTATGTATTTTTCAGCATCAGGAGACAAGCAGATTCCACCTATACCACCTGATGCCATATATATGACACCACCACCACCTCAGATGCCATCACCAACACCACCACCAGCACCACCACCACAGCAGCCTATCTCACCGTTCCCGTTCCATTATACCCGCAGGCTTCCTCCACTAGCTCATGGTCATGACTCGTCCACTAGCTCGCCTATGGTATGTAATGAGAGTATTAATGTTGATGGATCTGACGACATTTCTGAGCAGGTTGTGGTGCAGGAGCCAGATGAGCCTACAACTGATTTGGATATTCCCATTGCTTTACGGAAGTCGAAGAGGAGTTGTGCCAAATATCCATTATCAGCCTCTGTATCCTTTGAGCGGCTATCTGGAGATTTCAGGTCGTTTGCTATGGCACTCTCAGCTATAGATATTCCACGGAATCGTCATGAGGCTCTGCAGGATAGTAGATGGCGGCTAGCAATGGAAGAAGAAATGGCAGCACTTCAGTCCAGAGGAACTTGGACTTTGGTTTCTATACCTCCTGATGTGAACCCAGTGAGTTGCAAGTGGGTGTTCACAGTGAAGCAAAATGCAGATGGCTCTATTGACAGGTACAAGGCGCGTCTGGTGGCACGTGGCTTTACACAAACATACGGGGTGGATTATCTTGACACATTCTCGCCTGTGGCACGTCATTCCACTCTAAGGATCTTGTTGTCAGTTGCAGTTGCTCGAGACTGGCCGCTCCATCAGTTGGACGTGAAGAATGCATTCCTGTATGGAGATTTGCAGGAAGAGGTGTAGATGCAACAGCCACCTGGTTTTGCTGTTGAGGGGGAGTGCTCCAAGGTATGCAGGTTGCATAAGGCTATCTATGGCCTTAAGCAGAGCCCTAGAGCATGGTTTCAGAAGCTCTCGGATCTTTTCGAGAAACAAGGATACAAACGCTCCAATGCTGATCATTCCTTGTTTGTACAGAAAACCGCGAGAGGTATCATTGTCATTATGGTTTATGTTGATGACATCTTGATTACAGGAGATGATGAGCAGGGCATAAGGCAGGCGAAAGAAATGCTGGGTAGTGAATTTGTCACTAAGGATCTTAGGGTCCTTAGATACTTTCTGGGGCTTGAATTTGCTAGAAATTCATATGGGCTAGTCATGTCACAAAGGAAATATGTTACAGATCTGTTGAGTGAAACATGTATGCTTGAGTGTCGACCTGCTACGACACCAATGGATCCCAGCATGAAGCTTTATGAAGATAACACAGAGGAGGTGGACAGGAGAAGATATAGAGAACTGGTAGGCAAACTGTTGTATGTCACGATCACTAGACCAGATATATTATTTGCAGTGAGCCGTGTGAGCCAGTTCATGGAGCAACCACACCAGGTGCATATGGATGCAATACATATGATTCTTAGATATCTCAAATCTTCTCCAGGTGCAGGTCTGCTATTCAAGAAAGGAAAGGGGATCTCTATCTCAGCATGTGCAGACGCAGACTATGCAGGATGTCCCAAGGATAGGAAGTCCACCTCAGGGTATGCTGTCTATGTTGGAGATGCCCTAGTCTCATGGAGAAGTAAGAAACAAACGGTGGTAGCTAGATCTAGTGCTGAATCCAAATATAGGGCTATGGCCCAGGCTACTACAGAGATGATGTGGGTGAAAGCTGTGCTTACAGACCTATGTTTAGATGTACCACTTCCTATGAACTTGGAATGTGATAATCAGGCTGCCTTGTTTATTGCAAACAACCCAGCATTTCATGAGCGGACCAAGCATATTGAGGTGGATTGTCACTTCATACGTGATATGATTCAGAAAGGATTCATTGCTACATCTCATGTTACATCAGAGAATCAGACTGCGGACATATTCACCAAGGCATTGCTACGATGTCCATTTCAGAAGTGTGCTTCCAAGCTGAGCATGATTGATATCTATGCTCCATCTTGAGGGGGAGTGTTAACGCATACAATAATAGTAGTATCTGTACTTTTCTCTATTTTGTTTTTCTTCATAGTATGCTTTATGTAATTTACCCATAGGCTACTCTCCTATATAAGAGAGCCTACGGTTCTTGGAATAAACAAGTCATTCGTTTTTCCCAACAATGATGATAAGAAGAGAGATCTTGTGAATTATGTATTGTAAAAGAAGAGCTAGGGTTGCTTCTTTTATAATATTTTGGGAGTCCATGGGTCTCAATCCATGGATAACATAAATCCAATGGTGTAGATTGATTTGTATTTCTTTTAATGGACATTATTTTGTTGTAAAAACACAATAACAATTAATTTAATTTAATTAAATATAAATAAATCATCAATATAAATTAATTTAATCAAATCAATAGGCATTAGAGGATTAGGAAAGGAAGCAAGCTCCTTCCTAATATGGGGGGGGGGACGATCACCTTGAATTAGGACTGTGCACCCTCTTTATATGGAAGAGTAGCATCTTTTCCAATTTATGTGAGATTGTGTAGCTCACATAATCCTTTAATTGTTTGCAACAACTTTTATTACAAATTATTTCACAAAAATAATTCCAAATTATTTTGTGGCAATTTTAATCATACCATGGAAATTTGTGAATTATATTTACAACCCAAAATAGAATGTAAATTACATTTCCAATTAATTGTCCAATGTGAATTCAATTCACATCAACATTTAAATTGTATATACTATTTACAAATAGTTATCTCTACTATATTATAAATCACATTTATAATATATATTATTAATGTGGCTAATACTATCTATATTATTAATATCTATGAAAATTAAATCACATTTAATCATCTAAATAATAAACATTCAATTATTCATGATAATTAAATCATAGTTAATTATCCATTTCTCAATGCTTGGATAATGGAATTATTCTTGAACTCCTTTAAGAATAGTGGCTTTCTCCGCGGATACTTGGAGATAAGGACATGGCGATTGTACATTCCACATATAGTGACTTGGATATTAAGATTTCATTTGACATCCTCGGGGACCTCTCATAGATGCTTGATTAAATCAAGGCCGCAGATCTAATCTTCTCATTGCATCTAAATCACATTAGGATTAATGTCCAACATTTGGACTAAGATCATATCATTTCTCTATTGAAAAAAGTCACTAAAATGCAGACCTGTTTTATCACTCCCTCGGAATGGAAGCATCATGGTTATATGATCGTTTATGATCACATCACCTTCAGGTATTCCTAATACATGTACATCCTATATACTGGAAGACTCAGAATAAACTCGGAGATTTAGATCAATTTACACTGTCTTCTTCACGGTTTCATCATTAAGTTTTTCATTCTGTCATTGGGAGTTGGTATCAATCATATACTTTCCAAAAGTATATATATCATACATACACATTCATGTCACACTTCCTAAGCAAGACGAACATGCATGGAATTTGATTGATCATGATACCTCTTGAGTGAACTCATGTCTTCCGATTCACAAGTGAACCTGTATGATTCCTTTGAGAGATCGTATTACTCATATGCCCTTATATGCACACCAGCTCGTTGGTGTACAAGATTTGAAAAATAAAAACAAAACAATGCGGTTTCTCTGAAATTGATGCGAGGAGTAACCTCGATGCGGTCAAGGTATAAGCCTCACTTTATAAGTATAATTACCTACAAAAATACAATAAAATATATACTAATGAAATTATATTTTTATGACTAACATATGCTATATATCACTATAATATATGAGGAATGATAAAGATAGGAATATCGAAAGAAAAGACATACTAATGCATATGCTTTTTTACTGAATTTCCATCCCAACCAAAGAATGGGTCTGTTGATACTCCCCTGAATTCTAACTATCTAATCCTGGTTGAAGAACAGTTGTATGAAACCCCCTCCTGCCATATTCATACCCCAACAAGAGCGGGGGTCTCGTTGCCCGGTCAACGAGCCTGGGGGTGGGGTGCTGGAGGGGGGGGGGCAGGTGCGCTTCCCCCTTGCGGGGGCGTGCTGATAGCATCCCAGACAATTTTTTATTAAGGATTTTATTTCTACTCGGATATATGGATCTTTTTATATGGGAGTAGAATATAAAATCCCCTTGAATTATATCATGTTTGTCCTTCTATGTATATATTTTTTTTTAAAACTCAAAGAGGGGGAGACACTCAAAGGTGTTCACCCCGACGATACATTAATAAGTAAACAAAGTAAAAGAAATACAAAAGCGCTACAAGTGCTGCCAAGAGCGCAACATACCCAAAGCACCGGCACAAACATTCTCCAAGTAGAACCTATGACCCGAGAACAACACCCCGTCCGCAGAAGCTCCTCCCGTGGCCGTAGCTTGGCCGCCACCAGGCTCCTGAAGAAATCAACCATGCCGGCCCTACCCACCGAGTTAAGGCCGGGATCGTCCCAGATCAGAGCCACAGAAGGGCAGGCGAAGAAAAGGTGTTCCAAGGTCTCTATCCTCTCCCGCAAAGCAGGCATCTGTTAGAGATCGAGCCAAGAAGATGAGCGCAACGGTCGCGGGTCAAAATCCTCTTCCTCCTGAAGAGCCAGAAGAAAAAGGCGATCCTCGCTGGCAGCCTCAGCTCCCACAAAAAGTTACAATCCTAACCATATCCAGCGAGAGGGATTGAGGCGGCTTGCAGATCGCCGAGTAAGCCTTCTTCACGGAAAAAGATTTCCCGTGCCAGACCCAGTGGTCCGACCCGAGGAGGGGTCCGCGGCTCCTCGCAGCGAGTCTAGCAGAAGCAGGAACTCCTCCAGGCATTGGTCAGAGACGTTTGAACGGAAAGTTGGCATCCAATTGCCGTCAACCCAATAGGAGGCCACACGAACGTCAAGGTCCCGACACCAAAGCGAAAAGCCGAGGGAAGCGGCCGGAAAGCGCACCCTCGTCCGTCCAGTCGTCCTTTCAGAACCTAAAGGAGCGCCCGTCCCCCAGAGCAGGCCTGAAGAGAGTCCGAAAGTTGGAAGAGAAGGATTGAAGAGCTCTCCAGAAGGGCGAAGGTCTCCTCCCAGTCGCAGTCATCGTCGTGATACCGTTCGGTGTCGCCCCCTCGACCCCGTTGATCCGCCGGAGGACACTGCAGTAAAGGTCATCTCGATCACCCCCAAATCCTGGCCACCCACTTCAGCAACAAAGCCTCGTTCAGTCGCCCAGACGATGGATCCCGAGCCCCCCCTCAGTCTTCCTCAGGGCTATATCTTCCCAGCCAACCAGGTGCATCCCAGGACCCTGCCCACTCTTACCCCACAAGAACCGCTTCATCAGCCCCTCCAGCCTCCTCCGGATGCCAGCCAGCATGCGCCTCGTGGAAGAGTAATACACCGGCATTGCGGAGAGCACCGCCTTCAAGAGCACAAGGCGACCCCCCTTCGAGAGGATCGCTGCCTTCCAACCCACAAGTCTCCTCTCCACCTTCTCCACCAGCGGCAGCCCAGTCTGACGTATTTGACCTTCCGGTGCTGAGAGGCAGTCCCAGGTAGTGAATGGGCAACCCAACACACTCGGTTGGCAAGCTCGAAACCCCAGAGCCCGGCCAGCTCCATGTCCATAGAGAACGGGACATGCCTGGACTTACCATACTCTGCTCCAACATGGACATCTCGCTGAAAAGCTCCAACGCTGCTGCCATGCCCCTCGCCTCGTCAAGGCCCCCCTCGATGAAGAATAGAGTGTCATCTGCATATTGAAGAAGAGGGACCTTGATGTTGTCCCTCGAGTACCCGCTTGTGAGCCCAGCCAGTTGGACTCTCTCGACCATGCAAGCAAGGACGTCTGCCGCAATGATGAAAAGCAAGGGGGCGGAGGGCAACCCTGCCTCACCCCCCTCTGAGGCTGAAAGAAACCACCTCCGGCCGCCCGTTGACGAGGATCGTCATCGAGGCCATGGTCACACACCTCTTCATCCAGGAGATCCAGAGCCTAGGAACGCCCCGCCTATGCAGTGCACCCCAAAGAAAGCACCAGTCCAAGGTGTTGAACGCCTTCGAAAAGTCCACCTTCCAAAGTAGGGCATGTCTTCCACTACGTTTCTAGTCTATAATCATCTCAGAAGCCAACACCACGACCCTGCTAAGTCTAGTTGCGAAAACCTTAGCAACAATCAAGTATAAAGCGTTGGATATTGCAATAGGCCGAAAGTCCTCGATCCGCTCCGCCCTGGGCTTCTTCAGAATAAGGAGTAAGAGCGCCTTGTTCAGCCGCTCGAAACCCGTGTTGCCAAGGCAGCACTTTGTAACCACGCCAAGCACCTCCCGACCCACCAGGTCCCAGAAATCCTTGTAGAATGAGACATGGAAGCCATCAGGGCCAGGTGCGCCATCGCTGTTGAGGTTCCAAACCGCCGACTTTAGCTCCTCCATTGTTACCGACAGGGTAAGACTAGAAGGCATGAGCGTCCGAAAGACGCACAACTCCCTCTCCCGTCCATCTCCACCGCCGATTTGCAACCCTTGCAAAAAATCTGTGGAAGTGGTCCGCAATTGCTCTCCCAAGGTCAGCGTTACCCTCCACCAACTCCCCCTCAATGAGCATTGATCTGATGAAGTTCTCCCTCCGCCTCCTGCTGGCCATCCTGTGGAAAAAAAGTGTTCGCATCGCCCTCCGTAAGTCATCTGTGTCTGGATCTCTATCTCCACTCGGTGACTCTTTCTGTCGTCATCAAAGATCAGCTTCTGCGCCTCCAAACGTCGCTCCAGCTCATCCCCCAGCAGGGGGCGCTCGTCCTCTAAAGTGTCAAGCAAGCCGACGACGCCCTCCGCCTCCGTCCTCGCCGCCCGACGCATCTCCCGAGACTCCCGCTTCAATGCGCACAACCTAGCCCGCAAAGAGTTGAGCTTCTGGACGAATTGGGAGGTAGCAGACTCGGTCACCATCGCTGAGCCCCAGTGCGACTCGACCAGGCCCCGAAAAGAGTTCTCGAGCAGCCAAGCCTTCTCGTAGCGGAAGAAGCCACGAGCAGGCAGTGGATGGCCAGAGTCCCAGAGGATGGGCGTGTGATCCGACCGAGTGCGTGGTCGAGCAGCCACGAACGCCAACGGGAACAACTCCAGGACCTCAGATGACGCCAGGAAATGGTCGAGGCACGATCTGGAGCCGCTGCTGCGGCAAGTGTATCTCGTGCCAGCCGCATCCATCACCTCCACCCCAAGGGACTCAATCACCTCAACGAAGGCCTCAGAGCCGGGGTCCTGCCCACCTCGAAGCCCGGTCATGTCAGACGAGAGAAGCGTGATGTTGAAATCTCCCCCACCAGCCATAGGGCGCCAGGGAAAGCCTCCCTAGCAAGCTTCAAATCCACCCAAAGCTGCTGGCGCTCCGCCGCCCGGCAGGGGCCATAAACGCAGGAGAGGGGAAGCACCGCACCCGAGTGGAGGCATTCAAGGAGAACCGAAAGAACGTACGTCCCCCTCAGCTCCCCACGATGCAAAAAGCGGAGCCCTTCCACGCAATGAGGAGCTCGCCCGCCGAACCCACCGCTCCGACCGATTAAAATTCGGAAATCGATCCTGCACCGAAAGGAAACCAATCGAGCTTCGAAAGTGAACCAAGCTTGGTTATTGCAAGAGCACCACATCACACCCCCACTCCACAAATCTTGAGCCCAACACCCTTCTCTTCTTCGGGTTACCCAGACCATTTACGTTCCACGACAAGACCTTCATCTAGAACCAGCGACTGCCCCCTCAGTCAGGCCCACCACACCCGCGGCCTTTGCCACCTCGAGCTTAAAGCCAGAAACCAAGCCGAGGCCCGCCGCCGCTGCTCTGGTACGCGAACGAGGCCGTCTCCTGTACCTCTTCCCGGACGTCCTGTCAGCCCCCTCAGCACCCGCCGGCCCCCCAAAAGCCACCACCATCGAGGAGAGGTCGACTTCACCGGTGAAGATAGGGACCTCCGCTTCCCCTCGTGGATCCCCAGCGACCGGGACCAGGATTAGCATGAAATGCCAAAGGGGAGAGGGTGAGGATCGCACCCCTCTCGGGCCGGTGGCCACAGGGCACCTCATCTGCAGGAAACTGGAGGCCCAGGGTCTCGAGCGCAAGCGGAGACCGGGGAGCCTTGTGCGCGGAAAGGAAGCGACCCCCATAAGTAGCAGGGGTGGTCGGGAGCGGATTATCTGAGAAACGGATCCGGAAGACGAATGGGATCAAAGGCCCGTCAGATGCAACCTGAGCAGCGGACCCGTCCAGCGAAAGGATCCGAGAAAAGCTTTTATTAGCATGACCGAGGGACCCGTCAACACCTGCCCCTTGTGGGCCCCTCCAAGGGGGCTGGATCGACACGTAGCCATATGTCGAAGGACAGGAGCATAAAAGGGTCGTCTCCAGCGCCTCGGTAATTGAAAGGATAGTCTCTTGAGATCCCGAGGCATTGAAGAGCTTCTCGGAAGGGGGCGACCCTCCAACCTCCTCCCCAGAAACGACGTCGCCAATAAATGACTTGGAAGCAGAAACATCGGGCCTCGCTGGTTCAGACCACCCCAACTATTGCGGCGTTTCATCGCTCCCCTCCGCAGCGACCGAGGCGTCACCAAAGATCTCAGAAGACGAAGTGCCATATGTCGCAAAAGCCAATTTGACGAGAGCTGGAACGCCCGAAGCGAAAGCGTCCCCTCTAAGGCTGGAACCTGAACCGCCAATCCCCGGGGTAGGCAAGGTCTTCTGAGCAGCGGGGCCCCCGGCCGCCGGGGCCGGCGGCGGCGGCGGTGGATTAAGAATGAAGACCTGAAGTCTGAAAGCTATGCGGTCCACAGACAACATGGCCTCCGAGCAGCGAGGGGACCCACGGTGGCATTCGAGAAGAACAACTTCAACAACCGGATCACTACCAGGAGTCATGCCATCATCCAGCACGTCAAGGACCTCACCCAGTCACCAAAGCACCAGCCTCAGCTCACGAATTGTGCGGGAGAGGAATGGTGCCCCCCGCACGTGAGCTACCCGCACAACCGACAGACCAAAGACTCCATCCGCGAATCTGGGAAGTCTCCAGAGAACATTCCCGCCCGCCTTCGGATCCAGGAGCAGACACCTCTGGGCCGCAGAGAGGCCACAGACACGGAAACGTCCTCCGTCGAGCGGGACAACGTCGCCGCGAAAGGTCGTACCGAGGCAACGCGAGAGCTCCCACTCCACAGGTGGCGACGCCTCGCAACCACCGACGAGCGCAACAATCAGCAGGCCACCCGCCGACAGGCCTCCAACCGCCCCGAGCGGCCGGGCCCCCGAGTCACCATCCCCCTCAGATTCCCAGGCCGCAACACCCCCGCCCAATTCACCTGAGACTTCACCCTTTCCAGATGCAACCTGGCCCCCGCTAGCCGAGCCAGGAGATGTCCCCGATGAGCCCAGACAAAAAGCATGCCGGTGACCCGACCGACCACAGTCGAAACAAAGCGGGGGAAGCGCACACATCGCGACAATGTGTCCCCGCACCCCGCAGCGGAAGCACCGGCAACCAGGCTTCTGATGCGAGATCGGTGTCCAGTCATCCGAACCCCCCAAGGCCTCCTCCCCGAGAGCTCCTCCGTCTTCGGCGGTCCCCCTCTTGCGTCGAACGATGGGCCCTCCCAAACACCTCAGTGCCACCACGTTCAGATGGCCTCCCTTCTCCCACGCGACAGACCTCTCGCCATACACGAGTCCTCTTTGAAGCTCCCTTCCCAACTCGCGCCATCCTTCTTCAATCTCAATGTAGGTTGGACACTAAAGACCTAAAAATTAAGGCTATAAAAGCCGGGCTACTTTTATTAAGGCCACAAAAGCTGGGCTACTTTAAAAAAAAGGTCCTTCTATGTATATTACATAGCTCATTATGTGATCACAACTTAAAAATAAGTTTAAAGGTAATTTTTCTATGATATTTGCAGATTCATATGCTTAAGGGTATAATGGTAAGAGTTTACTGAAATAATTGGATAAGTTCAGTGGTAAATATGAACACGAAAGTGACTAAATTTAAGTATCCATCTTGTATATTTATATACTAAACAATTAGACCTTTATAAACACCTAAAATTGCCAATAAGATAAATAATTACATAAAAAATACTAAAAAAAATAAAAAACTACCTCGATGATCGCCTCGCCTCCGCCTCGACCGCCTTAAGCAACTGAGGCGATCGCCTCTCTGAAGCCAACTGAGGCGGTCGTTCAGAGGCATTTTTGGGCTGCCTCGCCTCGAGGCATATGCCTCGTATGCCTCGAGGCACTTTTTTTTAAACCATGTTGGTGTACAGACCTTGATTAGGCCATCAATCTATCGGTCTGCCAAATGTACGTACTCATACATATAGCAATACATATGTTTCCGGTCAGAGGATGAATGCCTATATCGTGACAATATACGACATAGGACTTGGTTATCTCGATCTTGTTAAGTCAACTCTTTGACCCAACTTATCTGACACATTCGAATCTCTATTCCTATGCAAAGGACTTGCATCAAGAGGTCGGTCAGATATCAACCTTTAGAGAAGGATTGCCATCTCCTTATCAAGCTGGAGATCATCTCTTAATAATCATTTGACGGTGCTTGATTAGTCCTCAATCTAACTCCTTAGATATTCATCCAAGCACAAGCCTCTATGATTCAACAATTGAATCAATGGCTGTATGAACATTAAGATGGCCATGGTACATAACCCTGATTGTACTAAGGGACTTTATAGTACATTCATTCTTATAATCTCAGGCATGGAGTGAAAATAAATCAGTAATTTTATAAATATATCAAACAATACAATAACATAAATGTAGAAATGGTTCGCCTCGGGCTCACATGGATAACAACCATCGTTGAGAGCCCACCTCGTGCCACCCTTTTAGTAGTACCGAGAAAGAGGTAATCGTCACATACCTTTTCCTCCAGGCAATCCACTCATTATAGAACTCATTATGGGAAAGAAAAGCCCAAACAAACTTCGAATCTACATAATCAGAAGCCTTGGAAAAGTCAGCTTTGGAAAGCGACCCTTGACCTTCATCCTTTTCCAGTCTGTGATGATCTCATATGCCATGACCGCACCATCCATTATTAGCCTAAAATGAAAGCCATTTGTGTAAGGGTAATAATGGAGTTGACACCATCTTAAAGGCGATAATTAAGACCTTCACCATAATGAGATAAATAGTATTAGTTGGAGAAAATGTATTGCTTGTTATTCATAAGATCCCATGGCTATCTTATATAGGAGAAAAACTCTTGGGTAAATAGCAGCAAAAATACATGAAGAAAAGAAATAAAAAAATAACACCACAGATATATAATAATCTTTACACTCCCCCCTCAAGCTGGAGCATATATGTCTATCACACTCATCTCGGAACGTCATCTTTGGAACGAGTCTCTAGGAAGTGCTTTGGTGAATATATCATTTGTCTGGTATCCTGTAGAAAAATGAGAGGTAGATATAAGACCATTTTGATCATGTCTCTGTATAGTGGCAATCCACTTCTATATGCTTTGTCCGTTCGTAGAATGCAATATTATTTGTAATAAAAACTACTGCCTGATTATCACATAGAAGCTGCATAGGAAGATGTACATCAACAGCTAGGTCAGTCAGAACTGTCTTGACCTATATCATCTCTGTACATCCCTGTGCCATGGCCCTGTATTCGGACTCTGTACTAGATCTAGCAACCATCGTCTTCTTCTAACTTTTCCATGATATAAGTGATTTGCCAACAAATATAGCAAACCCATAAGTGGACTTCCTGTCCCTTGGGCATCATGCATAATTTGTGTCTGCACATGCTGTGACGTCAAGAGGCGTGCCTCTGCTGAATAGGAGACCGGTACCTGGGGAAGACTTCAGATATCTCAAAATCATATAAACACCATCCATATGCACCTTCCTGGACTGCTCAATGAACTGACTCACCTTGCTAATAGCGAAACATATATCTGGCCTAGTGATGGTAGCATGTGGAAGCTTCCCAACTAGCTCCCTGTATCTCCTCTTATCTATCTCCTCAGTATCCTCATCATATAATCTCATACTTGGATCCATAGGAGTAGTAGCAAGCTTGCACCCTGTCATGCCTGTCTCTAATAGAAGATTGGTAACAAACTTCCTTTGAGCATCTCAAGACCTCGATTCCTGGCGAACTCTAATCCAAGGAAGTATCTAAGATTACCAAGATCCTAGGTCATAAACTGCTGACCTAGGAACTCCTTAGCTGCCTGAATGCCCTACTCATCATCTCCAGTGACAATAATATCATCGACATAGACAAGAATGACAACTGTACCTCTCTGTGTCCTCTGAACAAAAAGTGAGTGATCCACAGTGGATCGAGCAAATCCTTGTTGCTCTATTAACTTTGAAAGCTTCTGGTACCAAGATCTCGGACTCTGCTTCAGGTCCTAGATCGCTTTGTGGAGCCTACACACCTTCTGAGATCCCCCCTCAACAACAAACGATGGTGGTTGTTGCATATACACCTCCTTTTATAGATCTCCATATAGAAATGCATTCTTCACATCAAGTTGGTAAAGAGGGCATTCTCGTGAAACAACAATAGATAGGAGAATTCGCAATGTCGAATGTCTGGCTACTAGAGAGAAGGTATCCTGATAATCTACTCTATATGTCTGGGTGAATCCACGTGCTACAAACCTTGCCTTGTAGCGATCTATACTACCATCAACGCGGTGCTTCACTGTAAAGATCCATTTGCACCCCATAACTGATGCACCTGAAGGAGGTGGAGCTACACTCCAAGTACCACGAGACTGCAAAGCGACCATCTCTTCTTCCATGACAAGTCGCCAACTGCTGTCTTGTATGGCTTCCTGATATGTGCGCGGAATAGTAACAACTGAGAGACCCATAATAAACCTCCTCTACTCGTCTGAAAGATGGTCCAAAGAAATATACGCAACCAATAGATACGTGGCACAATTGCGACACTGTTTCCTTAAGGCAATAGGTATATCAAGGTTATCAGCCTCTCTGTTCTCTGGTACCAGCACCTCCTGTGTAACATCATATGATCAAGCATAGAACCAGTGCCATCAATAGAAACAATGTATTCATCACATACCTGGGGCGTGCTGGATGACGATGAAGGCACGTGAATAGAGGGGCGAGGAGAAGACCTGCGAATGTAAAACTGAGGTAGGAACCGTGTCAGGGTAGATGGAGGTGGAGGTGGTGGAGGTGGACGTGATTGAGACTCAACATGAGGAGATGGTGGTGGAGGTGAAGGGACAAAGATGTCCTCTCCAGAGTCAGTATTCGACAATCTTTCACCCGTTGGTGAAAAAAAATACATAATAGACTAAAAATGTGACATCAACGCTAATATAGTAGTTTTGCCCAACAAGATCAAAACATTTATACCTTTTTTGGGTACGAGAAATAGCCAACGAACATACATTTGACAGCTCTAGGAGAGAGCTTGTCATGACTTGGAGTAAAATTCTGGACAAAAGCCATAGATGCAAATACTCTGGGAGTAAGGAGAATAAGTCCTCGGAAAACACAATCAAGAAGGGGACTTTTTCTCTAAGGACAATAGATGGCATGCAGTTCACTAAGTAACAGGCAACGGGAATCGCATCACCCAAAACAAATGAGGAACTCGACTTTGAATCAAAAGAGTCCTCGTGACATCCAAAAGATGACGGTGTTTGCATTCCGCAACACCATTCTGTTAGGAAGTGTAAGCACACAAGGTCTGATAAACAACTCCAATGGAGCTGAGAAGGCAGGTAAATGTAAAGTAGAGAATTCCAAGGTACTATCAGTGCGAATAAATTTCACATTAGCAGAAAAAATATTCTTGATTTCAATAAGAAAAGATTTATTAATGGGACCATCCTCATATTTATTCTTTAACAGAAAAATCCAAGATAATATAGAGAAATCACCCCAACAACCATATAGAACTGATGTCCCTGATGATCTGGAACACGACTAAGGCCCCATATGTCAAAATGAAGTAACTCAAACAGATGAGTACTGTGACGACTCAGAAAAGAGGAACAATGGTGCTTCCCAAGTTGACACACCTCACACTCAAGGTAGTACATGTAGAGATCTGTGGGAGAACATGACACAACTTCTGCAGAGTAAGGTGCCTAAATCGAAGATGCCATATGAAAAGAGACCAGATCCAGAAGGAATAGTAGCAGCACCGGCATACGAATGTTGAACAAGTCTGTAAAGCTCCTCTTTGTTCACAACCACATCCAATCACCATGCCAGTGAGTATGTCCTGAAGCCTGAGAGAGGATGGATCAAATTTGGCACGACAATGTAAATCTTTTATAATTTGGCTAATAAACAAAATATTCATCTAAAATGCTGGAGCATGTAAAACATTCTGCAGACACATCGAGGGAGTAAGAACAATCTCCCCTGACCAACAATGGGTAGATGCTCCCCATTAACAATCACAACTGATCTACCAGGAGGAATAGACTTGTAGGAAGTAAACCGTGCTCGATCTCTACACATATGATGAGATGCTCTAGAGTCCATGATCCAATCAGATAAATCTGAGCTGCCACTACTCATAAGTGCAAAAGCAATACCTGTCGAACACGAAGATGCTTTGGCAGCGTGTGCGACATCTGAAGATCCCGCGGTCGAAGTGACAGGAGTAGTCATCATCTCTCTCAGCCTGGAAACAATATCATCAAATCGTGCATCATGAGAAGGAAAAGAAGTAGGTTCAGTCTGCTCAGCTACACGAACAGACGCATGACAACCATGCTTCTGATGGCATGTCTCCTCAGAATGACCTGGACGATGGCACTGTGAACAAGGACCACCTGACATCCTCCTCCTCGACCACGTGGTCCTCAGCCTCGAAACTGTAAAGTACCCCCTCTGCCATGAGAAGCTTCCATGGCAGAAGGAGTCGGAGCCACAAAAGTAGATGTAGTAATTCTGCTCAACCGCTTATAAATCTCCTCCATTGGAGGTACCATCTCTCCTGTAAGTAGTTGAGTACGCGCTGCATTGTACTCGGAGTCAATAGATGATAGAAATACTCTTGTCATAGTAGCATTCCTATATGCTTGTTGCTGCTCAGTGCTAGTAGTAATCAACATGAAGACGTGTAAACGCTCAAACATGCCTCTAAGATGCGAGAAGTGTGCATGAAGAGGTCAACCATTCTGCTTGGTCGAAAAAATATCAAACTGCAAACGTAGGATTTTGTTCTCATTCTTTGCCTGCCCATATGTGTCTGCTATAATGTCCCACATAACCTTTGCGGTGGGTTGATTGATAATATCATTAGCAATCTCTGTGGTGAGCATCCCGGAGAGCCAAATGCGAGCATATGCATCATCTTGCTTCCAAGAAGTACTAGTCCCAGTCTTGTCCTCCGTCTCTGGATCCATCAGAATGTGCTCCTTGTTATGGCACTGCATCATGGTGTGAAACTGCATGGATCACAACTTGTAGTTGGTCCCATCCATCTTCACGATGGGAGCCGATCCCTTGAAGGCATCGGATGATGAGAAACCATTACCCTTGATTTCTGACATGTTAGCAAGAACATCAATATCTGGAACAAAACTGAGTAGACTGCTTTGAATGAGTCTACACAATCACATATAGAGGATTGGTTGTATCTATAGACTCATACAACCATCCTCATCTCTTGTTGTAGGCTAGGGTCTCCAAGGATAGCGGTGCGCATTGATTCATGTGGATCTACGAACGATGCTCGTAGGGGCACACAAATGCAAGTAATATGCATACAGATGCATGCAGTATGCACGCAAGATGCATGCACGATGCACGCGGTTGCAGTGGCACAACTGTGCGCATGGCACAAAGGCACATGACGCAGATGCGCGGATGTGCATGGCGTAGATGTGCGCGGGCTGTGATGCGTTGGATGCAGATGCGAGGATGGCACAGATGCGCGGATGGCACAGATGTGCGCAGTAGATGCATGTGCAGATGCGCGGGGTGCATATGTGCACAGAGGCACAACGTATGCGCAGGCGCAGACGGAGATGTGCGTAGGCACATGCGTAGGTGGAGATGTATGTAGGCGCAGGCGTGGTGCGCAGGGGTAGGCGTGGTGCGTAGGGGCAAGCGTGGTGCGCAGGCGATTCCGCGTTGGTCGGTGACACGCACGGATGTTGCTAGCGGCACGCACGGGGGGGGGGGGGGAGTGTAGGGTAGGGTTAGGGTAAGATGATACGGGAACCCCGGTGTAGGACAATTGCTCCGATACCAAGTTGGAGAAAATGGATTGCTTGTTATTCATAAGACCCTAGGGTCTCTCTTATATAGGAGAAAAGCTCTTGGCTAAATAGTAGAAAATATACATGAAGAAAAGAAATAGAAAAATAACGCCACAAATATATAATAATCTCATCAGTATTTGAAAGGGCAATAGGAAAAAATCCTCCACACATCGTCCCACCTCCTTAGGACTAAGAAATATCGGAGAACGATTCAACCTCTCAAAATCTCAAATTTCCATATGTAGCTCCTCCATAACCACACAAAAATCCGCATCTACCAGCTCTTAGTTAGAACTCAAGAAAGAAACAAATAAGAAACCATCCGACCCATGAGAGCCATCTGTGTCAAGAGCAAAGATAACTGCACAAATCTCATCACTACTGAAAGCTTGCACCAACATAGATGCTTGAGTTTCTGGCCACCAAGGCATGTTCCTGCCCAACCACCTCACACTGCCAGAGAACACCCTCCTGCTCACCTCACAAAAGTGATTGGCCATAGCAACCCTAATGGTCCGCTCACCCTCTACTTGCTTTCGTCAATCGAATGAATTAAGTTGCACCTCCTCCCACATGTCATCGTATGAAAGAAACGAGTCTTCGCATCTCCCTCCTCCAACCACGTTTGCAAGGAGTGCTGCCTCCATTCCACCCCCTGCTTCTTATCCTCCAAAAAAACCTTATGCTATTCCCCCTTGCAAATCTCTTTTCTCCACCAGCCCCCTAGAGTCTTCTAGCAAGTCCAAACTGACTACCTCAACCTAGGTCAACATCCTTCGCTCATCCCAACTAGCCCGAATTTTCTTTTGCAGACCATCATCATTAGTTGCAGGGCCTTAAGGTGTGCAAAAACATCCTGAGAAGCTGACCTAGTATCCGGAACGATCTGCCAACAAAGAGCCATACAGTCTCGGAACCCACCCTTTAACACTCACTAATGCTGAAAATGGAAAATACAACCCGGACAATAGTTCTCCCTAGAGTCCCAGCAGATAAGAATATGATTCGAGTAAGACCATGACCAAGAGTGCACCGATGCCAAAGGAAAGAACTCTAGAAGATCTAAAGAACACAAGACTTGATTGATACAGGAGCACGATGAATAATTCTGCCAAGTATAAAGAGAGCTCATCATGTCTAGCATCTCCACAGACATGCCACCAACAAAGTCAACAAAAGCCCGAGAGCCATGATCCTGAGCCCCTAACTTGAGGCTACCAGTATCTAACAAGATGAAATTGAAATCACCACCAATATTCCATGGCGAATCAGAGAAATGGGTACGCATCAAGTGCAACTCATCCCACATATCCAAGCTTTTGTTAATATCCATATTTGTATCCATATTCATCGATTTCTTTCCTATATATTGTGCAAGGTTGGGAGGGAGGGGGAGGGGTTGGTTGCTTGAAACGGGGTTGGAACTGCCTAACATGCAAAATGGCTTATAGTTCATGAACACTTCTATTTGATATATGTTTTTTCTCTCTTTGAGTCAGTAGTAGAAGTAGATGGGGGTTTTGGGATGCGGGGTTATTATACATCTGAATACACATCTGTATTGTGGTTATTGCATGCAGTTTTCCCATATCATCGATTACCCTCACGAGGATAAACTTGGCTTAAGACCAGATTATGGACTTTGATATCATTTGTTATTTTTTCATGTATCGTTCTTTTTTTTGAAAGTGAATGATAATTGGCAAGGGTTGAATAACTAAATGATCCTCTGGTACCATTTATGCTTTTTCAATCACTATACCATTAATGTAGGTTAAATCATATATTATTCTTAATAGAGGGTAGTCTTAGTTGGGCGAGTTACTTCTGCAGTAATCTGCCACATTATGGGGTCGTTTACGCATGCCATCAACATATTCTAACAAGAAAGTATAATATATTCATACATCATGCTGGGTTTCGCTGGGTTAAGCCACCTCTCAATCTTATATTTCTGAACTTTTAGGGAAAACTTCTTAAAGGTCCTAAAATTTGGTGCAAATATCAAAAAGAGTCATCTGAAAAAAGAACTAATTTTTAGAGCATGATTCTCGATACTATAAAAAAGTCAAAGGCATTCTATTTTCCATAAAAATGGCAGACTAACCTTACTGATATGATTAACATAAGCCAATGTTTTGATAAACTGTGCTCCATCATATATGTCGTTATTGTTATTATTACAAGAAATATCACATAACTTTGGTTTTGATGACAATAACCACCACCACCTTGAGATAGAGCTTATCATACACTAGTTACTAAAACATTGGATTACATGGATCACAACTTTTTTAAGGCTAGTTTTCTGAAAAATATACTCCTTGCCAAAATTTTACAGTATTAATGTCTAGCCTCTAAGCTTCACACTTTTTTTTATAAGGACGCATTTATATTTATTATAAACTCGGGGACCTTTTATACAATCTACAAGAATTTTTAGTCCTATAGATCATGGTTTCATTGAGGTGGATTGTGTAGCTGCTCTAATGTCGTGGTTAGAATATGAAAATGTGGGAACGTGTTTATCCAACTAGCTAAATATGCTTATCAAAACAAATTTAGGGTTATGTCGAGATATTTATGCTCGAAGTTCTAGATATTTTATTACTTTGACATATTTGGTAAGCTTACCTTTAAACATAGTTTAGGCCCGTATAATATCATTCAAATTTGCCCTATATTTCACACCGTTTTATTATTTAGATGTTGTTTGATTAAGCGATAATTATAATGGAGCTGATAAATATGTTTTTTATGGAAGTGGTTTGTTTAAGAAGTAGGTTAATGACAATTAAGAAGGCAGAGTTTGACCAATATTTTATTTACAATGCTGAACACCGGTAAACTCGTCAAGGGATAAACAAAATATCATATGGTCCGACTTCATATTCTTTTGAAAACCAAGTTTAAAACAATATTTTATGGTTTATTGAGCATTTTTTTATATTTGCAGAATCTTCATGATTTTGGCTGTCTTATTGGCTTTGTAGGTGAGTAATGTGAAGACGGAGGTGGTGGTGGGTGAGCCCAAGGAGACAATATGCAATTACGTTGCTAATAAGGGGGCGGATTTGCTGGTTATGGGGTCCAGAGCATATGGGACCATAAAGAGGTATGTTGGGATGACAACAATATTCATTTTTCTTGCTTTCATTATGGGTAAAATTCCCGTAAAGCTAGTATTGAAGTTGCTTACAAGGTAAAGTTGATAATATGTTAGTTATTTACGTTGGTATGGGGATCCTAGTTTGGAATCCATCAGATATATTTTGCTATTTGGATAAGCATCCGAAAAAGAACAACCGGATTATGTACTTGGAAATTTGGAATCAAGCATGGCATCAACATGTGCCAATTTGAACTTTGGTTACTTTGGTTACTAGCTCCCAAGGTACTCACGCTTACATTGGAATACTAACATTATACATGAGAAATAAAAATACTTTCCTTTATGAGATGTAGACATATATTCTGATACCATGAAAACAATAATGTAAAAGCGTAGCCGAGATAAAGAAATATAGAACAATGGGGTAACACATGGATTAAACATGGAGCCCTACTCCTTAAGGAGCTGGATGAAACCACAGGAGAACCGCTTCAAAGGGATGATGTCTACATTGATCTCTCTCAATTGATATAATGGGTGTGGGGTTCCTATATAGCCTTACAGGTAGATCAGAATCCCATTAACAGTAGATGTGAGACTAAACTATAGATGTGTTACTTGGACTTTGGAGCGATCCAGTCACCCATCTATATATGTGGCACATACTCTAACACTCCCCTCAAGCTGGAGCATGCAATGCTCATCGTTGACAAATAGAAAGAAATCATCCACTTAGAATACAAGACACTACATACAATATCAACTCAATGCATACTCTACTGGTTTCCTGTTAAGGACGTTGCTTCTTATGCCATGTTGGTAAGGAGGAACTGATGGACTGGAGTGTGAACTGAACTAGGTGTCCTTGTTGGAGAACATGTGCTCTTTACTACATCTGTCATAGTCACTGAAACTTAAATAAGGGATTAGACCGCTTGTTATTCATCAGAAGCGGCCAATTAAGAAGAGGCAGGGTGGAAGGTAGGTCGATTGTCATTCATCGGAAGCCTAGTCCGTGTCGCTATAGGTATGGGATTCATGGGCACATGGCTTCAAGTTATTCTTCGATGGTCTGCTGTTTTGGGTGTTGAGAAACATGTCAATGCCGATCAGTTTGCCAGGTGAAGCGAAACTTCTACGATCATGGGTCTACGTTGGAAGATACCTAGAAGGTAGTCTTATGAAGTAGGAAGCCCTCTGTATTGCTATATCGTGGTTCTTCAGCAAGATGTACCTTTATGGAGGTGTGGTAAGGAAGCCCGCCATTGGGGATGCCCTACGTGACGTGATTTTGATGGGGGTTTACACTAGAAATGATTGGGAGCTATTGTCGGTGGGAGCAGAGTTAGAACGACCTTTGGAGTTTCCTTTTTTGGAGGATGTCGTCCTCGTGGAGAAAGGCTTGGTTTGTGCCAGGGGCTTGACTCTACCAGAGGTGGAGGCTCTTCTTTGCAAGGACATAATGGGTGGAGTTAACTGGAGATTGCCGCAGTTTACTAATGGCCAGTCGAGTGATGTCACAAAGTGGATGGCCCGCATCCTTATGCCTTTTCTCCTCGAAAGGTGGACGCTCTGAGAAATTATTCGAATGGCCAAAGGTCGAGAACTGACGTGGAAGTCACTTTGGTGACCGTCCATGGATTGGGCATCTTCCCGATGGAGGCGATCTGTCCAATTTTTGGTGGGCCGGCATGCTTTAGGATCTTGGTGTAATTGTTGCCCCACTCCCCCATTAGTGATTCGTGGTACCGATGAAGTTCTTTTTGAGGCAAAAAATTGGGAAACACGTAAAGGTGTCTGCCACAAAAATATTAACCTATTAGAAAAATACGAGGGTTACCTTACACAACCAAGACTTGATGAGAGTTTTAGCATGGAAAACTACATTTTCACTATAGAATCGATCTGAAGAGAAAATAACCCCATTATAAGATCTAATCATATCACCCAGATCGCCACAACAGGTTGCAATAAATCTCTTTTATCACATCAGAATCTTGCAGTAAGGAAAGGGCACAAGGTTGTTCCTGTCAACCCGGTTATTTTTCTAACACAGATACTAACATAACAATAAATTAATTATCGAAATTAATTTAAAACTACACAACTAGAAATAATATGTTCCGTGAGTTCGACCTTGGTATACTTATCAAGTAATTTTTTCCACAATATTCAAAATGGGCTGCATGGGGCTGCCCCCCCATTTTTGTCATTTTTTTTTAATTTTTTTTGAAAAACATCACCATGTATATTCATCCCTGTATCTCTCCTATATGCCATTTGAATTTCGTCAGAAATAGAGACTCCTATGGCCTCCATCCAGATAGGGTCGATTTAAAAAATCTCGTGACTGTAAAAAATGACTGTTTGGATGGAGGCCGTAGGAGTCTCTGTTTCTGACGAAATTTGAATGGCATATAGGAGGGATATAGGGATGAATATACATGGCGATATTTTTCCAAAAAAAACTGCAAAAAATGGGGTGGGGGCAACCCCATTTTTTCCATTCAAAATTTATGGTTTTTAACGAATCATTTTCTGCCTCGTAATCTACAATTAAAGCCTATTAAAGAGGTGGGATTCCCCTCGCAAAAATCCTGGACAACTGGTCTCTCATTAAGTGTGTCCTTTATTAATCAACCACAAAAGACCCCAATACAAGATGGCATATTGAGCTCCCAGATAAATCTGCAGTCTTTGGCTAGAGTGTCCTCCGTCAGGTTCGGGGCTATGTCCATGGCCATGTATGCACTTCTCACTGAGATGTTACGATCCCTCCAGATCCAGTGATCCCTTCCAACCCTTGGACCTTCCAATGGATTGAGATGATTCAACAACTCCAGAAATTCCCCTAGCCGCTGGTCGGAAAAAGCTGAATGGAAAGATGGTAGCCAGCATTCATCCACCCATACATCTGCTAGTGAAGTTGCTGTGAGCTCGACGTCGAGGAGCTCACTGGAGGAGGGCTGCATCGATGTTTCGATTATGAAGATGACAAATTGGGAAGCGTGTCTTTTGGAGAGGATGTAGGATGACTTTTCGGATTTTCAAATTCAAAAAACATACCGATAAGGAAAGCTTGGATGCTCAGTCAACACGTGATTCTCGGGAGTTTGAAGACGCACCACCTCATGCTCTTTTGGATGTTTTAGGGTTTTACTTGAGAACTTCGAGAAGGGGCTGTCTTTTGGGAGTAAGGAAGCATGTCATCTGGACCGTTTACGTGAAGTTACAAATGACATCCGAACCTGACCCGACTTTGGAAGTTTAGAGCACCAGCAACAAACTAGGTAAGAGTGGGACTCATATCCCTAATGCGAGCCCATTCTAGAGGAGCATGTCCATCCTGGATCTGAGTTGCTTTTGGATCCCCAACGTGCACCCGACCGAGCATCTGTGCTAGAGGTAGCGGTGAGGGGCGAGACGGAATCCCCAGTCCATTTCAAAGAGAACCCCTTTAGTGGGAGGGGGGAGTCTTGACCTTAGTTTGGGAAGGTTAAATGATAAGAAAGTTAAAAGGTCCAGAAAAAGGAAGAAATCTTGAAGGGGAACATTTTATGCTATGTCCTTGGAATCCCATGCCATGGTGGTTCCTAACACCGAGTCGGGGTATCTCCATGATCGAAAGGCATCGATAGTTCTCTTGACTGGTGTGGTACAAGCTATGGGAAACGAAGTAGTTCCTAAATGAAAATCCTAACTTGGAGTGCGAGGGGTTTGGGCGACCCAGAAAAAATATCTATTGATGTACAAGATTGTTCATGTGACGTTGTCATGCTGCAAGAAACAAAGGTGCATGGGTGGACAAGTTTTTTTGTGGAACTCCATGGGGGTCCCATTTCTCTCGGACTTCAGAGCTATAGAGGGCCTCTAGGAGAGCAGGAGGGGCTATTATTGCGTGGACGGGAACTTTATTTCCACTTCTTTCTGAACACAAAGATAGATTTATTCATTTCGTTATCCTTTAAAATAATCGTGCGGACATACCTTTTGTGATTTCGGGTGTCTACAGGCCTAATACCCCATCCTTGATAGAAGACTTGTGGACCGAACTTCGTGATGTCATGGGAAAATTCTCGGCTCAGTCTTTGGGTGGTTGGAAGTGACTTTAACGTGGTACTTCTCTTTTCGAATCACCCTCGATTTAAGGGGGAATGCCTTTATCTCACCTCAGGAGTGATACCTCACACTAAGCGACTTGTATAATGCTCATATAGGGGTACAACCTAGAGGAACATCCATCTCCAAGGTCTTCCAGAATCTCTATGGGAAAAATCATGGAAATAATCATCCAGTGCTCTTCCCATATCTTGGTCACATTCAACCCGCCTTTCGTTAAGCACTACAAATAGGATCAAATTGTGGTGTCGTCTTCCACTTGCAATTCTATGGAAGAATTTAGTATTTGCATCTTCCTCATTAACCCGCTTATGCCTGGATCTCTACTTCCACTCACTCACTTCTTGTTCTCCTTATCGATAGTTTCTAGACAAAAACCTCTCACATTCAATTCATCTTCTGTTAGGTCTTTAGTATCTTCTATCTTATCCAACCGAGAGACCTCTGCCTCAACTGTAGAGCATTGGGCTTTTCACTGTTCTTTAATCTTCTTCTTAAATGTACATAGCCTACTATGAAGTTATGTCAGTTTCTTGGCTATTCGCTCTGTAACAGAGCCAGAACATGCCGTAGTATTCCCATGATCAATCACCAGTTCTCTAAAGTTATCTTCTAGCGTCCATGATCTCATAGCTCAACAGAGGCCACGAATCGATCAATCCGTAAGTGAGATCCCATATTAGAGTTCTTCAATCACACCAGTAAAATCCATGTGGAAGATTAGTTGGGAAACTAATCTATCTTACTCTCCCTAGACTTGATATTACATATGCCGTGAATGTCATTCGTCATTTCATACATGCTCCTACCACCTCGCACATGAATGCAATTACGAGGATATTGTGTTATATAAAACAAATCACCTGAAAAAGGTCTCATGCTCATCTACTTCTTGTCTGGATGGTTTTCCCGTTTTCTTTTGTAGAGAGTTCTTGGAGGTTGCATGTAAGAAGGTACTAAAGGTTATGGAGGAGTTTCTAGATGGAAACATAGGCTTTGACAGGATCAACCCGGCTTTTTTGTTCCTTCTGCTTAAGGAGATTTCTGAAAGGGTGGAAGATTTCTGCCCAATTGCTCTCTCCAATGCAATATATCTCATGATCACTAATGTGCTAGCAAATAGACTCAATGTGGTTATGAATGACATCATCTCCTCCACAATCTATGTTCATTTCTGAGAGGTAGATTGGGGACAACCTGGCTATGTCTACAAAGATCATCGTGGTTCGGAAGAGACGACATACAAACAACCTGCTATGGAAGTTGGACTTCTCCAAAGCTTACTATACGATAGATTGACAATTCTTATGGTAAGTAATGGCAAGACGTAGTTTGCCAGACCTATGGATCACATGGGTGAAAAGATATATTACTATGATGTCATATTCAGTACTAGTCAGCGGACATTCAGAAGGGGGTTTCTTCCAACCTCAATGCAGGATTTGGCAGGGATGCTTACTGGCGCTTATGCTTTTTGTTATTGCAGTTGATGTACTTATATGCATGGTTGGGTGAGCAACTTAACAAGGCATCACTACTGGTGACTCTTGTGGAGATATATCCATTCCTCTCCTATCGTATGCATATGGCACTATTTTCTTCATTAAAGGTGGGAGAGATGAGGTGATGGACATGATGATGGTGCTTAACAAAGCCAAATCGTCCATAATCCCCCTTGGCCTGTCAGACTCGGATATTGAAGAGTTTAAAACAAAACTGGGCACATCTTATGGCTCTTTTTCAATTTATTACCTAGGTCTTCCTATGACATGTGGTAGATTTAGAATTGCTGACTGGCTCCCTATTGTAGAAAAGATGGAGAGAAAATTAGCTGGTTGAAGGCATCTTTGCTATGAAGAAGGGGTCATCTAGTTCTTGTGAAAGCAATACTTGTTGCAATACATGTTTTCTTTATGTCGTTGAAACTTCTTCCCATTGGCATCTGTCATCGTCTCAAGCTGATTATGCAGAGATTTTTTTGGAGCAAAGCCCAGAAAAACACGGGTGTCACTTAGTTGATTGGGACATTGTCATGCTTTCTAAGGGAGAGGGAGGCCTTGAGATCTCTCATCTGGAAACAATGACATAGCTCTCCTGTTGAAACAGGTACCGTGAATTCGAGGGAGAGAACATGATCTTTGTTGTGCACTTATCCGCAAAATCTATGATATCGGTGTACAGGACCATTTGAAACCTCACCCTTCTTTTGCCATGTCAGCTTTTTGGAAGGGTATATGCTCACATCTACCATTGTTATCTGAACTTTTCCATCTAGTTCTTGGAGACGTCCGTGCTTTCTACTTATGGACATACAACTGGACTGATGATTGCCCTATAGCAACACGCTTCCCGTGATTCTTTGCCTTGGCTGTTGACCTTATGGTCAAGGTGGCATATTGCAGGGAGAATGGATCCTAGATGCCCTCCTTTCTGACCACACTTTCCGATCAATGGTTGGACGAACTATTATAGCTTATTGGGACTCTTCAAAAGGTGGGTGGTCTAGTGGAAGACTGAAGTCAGAGATCACTGTTATGGAGAGAGGGGACTTCTTTGTTAGGCATGCATACAAAGCTGTGGACTGACCAGGAACCCGACTCCTGAACAAGATGTTTGTGATTGTAAACTGATCTGGGATCTTAAGGTACCTTCGCACATCATCATTTTCCTTCAGTTGACGAGAATGGGTCGTATCATGAAGAGAGATTGTTGGTCTAGGTTTATGGTGGAAGGATCAAATTGCTTCCCACTCTGTGATGGTGATGTTGGTATTGTAGACCATCTTTTCTTTTTTGATAGGAGTAGACCAATGTGTTTGGCACGAGCTTGAGATTGATTGGGTAAACCCTAGTGGCACTGAGATTTTTTGGGGAGTTAAAGTTTCAATGCTAGGCGACACCCGCCAAATGAGGTCCTTCCATTAGCAGTCACTTAGGTGATTTGGTTAGCTAGAAATAGTGTTATCTTTGCTGCAGATCATTTTTATATTGAACTTTTTTTATTCCACACCAAAAGTCTCCACAAGTCTTGGCAGGTAACTTTACCAACCGTTTTTCTAATATATTTGGGGTGAACACCATAGCGTCTTTCCGCCTTTTTTGACTCATAAAAAGAACATCATGGCCCACGAACACGGTGTCTGTTGGTACCAACATGCTTGTACATGCATTCAGACATGTGATGGCATGTCTTACTACAATGAGAAGACACAAGTAAGTCCTTATAGGCTGTAGCCACATGTCCCCTTCCCTATGTAGTGGAAGCACTTTGATACCTCCTTGGATCCCGCACCACCTACCATGGAAGTTGGTACCATTAGTCGCTTTCGATGAAGACAAACTTTCAGTTCCATTGTAGAGCCTCACTTAGGGATGTCAACATGTTAGGTTTAGGGCATGTCAATATTCCAAACCTGATATCTATTTATTAAACCAATACTTAAACCCATCTATTTTTTGAGATCAAAGAGGGGGAAATATGCGAATGTGTCTGCCCCAAATATATTATAAAAGAGGAGAAGTTACAAGAAGACTTACATAAGGCAAGACTCAATTAGAAACTTGGAATGAGAGATTACATCTTCAGAATAAAAGTGGTGAGAGGTGAGAGCACCATTTCTAACTAACCAGATTGCCCAGACGATTACAATTGATGATTACAGTCGATCCTCTTGGGTCTATTTGTT
The DNA here is from genome assembly GCA_037367405.1 of Ottelia alismoides. Taxonomy (NCBI): domain Eukaryota; kingdom Viridiplantae; phylum Streptophyta; class Magnoliopsida; order Alismatales; family Hydrocharitaceae; genus Ottelia; species Ottelia alismoides. The sequence continues at coordinate 889,353 of JAZKJV010007512.1, read as the reverse complement.
AAAGGAATGTTCATAGATTACTAATAATGTTAAGAATTTCTTTCATTATATCAAAACAAATTTTTTTTACCGGTGTTCAACTATTTCGTTCTGATAATGCATTGGAATTCATTGACATGATTTGACAACCTTCTTTGTTTCCCAGGATACCATCCATCAAACCTCTTATATGTATTCCTCCCAACAAAATGGGGCAGGGAAAAGGAAGCTCATCCATCTTCTTAACATTGCTCGCTCCCTTCTTACTCAGATGAAAGTTCTTAAAACCTACTGGAGAGATGCAATACTTAATGCTGCCCATTTTATCAACAGGGTCCCCTCTGCAACTCTAAATGGCTCTACCCCTTTTGTATTACTATATCCAAATGAGTCATCCTTTCCTCTATCTCTGAAAATTTTTGGATGTATAATGCTTGTTCAAAATGTTGACTCTGCTGACAAATTATCTCCTCGTGCGATTAAATGTGTCATTCTTAGCTATTCTCGTACACAGAAGGGTTACATGTGCTGTGTTCCTTTGGGCATTGGTATTTTTTCTCTGCATATGTAACCTTTTTTGAACAAACTAGCTTCTTTACTCAGTCTATCACATATATTTCTTTGGACCTCCTCTACCCATTGTGTATAAGCGCACACATACTTCTACACCAACACTTGTCCATTACCTGTCCTTTTTTGTAGGATGATATGACATCTTCAAGTGCCCCCACCATTACTGTCTCGGATGATTCTCAGGAGCTTCCCATCTCTCTTCGTAGAACTAAGAGGCAATGTACTTTTCATCCCATGTCCCATTTCACTGCTACTAAGATATGCATATGCTCTAATGACAATTTCCGTTCCCAGAGACCATCATGGTGCCCGGGATTATGGCTGACGACATGCAATGAATGAGGAGATTGATGCTTTCACTTCTACACAGACATGAGATCTTGTATAGTGTCCCAAGGGGATTGGACTTGTGGCTTACAGATGGGTCTACACAATTAAGCAGTCACCATACGGGTCCATTGACAAATTGAAAGTAAGGCTTGTGGATAAAGGTTTTATGCAGACATATGGGGTTGACTACTTCGAGACATTTTCTCATGTTGCACGGGTGTGATCTATAAAGACTATTCTTTTAGTGGCAATGAACTAGGACTAGCTTATCTTTCACTTTGATGTGAAGAATGCTTTCCTATACGGCGGTCTCGAGGAGGAGGTTTACATGATGCAACCTCCTGGTTACGAAGTTGAGGGTGGTGTGTATGTCGACTTTGCAATGCAATCTATGGTCTAAAGCAGAGCCCACGGGCATTGTTCGACATACTTACTACCGACATCAACACTCTTGGCTTTCGGAGAACAACCTCTGACTACTCTGGTTTTATCAAAAGATAGACAACTGGTACTGTCGTACTTGCTGTTTATGTTTATGATATGGTTGTCATAGCTGATGAAGGTGTGCTAGAGACCAAGCTTTTCTTTAGAAGGTCTTCATCACCAAGGTTCTTGCTTAACTTCACTACTTTCTGAGCATAGAAGTATTACGCATTGCTTCGCTCCGCTGGATGCGGCGGATCCCAGAGGAGAAGTTACAGAGGGACTCCATCTCTCTCAGAGTAAGTACTGCCTGGACATCCTAACTGAGGTTGGATTACTTAAGTGCAAGCCCTATGGTATTCTTGCAGATATGAGGAAGCACTCCACTTCCACTTATCATGCCTTCGAAGATATTGCATGGTACAAAAGCCTTGTAGACAAACTCCTTTACCTTACTATCAATAGATCAGATATATCATATGCTGTGAGCAGAACTGGCAAACACATGGAGCAACCACGTTACAACCATTGGGAGGATGTTCTTCAGATCCTACGCTACTTAAAGGAATTAATAGGACATGGTATCTTCCATGGGGCAAATTGCTACACTAATGTTATTGCATATGCTGATGCTGATTATGCGAGTTCACCTGAGGATCGTCGCTCCACTACGTGATATGATATGATGGTTGGAGGAAATCTTGTTACTTGGAGGAGCAAGAAGCGGATTGTAATCTCCAGATCTAGTGTAGGGGCAGAATACAAGGCGATGAATGGCTCAGACTACTTGTGAGATTACATAGCTACTGACCTTTCTGCAGGAACTTGGTATTATTGTCATAATTCATATTCCTCTATACTATGACAACAAATCATTTACATATATTGCTATTAATCCCGTGTTTCATGAGCGGGCTAAGTACATAGAGATTGACTGCCATTTTGTTAGTGATGCCGTACGAGGAGGCAAGATTACTACGCCACTTATCATATGATGGATCTTCAGCTTGCATATGTATTTACGAAAGCCTTACCTAAGAAGCACCTCTCGCGGATAACTTCCAAGTTGCGCATGATCGATAGATATGCTACAACTTGAGGGGGAGTGTTGGTGATGTATTTACATTTTCTATTTCAATGTAACCCCTCTAGGGGTACTTGTGTATTTTCCCGGTTATGAGCTCTCTAGGATTTCGTCTTGTATAAGGACGCCTAAACCTTCTGAATAAAATATCTCATTGGTTTCTTTCATCATTTTCCACACAAACCTCTGAAGTTTTCTTCCTATAACTAAGTGCGCTTAAATCTGAAGAATCCTCGGGGCACTAGCTCCTCCCATGAGTCCCAAACCAGAGGCCTATTATGGTCTGACCTTGACGGAGGCCTACCGGTCGAAGCCGACAACGAGAAAAGCTCCATGAGTTCGATAGAGGCAAGGAAACGATTTATCCTAGAATAGGACCCGAAGCTTCTCCAGTATAGCTAGTATCAGAAGCATCAATCATCTCCAACTGAAGATCGTCCATAAATTCAAAGCTACAGAACTTGGGTCATGACCACCTCTCATACCAGGACTATTAGAAGAGAACAAAGTTACATTCAAGTCGCCTCTCATTAGCCAAGCCACTTCAGAGAAATGACCTCTAACATCGCGGATCTCAATCCACAAACTAGCTCTGGCACTTAGTATGTTTGGGCTTTAAACATTGGAAAGAAGCAATTGCGTGCCATATTTCAAGTCCTCCAAGAGAACCGTTTGTACATGGTTGTCCTTCATTTCCACGACAATAAAAAATGGACTCTTTCCAAGCAATAGCAACCCCCTGCACTTCCGTTTGCATTAGTTATATCATGTCATCGGTCCAGTTCCACACCAACTAAGGGCATTCTTTCAAGTTTCCTACAACATAACAACATCACAGTTCCATTCAGACAGAAGCACCCTAATTGATCGACGCTTCTCCGGGTCACACATACCCCTTACATTCTAGGTTAGAAATTTCATTTAGGAACCGATTTAGAACCCTAAACACTAACATTACCAACCACTTGGGCAACTATTTCCTTGTGTTCCGCTCAATGGGTTGCTCCGAGATTTCCGTAACTGACTGTGAGATCTCTGCTTCAATCCCTGACCCTAACAACAACTCCATGTATTCGTTCTTCCTGGTGCGGTGTCGACCTCCGGTGAGTAAAAAGCTTCAGGTGGCTTAGACGAAGAGGAAGTTGGGGCCGCTATCAACACCCCTACCCGTGGTGGAAGCAGATTTACCACCTTCGCTAACAGTCTAAAGCTTGCACAACCGACCACCAAGCTACATCTTCTCTGAGGCACCAAGCTTCTTCCTTCCACAACTGCATGGGTATCCTTGATTTCTGAACCAAGGGAACTAGCATCATTAATCATCTTCTTTACACAGCCAAAATCCCTTAACGCAGTTGCAAGAGACTCCACTGTGCACGATAGGAAGGGAACTCCTTGAACCTACAACACACATACAATAACTTGGTGCTTCACCATCTGTGAACCTCGACAGCCTTTAACACACTCTTGACAGTTCGACCTCGAGCCTCTCACTCAGAAGGCTCTCCATCTCTAGAAGGGAGAGACACCTCACACAACAAGAACGATCGTGCACCGTAACCACATCCCTAGTGAAGAACCCTCCGAGCTTATGTTGTAAAGCTTTAAAAGCCACACCCACATATAAACTCCCCTTTGAGGAAAAAACCTATCAACATCCTAGCAGGTTTCGCCGTGATGGAAAGAGCTCTTTCTCCTGTAACTTCAGCATACGATATACCAATGTTCATCGAAGCGGCGTATGTAGGATATCGAGCATTGTACACATCAGGACGAGTATCAAGGGTCGAAGTCTTAGTCATCGAACGAGTAGGATAGGTCGCTTTATGGTGATCCTACGATCCACATCCACAAGCAGCATGGAGGTTGTAGGCAGAAGGAAGCTTCGTGTCCCCTGAGGCCATACCTGTAGCTCCGTCGACCTTGCTTCCGGTGACTGACTAGACGCCATCCATCTTCAGACCTTGCAAAGTTATCGATAGCCCTCCTTTTACTCCCCACCGAGAATTTCAGAGCCTTTTCTCGCCCTTGCTTCCATTCCATGTCCCCTTCTCGAACTCACCAACAGAACCCTGCCCTCTTCCTCCTCTTGCTCTCCATCCAACGGAGAAAATTCTTTGCTTTTTATCATCACCGCTGATGTGCTTGTTTGCTTGGTTGATAGGGTCCAGGGGGGCGGCCCCACTTGTGGTTACTCAAAAAATGATCTGTCCATTCCTCTTCTTTAGTACACCGACGATACCATCTTCTTTATTGAAGGTGGAGGCGACGATGCGAACGGCATGGCTACCACCCTTGACCTATTTGGTAGATGTCGAGTCTGATTATGAATCATGCCAAATCTACGATGGTCCCATTTGCTATGTTTGAGGAGGAAGCACAATTGTACCTCTTAGAGTTGCGTTCGGATAGCGGAGCGCTGCCTATTTGTTATCTTGGGATACCTTTAACGTCGGGAAGAATTAAGATGGCGGACTGGTTACCTATTATTGAGAAGTTGGAGAGTAAGCTTACTTGGTGGAAGTCTTCTATCCTCTCCAAGGAGGGTCGCTTGGTTTTATTGAAGGCGGTCCTCTCTGCGATCTCGATTTTTTTCATGTCTACTCGACTTTTGCCTGTGGGGGTCCGTAAACGCACCGATAGGTTAATGAGGAGATTCCTGTGGAGAAAAAGCGGGCATGAGGCTGGTGGCATACATTTGGTGGACTGGGATACCATCACTCTTCACAAAACGGAGGGCGGCCTTGGAATCAGGCGTATTGATGCTATGAATGAAGCATTATTGTTGAAATGGGTAAACCGTCTTTGGGGAGCTAGCGAAGATATTTGTTGTACGCTTGTGCATCGGATTTATGATATTTGCAGTGCATCACCATCTAGAGGTGCTTCTGTGACCATGCCTTCTCCTTTCTGGAAGGGTACTCTTTCGGTTCTCCCGTGTTTCAGTGAGCTCTTTTGACCGGTTTTGGGAGATGGGCATTCTTTTGCTTTCTGGTAGGATGACTGGGGGGTGGGTGGTTCCCTTGATGGACGCTTTCCGCGCCTGTTTGCCTTGGCATCAGATCATGATGCGAGCGTCACTAGCTGCTGGAGTGACGGAAACTGGATCCCGAGATTCTGCATTAACTTCTCAGACCAATGCTTAGAGGAATTTCTTATACTGTTGGACTCTTTGACGGCTGTTAGGGGCCCTACGGGAGGTCGGGATCATTGGGTTTGGAGGGAAATCCTTTTTCAGTTAGGAAGGCATACAAGGCGATTTGTAGACCACCTCCCGCGCGCACGAATGATCTGATTAGGGACTGCAACATTATTTGGGGGCTTCGGTTGCCCGAGAGAGTTGGTTTTTTTCCTTTGGTTGTTTAGACGAAAAAGGATCTTGACGAGATATTGTTGTGCCAGATTATTTGGACAGATTTATGATAGGTGCTCTCTTTGTGAGAACGAAATTGAATATGTGGAGCATCTTTTTTTTCTTTGTCCGAGAACAACGACCCTGTGGGAGGATTTAGATCTGGACTAGATTTATGTGTGGAACTTTGACACTTTTGGGTTTCCCTACGGGGAGCGCATCATCATTCGAGGAGGGAGCTTCTTTGCCCTATGGTGGTTTTGTGGTCTATCTGGCCGGCCAGAAATGCTTTAATTTTCTCGGGTCAAAGGTTTTATCATGAGAACATCTGCATTCAATCCGAGGGTCTAGTTGACGAGTGGTTACTGCGCTGAGTATGTGTTTGCATGTATTAAATAGTCTATTAATATAATTTTAGGGTGGACACCTCAGTGCGTTTCCCCGTTCTTTGAATTTAAAAAATATATTAAATGGGTATTTCTAGGCGGATACACATATACCCAACATGTACCGAGGTACCCAATGGATATCCACATTTCCATTATAAAATCAATAACAAATCTGGCCTAAAAAAATCAATCATAAATCAACCGTACATCTATACACAATATTTTCATAATCCTAAGCTAATTATGCACATGGTGTATTTTGGGATGTCAGAAAATTTATATTAAATAAGGATATTGAAGATGCGCAACATTCATTGACAAGTAACTCGTGGAACACACAATATGTAAAGTGTGTGCAGGGATGTTAAGTATATGCAAAAAATGTGCCAATAATACAGTGAACTTATATATATATATAAAATGGAAGGTTTATCTCTATTGAATTAGAATGTCTCTATATCAGAGATACAAAAAGAACTTGAATTTGAATTAGTGGATGGATGGGGAAAAATATGGCAAGACTTTTATATAGGTAGGTTGAAAACTGTAAAAGGGCTGAAAACTGTAAAGTATGCGTCATGTCGACTAGTTTGAATAAAGTGAAATACACGCACGCGTGTGTGTAATGGGGGCCCTTCCAATAGGATGCAATCAATATTTAAAAAAGCGTGAGGCGGTTCGAGGCGTTTCTCTGAAATGTGAGGCGAGGTGTAAGCCTCGAGACGGTCGAGGTGTAAGCCTCAATTTTTTAAAAGAAAATTTTAAATTAAGTAAAATACATTAAATAACTCAGCCATGATCGGTCCTAAGCCCGGATAAATAAGGAGGGGTGCGTTAGGTAGCCGACAACCAGCGTAAAACAGTCAGAGACAACTTCCTAAATAGTACTTTTTTCTAAAAAAATACTATTTAAGAAGTTGCCTCATGACAGTCAGATCTTTTCAACATGGATTTAAGCAAACATACAGATTTCGTTGGGGCGTTCCTTACTTGCGACGCGTTGCATCGCCCGAATGCAATGAAAAATTGGCAAGGGCCGCTACATCGCAACCTTGATGTAGTTCAAAATTTGCAAGGGTTCTCGCATGAGGAACGCATGCGGGTAATTAAGCTAGTTCCGCTGCATCACCGCCCGGATGCAATCCCAAATTTACAAGGGTTCTCGCATAATGGATGCATGCGAGTAAAGAAGGTAGTCCAAAAGAGATTACAACGGAAGTTGCAGATTGGTAGTGGGAATATTGGCACTTTAACTGGAAAGTTGATGGAGATAGTGGATACGATGGAAAGAAGGAAGATTCATATACTATGTCTTCAAGAGACTAAATGGGTTTGAGAGAAAGCAAGGGAGATTGAGAAGACATGCTTTAAACTTTGGTATTCAGGTAAAGATAAGGGTAAAAACAATGTTGGAGTGGTTGTTCATAAGGATTTGAAGGATTGTATGGTTGAGTTGAAAAGATTCGGGGATCGAATTATTTTGCTAAAATTGGTGCTTGAAGAAGAAATTCTGAATATCATCTCAGTTTATACACAACAAATTGGTTTAGATGGAAGGACTAAACAAGCTTTTTGGGAGGATTTGGATAAGACTCTACAAGGAATCCCACAAAGAGAGACGATTTGCATCGGTGAAGATCTTATGGACATGTGGGAAAAGATGCTTCAGGGTATGCTAGTGTTCATAGAGGACATGGTTTTGGGGATAGAAATGAAGAGGGAAAAGCCATCTTGGATTTTGCAATGGCATATGATCTTTTCATAGCAAACACTCTCTTCAAGAAGAGGGAGGAACATTTAATTACTTATAAGAGTGGGCCAACTAGAACACATATAGATTACTTTGCGTTGAGGAGAAGAGATAGGCTGTGTTGTAAAGACTGCAAAGTAATCCCAGGAGAGAGTTTGACAACCCAACATCGTTTGTTAGTCTTGGATGTACAAATGAAAGGGTTGGTAAAGAAAAGGAGGGTTTCTAAGATAACTAGAACTAGATGGTGGAATCTTCCACTGAAGCAAGCGAGCTTCACGGAGAAGGTTTTAGAAGTCTTATCTTGGGATTGTAGCGGTAGTACAAACGAGATGTGGGAGGCAGTAGCATCTTGTATCCGAAAGGTTGCCAAAGAGATGTTAGGCGAGTCAAAGGGAGGAGCTCCATGTCAAAAGGAGGCTTGGTGGTGGAGTGAAGGGGTGCAAGAGAAGCTAAAAATAAAAAGAGCTTGCTTTAAAGCTATGTCTAAGGATAGAACAGAGGAAACTGTCACAAACTACAAAATAACTAAGAAGGAAGCAAAGAAGGCCGTAAGCGAAGCTAAGTCAAAAGCTTATGAAGTTTTGTATAAAAATCTCGACTCTAAGGAGGGACAGAAGGATATATTCAGGTTGGCCAAAGCAAGAGAAAGAAAAACCAAAAACCTTTCTCAAGTGAGATGCATTTAGGACGAGGAAGGTCATGTTCTTGTTACTCAGAAGGATATAAAGACTAGATGTGATGCAAATCGTATTTTTGCGGCGTCGATAAATAATATTTTTTTATGGAGGATATTGGGTAGAAGAACGAGAGGGGAGAGGAGAAGAACACGCCGGAATGCGCGGGGTTGAAGGAGGAAAACCGCGGAGATCGCGTGGAGTGAGAAGGGAGAGAGAGGGATAGAGATAAAAATCTCAACTTTAATTCATACTTGACTGAATAAAAATACTGGACTACCATCTCTTTATATAGGAGAGATGGTTTACAAAAATAGTAAACAAATTAAAATTGACAACCAACTTTATCCTAATTGACCTCTAATTACCCTAATTAGACTCTAACTTATTCAATTAACCAAAATTACAATTAAAATCTACGAAATAAACGTTGAGATCACATACGATCTCAATTATTTAATTAGACCATTACGACCGCTAAAAACGTAAATAAAATTGACTACTAATTAATTAAATAAATGTGGCCCTATAATTTAGGGTCACGCTGCATCACTGATGCAAATCGGATTTTCGCGGCGTCGATAAATAATATTTTTTTTATGGAGGATATTGGGTAGAAGAACGAGAGGGGAGAGGAGAAGAACACGCCGGAATGCGCGGGGTTGAAGGAGGAAAACCGCGGAGATCGCGTGGAGGGAGAAAGGAGAGAGAGGGATAGAGATAAAAATCTCAACTTTAATTCATACTTGACTGAATAAAAATACTGGACTACCATCTCTTTATATAGGAGAGATGGTTTACAAAAATAGTAAACAAATTAAAATTGACGACCAACTTTATCCTAATTGACCTCTAATTACCCTAATTAGACTCTAACTTATTCAATTGACCAAAATTACAATTAAAATCTACGAAATAAACGTTGAGATCACAGACGATCTCAATTATTTAATTAGACCATTACGACCGCTAAAAACGTAAATAAAATTGACTACTAATTAATTAAATAAATGTGGCCCTATAATTTGGGGTCATGCTGCATCAACTCTCCACCGCTTTAAAAAATTCGTCTCCCGACGAATTGCTTGATGTAGGTGCGTTGTTGGAGAATTCATCCTCGAGTTGTAGCTTTATTTTCCCCCCAATGCGATCATTTTCCACGTTACGTTTGTAGTTTTTTTCAATTGGGGGGCATCTCTGCAATTTTCGTACCCATTCCATCTTCCTTAATTTTCCACCAATTTGGGCCTTTCTGCAAATAGGATTTCCAGGGGGTTCGGCCTTGCAATTTCTCCAAAATATCCCTTCAATGACTACATAGCATGATTGACCCTGTACTTGGTCCTTTCTGCAATTAGGGAATTCATGTAATTTTCCTTTGCAATTTTCCCAACTAATGTTCCACTCCCTCAATTCCAGGGATTCGTTTCCTGGGGACCACGATTGGGTGGCTTTCGTCCTCAACAAAAGGCGGCGGCGTGCCCTCGGGTTCCGAGGGCGGCGTCGACCCGGTCGCCCCGGGCTGGGTTTCGTGGTCGAAGGCCTGCGCGCGAGGGGCCGAGGACGATCGCGCGGGATTTCCTGCTGGAGGCGGCGCACGGGGTTGTGGAGGTCGTGGGGAGGCGAACTGAAGAGGTTCGAGGGGAGGGTCAGGCGAGGTCGGGGCCTGCGGAGGGTGATTGGTGAAGGGGTGCGGGTGAGGGGGGGGGGGATTGGGTTTGGCTGGCGGCACAACGGTGTGCGCGGGGGTCGTGGCCTGAAAGTGTGCGGGCCGAGGGAAGAGTGGGGAGGCGGCGGCGTGGTCGTGGGGAGGCGGGGGTCGCGCGGCCTCGCGCGCGGGAGGGCGCACGGTGAGGGTGGCGCGTACGGAATGGGTTGGGGGGAATGGGGCTGTGGGTGCGGGGGCGAGCGGGGGTGGGATGGAGGAGATGCGGATGAGTGGGTTGGAACCGGGGTGGAGGAGGCGCGGGTGGGAGGGTGGTTCGCGAGGGCGGTGCTGGCGCGACACGGTGGGGATGCGGCGTCGTGGGATGGGTAGGGGGAGGGGAAAGGGTGGCGAGGCGCGATAGAGGGCGGGGAGGGTAGGGAGGTTACCTGGGACGGTCGGGGTGGTGCCGGGATGGTTGGAGGGGGCAGCGGGGCCGATTCCGGCGACGGATTTGGTGCTGGGAAGTGCTGGACAACGGCCGATTCATTGATTTTTTCTTCTAAAATGATCTGGACAGCGGCTTGGTCGGCTTCCGCGGCGAGTTTTTCGTCGTTAAAACTCGCGGTAGCGACTTCGGTGGTTGACAGCTTCGATTGGGCGTCGCGGTAGGCCTCAAGGTTGGCCGTGAAGTCTCGAAACATTGATGACATGGATCGGAAGTTGTTCTGCAAATCACGTACCATGCCCTCCGTCTCCTTGTCGTAGGCGTCATTGGTTCGCTGCTTTCGTTCGGATGAACGATGGTGTCGGTGCGGACGCCGGGGCGGATCGTTAGATCGTGAGGACGATCTAAATGCCATGCTTTGATACCAAATGATGCAAATCGGATTTTCGCGGCGTCGATAAATAATATTTTTTTATGGAGGATATTGGGTAGAAGAACGAGAGGGGAGAGGAGAAGAACACGCCGGAATGCGCGGGGTTGAAGGAGGAAAACCGCGGAGATCGCGTGGAGGGAGAAGGGAGAGAGAGGGATAGAGATAAAAATCTCAACTTTAATTCATACTTGACTGAATAAAAATACTGGACTACCATCTCTTTATATAGGAGAGATGGTTTACAAAAATAGTAAACAAATTAAAATTGACGACCAACTTTATCCTAATTGACTTCTAATTACCCTAATTAGACTCTAACTTATTCAATTGACCAAAATTAGAATTAAAATCTACGAAATAAACGTTGAGATCACAGACGATCTCAATTATTTAATTAGACCATTACGACCGCTGAAAACGTAAATAAAATTGACTACTAATTAATTAAATAAATGTGGCCCTATAATTTGGGGTCACGCTGCATCAAGATGGGAGCGATACTTCCATAAACTTTTCATTGGGGAAGGAAATAGAGATATCACTTTGGGTGATCTAGCTTGTAGTGAAAGTTACTTGAATCGTGCATGCTATAGACGGATACAAAGAAAGGAAGTAGAGGAGGCTTTGAAGGTTATGTGACCTGGAAAAGGTGTAGGACCGGATGACATTCCTGTAGAAGTATGGAGAGTTTTAGGTAAGCGGGGTTTGACTTGGCTTACAAATCTATTCAATGTTATTTGGCGAAGCAAGGAAATGCCTGGAGATTGGAGGAGTATCGTGGTGCCTCTTCATAAGAATAAAGGAAACATTCAAAATTGTTCAAATTATAGAGGTATCAAGCTGATGTGTCACACTGAAAATTTGGGAACGTGTGATCAAAAGAAGGTTGAGGAAAATTTCGAATGAAAAGAAAACCAATTCGGATTCATGCTAGGTCGTTCAACGACCGAAGCCATCCATTTGCTGAGGAGAACAATGGAGATTTATAGAGCTAAAAGGAAGAACCTCCATATGATCTTTATTGATTTGGAGAAGGCTTATGATTTTGTACCACAAGAGATATTGTGGAGAATGTTGGAGAAGAGACAAATACCTGTCCTATACATTAACCTCATAAAGGACATGTATGATAGGGCTTTATCTTGTATAAGAACCCCGTCTGGGAAGACTGGATATTTTGACATCAACATTGGTTTATATCAAGGTTCTGTTTTGAGTCTATTTCTTTTTACTTTGAATATGGACGAGTTGACCAGTTACATTTAGGATGAGTTACCTTAGTGTATGTTATTTGCTGATGATGTTGTGTTAATTATGAGACTAGAGATGGATAAACGAGAAGCTTGAGGTCTGGAGACATGAGTTGGAGACTAAAGGATTTCGTATAAATAGGGATAAGACGGAATATATTGAGTGCACCTTTGATGGAAGCAATGGTGAAGGAATCGAGGTGAAGATTGGTGACGATAACATTCTGAAGAGAGATTCCTTTAGATATCTGGGACCTATTCTGCAACATGATGGGGAAATTGATGGAGATGTTACTAATAGAATAAATGCAGGCTGGCTAAAGTGGAGAGGAGCCTCTGCTGTTCTCTGTGATAAGAAAATCCCTTTAAAAATTAAAGCAAAGTTTTACAAAGCAGCCGTGAGACCTGCTATGATTTATGGATCTGAATGTTGGCCTGTGAACTATAGACATGTGCAGAGAATGAATGTAGCAGAAATGAAAATGCTAAGGTGGATGTGTGGACACACACATACACACACACATACACGTAAAGATCGGATTCGGAATGATGCAATCAGAAAGAAAGTTGGTGTATCCCCGATCGAGGATAAGATGCGAGAAAACCGCTTAAGATGGTTTGAACATTTGCAAAGAAGATCAGCCGATGCACCAGTTAGGAGATGCGAGTGTTGGGATATTGAGCCGGCTAAGAGAGGGCGATGACGTCCCATGAAGTGTTGGAAAGAGACCATGCGAAGGGATCTTAGTTTTGTGGATATAAGCCCGTGATTGGCCCAAGATAGATCTGAATGGAGGCGAATAATCCATGTAGCCGACTCTACTTAATTGTGGGGAAAAGGCTTTGTTGTTGTAGTAAAAAATACATTAAATTATAATAATACTAATATTAAGTTTTGCCAAAAACATATTCAAAATCGATTTCACACTAGTAAAAGGTACAACACATAAGCGATGAAAGCATAAAAGTTCAGAAAATTAATATTAGGCATGTGATTGTTTCCGCTATTCACAACAAAGCATAATAATTATTCTACTCCATGTGTTTCTTTTCAACTGTGCTTCTTCGTATATGTGATAACTATTTTAATAACAAACAAATAACAACATCAAGTTGGAAACTTACAAGTAGTATAATAATTTTATTATTCAAACACAATCGTGTACGTTGTGTACAATAGAACTAGTATGTGTGGATGCAATATGATAAATTGAACATGATGTATACAGGATCATCGAGCTTCACTTGTTTCAAGAAATCTCTTCTCTTTGTATGGACATGTTTATAGAAATATGCAAGGTTTAACATAGAGACAACAATATTAGAAAAAATTGTATAATGTTTATGATAAAACAAGGTCACGTGCAAAGCACATAACCTAATTTTTTTTTAAAAAGACATGCGCTTGAGGCTTACGCCTCCGCCTCGCCTCGCCTCGACAGCCTCACCACCTCGCCTCGACTGCCTCACCGCCTCATACGCCTCACAGTACCTTGAGGCTTACGCCTCAGAACTTCTGGGTGAGGCTTAAGCCTCACGGCATTTTTGTCAAAAGACGCCTTGAGGCTTACGCCTCACTGCCTTGTGGCACACTTTTTGAAACAAGGGATGTAATGCTTCTTGAGTTCAGGAAGGCCATCCTTTTTTTAAGAAAACACGAGCATTTTAGTAGAATATATATACAATTTGTATGTTTGCTTAAATCCATGTTGAAAAGATCCGACTGTCATGAGGCAACTTAAATAATATTTTTTTTAAAAGTACTATTTAGGAAGTTGTCTCTGACTGTTTTACGCTGGCTGTCGGTTACCTAATGCAACCCTCCTCTAAATTAGTCTTGGATGTACAAATGAAAGGCATGGTAAAGAAAAGGAGGGTTTCTAAGATAACTAGAACTAGATGGTGGAATCTTCCACTGAAGCAAGCGGGTTTCAGGGAGAAGGTTTTAGAAGACTTATTTTGGAATTGTAGCGGTAGTGCTAACGAGATGTGGGAGGCAATAGCATCTTATATCCAAAAGGTAGCCAAAGAGATGTTTGGCGATTCAAAGGGAGGATCTCCTGGTCAAAAAGAGGCTTGGTGGCGGAGTGATGGGGGTGCAAGAGAAACTAAAAATAAAAAGAGCTTGCTTTAAAGTTATGTCTAAGGTTAGAACAGAGGAAACTGTCACAAACTACAAAATAGCGAAGAAGGAAGCAAAAAAGGCTATAAACGAATCTAAGTCAAAAGCTTATGAAGTTTTATATAAAAATCTCGACTCTAAGGTGGGACAGAAGGATATTTTCAGGTCGGCCAAAGCAAGAGAAAAAAGACCAAAGACCTTTCTCAAGTGAGATGCATTAAAGACGAGGAAGATCTTGTGCTCGTCACTCAGAAGGATATAAAGACTATATGGGAGCAGTACTTCCATAAACTTTTCATTGGGGAGGGAAATAGAGAGATCACTTTGGGTGATCTAGCTTGTAGTGAAAGTTGAATCGTGCAAGCTATAGACAGACACAAAGAAAGGAAGTAGAGGATGCTTTGAAGGTTATGAGACCCGGGAAAGGTGTAAGATCGGATGACATTCCTGTAGAAGTATGGAGAATTTTTGGTGAGCGTGGTTTGATTTGGCTTACGAATCTATTCAATGTTATTTGGCGAAGCAAGGAAATGCCTGAAGATTGGAGGAGTATCGTGGTGCCTCTTTATAAGAATAAAGGAGACATTCAAAATTGTTCAAATTATAGAGGTATCAAGCTGATGAGTCACACTATGAAAATTTGGGAACGTTTGATCGAAGTTTGAGGCAAGTTTCCAACGTAAAAGAAAACCATATCGGATTCATGCCATGTCGCTCAACGATTGAAGCCATCCATTTGCTGAGAACAATGGAGATTTATAGAGCTAAAAGGAAGAACCTCCTTATGGTTTTTATTGATTTGGAGAAGGCTTATGATTCTATCTCCACGAGAGATATTGTGGAGAGTTTTGGAGAGGAGACAAGTACCTGTCCTATACATTAACCTCATAAAGGACATGTATGATAGGGCTTTATCTTGTGTAAGGACCCCGTCTGGGAAGACTGGTTATTTTGACATCAACATTGGTTTACATCAAGGTTCTGCTTTGAGTCCATTTCTTTTTACTTTGATTATGGACGAGTTGACAAGTCATATTTAGGATGGGTTACCTTGGTGGATGTTATTTGCTGATGATATTGTGTTAGTTGACGAGACTAGAGATGGAGTAAATGAGAAGCTTGAGGTCTGGAAACATGAGTTGGAGACTAAAGGATTTCGTATAAGTAGGGCTAAGATGGAATAGATGGAGTGCACCTTTGATGGAAGCAATGGTGAAGGAATCGAGGTGAAGATTGGTGACGATAAAATTCAGAAGAGAGACTCCTTTAAATATCTGGGATCTATTCTGCAACATGATGGAGAAATTGATGGATATGTTACTAATAGAATAAATGCAGGCTGGCTAAAGTGGAGAGGAGCCTCTGCTGTTATTTGTGATAAGAAAATCCCTTTAAAAATTAAAGCAAAGTTTTACAAAGCAGCCGCGAGACTTGCTATGATTTATGGATCTGAATGTTGGCCTGTGAATCATAGACATGTGCAGAGAATGAATGTAGCAGAAATGAAAATGCTAAGGTGGATGTATGGACACACACACACGTAAAGATCGGATTCGGAATGATGCAATCAGAGAAAGAGCCGGCTAAGAGAGGGCGAGGACGGCCCAAGAAGTGTTGGGAAGAGACCATACAAAGGGATCTTAGTTTTGTGGATATAAGCCCGGGATTGACCCAAGATAGATCTGAATGGAGGCGAAGGATCCATGTAGCCGACTCTACTTAATTGTGGGAAAAGGCTTTGTTGTTGTATAGGTACAGTTTGTATTATACATGTAAATTATAAATACAAAACCCCATACAAAACTGAACATTATAATACAAACATTAAAACTGCACATTATAATACAAACTGTATACATATTCTACTAAAGTCATCGTGTTTTGTACAAAAAAGGAGCCGACCTTCCCGAACTCAAGAAGGACTGCGTCCTATTAGAAAGAAATCCTATATATATATTCATGTGCAGGGTGAGTTCAAGTACTCATATGGGAATCCCAAACCTGGACCTGTACTATGTGGGTAGTAAATTTTAATCTCAAACTTGTCCAAACTTTTCCTGTCATACTGTTTCTTCAAAGAAAATGTCATTCATCATGCCAGGACTCTCCACGAGACTTGGCTTTTGTAATGTTTTTCGTAATCCTTTAATTAAATATATGTGGATCAGACACTTTTCCCCTTTTTTTGCCTCAAAAAAATTAAAGGAAGCGACTTCAGGACTTCAGGTTAGGTACCTAATAGATACAGCCGTACTAACATCCCTGACCCTGCTTCCTTCTGTTGCAAACATTTGTCCAGCCCCTTTTACCGGAGCGTCTGCCAATCCCATGCTCCGCTCCATCACCAATGCCACAAAGAATATTCATATCTACATCTTCAATGCATACACCTTCCTTGACATTCCCTCTCTCCTCTGTTTTCTGCTCTCACTTCGCTCTCCATCTTGCACCATCTCTGTCATCAGAAAGACTAACCTCGAGGGGCTCAATTCTGACTAACAGTTTCTAGAGGAGACATGATTATGTGGGGTAGAATTTTAAGGATTTCCCTAAATTGTTCTGTTTAAAAGAGCATATGATGTTGGTGAATTCAACATAGTAAACTTTCAAATATATAGGATTATCACGTGTATAATAAACCGTCTGAGCTGTTCTACTTTCTATGTAGAGATTTACATCTCATGATCTCATCCTCTATGAAATGCTTGCTTAACATTTTAAACCCCAATAACATATATCCTTTTTGGAGCATGCAAAGCATGGAGGTGTCTTTTCACTAGAATAATCTTGGGGAAGTGTTGCAATGAGTTCTTATGTTTTCCTTGGATTTCCACAACACTTTTTTGCTACTGACTCCTTACCCATATATTTTTTTCGTGGCTCTAATCTGCAGGATGTTCTTAGGAAGTGTCAGTAATTATTGTATCAATAATGTGCAATGTCCTGTTGTTGTGATCAAGGGTTCTTCTCAAACCTGACACCTGTTCACAATCCACGTAAGATTTGTATGATCTATTGCTTCTGTTACATTTATCATGTCATTCAATCAAAAATGTCATCGTCAACATCATATGCTGTCCTCATGTAAGATATTTGATTTCCCTTGTAAGTGTGTTATTTGCTTTCAGAGATAGGAAACACATTATATGTTGTCTACATATAGTGTCTATTCATGTTGTCTTTTTCTTTCTACAGTTATGGTGCATATGCAAACTTGAAATTGATTTTATTATTGTATTCTACAAGTTCAGGTTTACTTGTAACCGTTGTCTTGCTTTCTGTAAACTGTAAGTGAACTGGTCTATTCTTTGTTATTTGTTGAGGGAAACACAAGATTTTCATTGGACTGTTCTTTTATCTGCTCTTGTGTTTGTTGTACAAATTGGATATTTCAGGTAAAGTTGGTTCCTTCAGAGAATTTATGTTGCTGACTTTCTAGAATGTGCTATTTTCCCTTCAAAAGATTTATTTTTTCTTCGAGAAGAATGTTCGTCAATGATTTTTTCGTTCAGGGGACAGTAACAAAAATAACTGATTAACATTATTGGATTAACATATTTTCGTGTAAATGGAGAAGAATCATGAAAACCTACATATCAAAATATAGAAATTATAAAATCTTTGGCATACCCCATTTAAAAGTAGTATCTTATCTCGCACTCAATTGACAGAGCATTTAAAGGATTGATGCTTATATTTATTCAGCGAGCCCCTTTTTTTTTCGTTGTTCTACTTCTATTCTTTTGTACCAAATCTTTTCGTACTTCAGTCCTACACTTAGGCTTTTTTAACGCCTAAGTTTGGGGGGTCGTACTGGTTTTCCTTCCTTGTACCGTTCGTCCTCTTTATGCTTAGTACGAGCTATGTCTTTCATTTCATTTTGTGCCATAAGGACATAGCGCAAGCTAAGTATAGGGGGTCATGGGTATATATTGCATATATACTTTATTCATAGCTCGTACTTTGGCATATATTGTATATTATTTTGGGCTATGGGTATGGAGATTTGAAAATATTTGTAAGAATGATTTGTAAAATATTTGGAAAATTTTATATTTATTTAACTTGGTTTGTACAAGTGTTTCACAAATTATTTTAAAAAAAGGGTACAAATTGTTTTGATACCATCACACCTTATTTTCCGAATTTATAATTACAAATTATTTGAAAAAAAGGTTTATTAAAATCCAAACAAAAAAACTAACTAATAAATGATTTTGTCCCTGACACTTTCACTTTCACACAAGACTTGTGTAGTTTATGATACTTGATTTAGATTGACACTTGACACAGAGTTTAGCCATTCTTGGTTATTAGGGTCTATGACTTAATTACTTAAATTCCCTAGTCTAAAAGATATACATCCTATATTGCGTGTTTAATCTCTATTTTAAAAGAATATTACTTACACTTCACATGCACGATTACATGAACAAAGTGTTGAGTTGTGGTTCGCTTGAGAAAGTATGATGAGAGGTTTGAGTTTGGACCTGATTTTATTATTCTTGAGGATGGGATACAATTAATGAAGACTTCATGAAACCTGGGTGTCATCACATTAGCTAGTATGAGAAGATGGTTCTGATACTATCTTCATATAAACGGAAGTGCCAACATGCGTAAAACCATTAAATTTGTTGATAAGTGTGTGCCAACTTTGGTAAAAACAGTGTAGCTAGCCTAAAAGAAAAGAAAAAAAATAGAAAAATGAAAAGAAGCTCATATACTACAAAGTTACATCCAAATGAGCTTACACCAGTGTCGAGCGCTCCAAACCTTTTAAGTGTCCACTTAGACCAAAATCTTAGACTTTTATGAATCGAGGTAGTACGAATAAGGGCTCTGCGTTGTATAGAAATACAAGTCTATGCATAGAAAAGTATGATAGGTACTTAAAAATGACACACCTCCTAGGAAAACAAGTACAGACAACTCAGAATTCTCTTGACGGATACATTGATCAACACTAAAATATGAGTGTGTGATAAGGTACTCGAAAGATTCCTTGTTCCTATGCGAGGAGAAAAGGAATGGCACAAACCTATGTCCTTCATAACCAACCTTTCCATCTACACCTTTAATTCTGACATGACAGACTGAAGCAAGATTAGATTTATTCCCTGGTGTTGAGGATTGGGTAAGATTCGTCAAACTGGAACCTCAGGCGAAGCCTTAACTCTACACCTGTATATGTAGTCTGCGCTTAAAGTCATACCTCTTATATATATTATACACTTAGAGTATGAAGATTAGGGAAGTTGAGTTCCGTCTGACCAAAACTAAGTTCAGATTTAGAGTTTGAGAGTCACATTTAAAACTCGTGTCATAAACGTCAAGTCTTGTATTTCACATGCACAATCAGGGATTCCACTATGTATTCATTCTTTATTTGCTCGAGGTCAAGTAAAGCTTAAGTATCGGAGGGTGATGAATCTTGGACTCATCATCATAATTTTTTAAATTAATATTTATATGTATAATATTTATATATCAGTTGAAAATATATATTATTTGTTAATTACTAACGATATGTATATAATTAATACTAATTAATGTATATAAATAACAAGTCTAAATTTTGTACATATATCTATCTATTATGCCTATTATTTTATGTGTTTCTTCATCATTAAAAATCTCATAAAAATGACCTAGTATTTTACATAATTTTATGTATATTATTTATCATTCAAAATATGAAAAATAATAAAATAAAATAAGTATTTTTATACCTATAAAAATACTTTCAACATTATGATATTGTATATCTTATTTCGATTTCAAGTTCTACATGAAAATTGTAGATCTTAAAAAGATCTACAACTTTTATGTTGAAAATTTTTTTTAATTGTCCTCTGCGTATTTATTTTCTATTTTACAAGTATTTTGTTAACATTTTGAATTATTCTGATTGGGCCATGCGACCTGATCATACGCATCCACGTACCACCTCTTTATTTATTCTGGCCCTTTTTCTCAGCTGTCTGATCAAGCGTGAGCAGGTGGTCTCCATTTAATCTGGCACGCATTGATTCTTAGCCCGCAGATCACCGGATCAAGCGCATCACAACCCTTAGTTACGCCCAATTCTTAGCTCTTCGATCTCGATCAGACGACCGATGGTTCGTCTTCTTCCTCTAACTTCCCCCTCGAAGCGACATGACTCTTCACGCCTCGCTTTCTTCACCGAATTCTTTAAGGCTCTTTACGTACCCTCTTTCTTCGATTCCACCTACACTCAACATCTCTCACAACCGCCATTCACGCCTACTTCTCCATTGTCTTCGTCTTCCTCTCATGCCTCTCCCGCTGACAGTTGAAACCTCCACTAAAACCACGTGGAACCATCCACTTCAATTGATCAAAACCCCCTCTCCTCCCAACTATCATGATCGTCTTTCATTCTCACGATATTACCTCGGAGCCTATCCTCCTTGGTGACAGTTAGTGAGAGAGAGAAAGAATGAAAATAGGAGTATTCTCATGCGAGATCCTCGGCCACAATAGCCGTGATTCAGCCGCTGTTCATGGTTGATCGAGCTTCCACTTAGCCAAGGTGGTGACGTGAAGACCTTGGAAGCTCAAGAGCTTCTTATCGGGCCTATATTTAACCTAAAATTTGATCGTCTTCTTCCTTTGATTTCTAGGTAAAGCTTCTATTTTCTATTCTTTCATTTTCTCCGAATTTCCTAGACATACACACATCATCTCCATCACTTGAATATCTCTCCACCTTCGCAAACCCACCACCATCTTCGCCAACCTCATCGATCACTCGATCTCCTACTAGATCAGTCGTACCACCTCGATTTGCCTCTCCTCTTCGCAAAAGGAGAGAATCCACCTGTGCTCTATCTCTCCCTACTTATACCGAGCCCTCTGATCTCTCCATTCATCCCCCTGTTCACCCCAAAAGTCCATTTTGTGTTTTGTTGTTTGGGATAACATATACAAGTGGCAAGAAAGCTTGAGGGGTCAAAACAACTCGCTCGGTCCGATCAATCTTTTCATTTTTCGACGAGCCACCTTCGAGTAATCGTTTCAAAGCCTTACAAGCCTTCACGAAATCTTCATCTCTTTCGCGAGGCCTTTACAAAGGCACCTTGTCCATCATTCAAGCTACTAGAGGACAGAGAGGACATCTAGCGCTTGCCGGAGTCCAATCCCTTTCCGCCAAGCACGATGGAATAATCCAAGTAGGTGACGAGCAACCACCGTAGGATCGAAGATATCCTCTGGCTGTGATCAAGCCACGCCTCTTCAGACGAGCCTGCACCTTCAGTCATCCAAGCCTCGCTTGAAGTGATGCATACACGCCGTGTGATCCAGGAGCAGCCTCACCCTTCGAGCCACCCATCGAACCAAATAGCATGTGCAAGGCACGTGCTGCCTTGGGTATTTTGCGTAAGACCCCTGTCGGGTCTCTAACTTTACAAATAAGCCCTTGGCTAGTACATTTTATATATTTAAACAAGCGGCTTTGTGCATTTACATTTTAGTCCCTTTTGGACTATTTTTTGATGTTTTAAGTTTTCTTCAATTCTGGTTTTTTTGCAAATGTGCCCATGACTCCAATTTATAATATCTTTTTCATATGATATTCATTTTTGATGAAATTGGTCTTGTTGGAAAGTAATTTAAGACCCTTTCATTTGGTCTATTTAATTCTATGTTTTGACTCTTAATTCATAAATTAAAAATCAAAGAAGTTGCGAGTCCATTACATGTTAATCTTCGCTCCACTTTTATAAATTGAGAATTGATTTAAGTAATTAATGTTGTGTTATTTATCATTTACCATCGATAGGTTGCTTAACCAAAATTAAGTGAATTATGAATTGATCTTTTTAAATATACTTTGGTGCCTTAATGTGTAATTAGAATATAAATAAATCTGAGTGTCAAAAAAAGAATATAAATAAATCCTTTGCTGATCAATTGACTTAAGTGGATCAATTCAAGATTAAGGAATTATTATTGTGTCTTATTTGTTTGCATTGTATTGTGTTGTGTATTTTCATTTTATGTGCATTTTCCTTCCTCGTGTCATTAGATATATTCGCATTATAAAATCAAATAGAGAGAGCATGCATAGATGTTTTGCATTTGTTACCTAGATCCACTGTTATTCACTTAATTAGATATTTAACACCTAGGTTGAATTAACAAATGCTCGTGTCTTTGTGTTCAACCCTGGATTTATTCATGATAAATTAAGCTAAGTTCTCTTCACAGACATTAATCGACTTAGTTCCGGTAAATGGTTAATTGGATGTATTACAATGAATACATATTAATATAGTCAGTTAGCGATTAATCACCGTATAAATTAGGGGAAAGGGGTATAATCGTGGAGGCACTCTCCAAATCAAAACTCAATTTTAATTCGTAACATAATCTCCAACAATGGATTAGTGACCCTTTATATAGAGAGGGGTCTAATTACAAACTTGGTAACGAAATAAAATATCAATTAAATAAAATCCTAATTGGAGTCGAAATATCTCTAATTGACTCACCAACTAATTAAATCTACCATAAATATTGAGATTAAAATCACTCACAATTTATTTAACGTAAATAAAATTAACCGACCAACTTATGTAGGATGCCACAATTTGCTTCGATTCAATTCAACCTGTTAATTTGGGAATAATTGCATTACACCATTACACATACCTGTCATATTTATGTCGTCTTTATTTTGCATGAAATGGGTATGCTTACTACTGTTATTTCGATTTTTCCGATAATAATGCAACAAAATTTTCATTGCAAATAGTCCTTTATGAGCACACTAAACATAGATGCGGTGCTTTCTTCAATGATTTTGTGCCTTCTATATCATCGTAACTTGAATGTGTTTTTATAGTCACTTCCTCCTTGTCGATTTAAGATTGTCTTGTCCGGTCAGCATATACTGTGTAGGTTTATCTTGAGTTTTAGAGATAAGAATAGGTTTTTTTATTTATTGTTTTTTAGTTTGATTTATGTATGGTTGTACTTTATGATCATCCTATAGAGATCCTTTTGTCAACACACTTAATGGAGCCATCTGGCAAGTATGTATAAAGTGCCCCTGCAACCCAATTTTCTTCTTGTTTATATTATATCAATTAACTACCATTTAACTCTGGATTCCTACCAAGGTTCGAAATCTCGATCCCCCTACTCCAGAAATGGAAATTCTAGGAAATTTTGATGATTTCTATGGAAATCTCGAAAATGGCTCATAAAATATGTTCTTTGACCATTTTTCGCAAATTAAGATCATCCAAGTTATTATAACAATAAATAACTTAGAAGTACACATGTATATCACACATACCACTCATCTATACTCCTTATATTGCAAATATCGAACATATCGTTGTTAGTGTTGATTCTTGATTGATAGATATTAGATATGGAAATAATCTAAGTTCTTAAAACAATAAATAACTTCCAAACACACTTATATCAACATATTGCTCATCCATACATCTTTTTTTATGAAACGGAGGGTGAGCTCCTGAGCTAGGAGTCACCACAAAAAATTATATTAATGTAAATATAGAAATTACAAAATACATTACCTGGACTCCCAAAAGCTCGTTGGAGCCTTATGATGAGGCACTATATTTTTCGAATAAAATCTCTGGTTTCTAAAGATGAGCTCATTTCTTACCAACCATTTGGCCAAAGAACCGCAAACAACTTAGCGACATCGTCCGAGGAGTTGCCTCCGATCCTCCTAATCTATTCCCAAAAAGCCCTCGAGCCAGCATCCCCATCCACGGTATCGCCAGCTCCCTCCACAACTTTGCCGAAGCCGTGTAAGTGAAGACGAGGTGCTCTGAATTCTCCATCTGCTCCTCACAATTGTCACATATCGCATCCTGTAGGCCAAAAGTCCTCGCCCTCCTTACTTTGACACATAGTCTGTCTCTTCGAGGTACCATAAGAAGACCTTTATCATATTCGGAATCTTGCTTGCCCAAGTAATCTTCATGTCCTAGCAAAGATCCCAATCTTGACCCTCTTCACCATTTCTGAGCACTCCATAGAAATGTTTGATCGAAAATCTAGTACCTGCCCACTCATAATGATCCTTGGTCAAAGAGAAATCCTCCAAGATAGGAGCCTCCGCCTGCAGTCTGGCCAGTCTTCCCTCCTTCGATCTGAGAGGATCGCAACAAACACCGATCTCCACTCTCCTGACCGAGCCACCTCCCTTAGAGCCGCTTCCTTTGAAGTTGCCATCACAAATAGTCTCAGGAACCACTTCTCAAGGTTGCCATCCCCCGTCCAATCATCCCTCTAGAATCTGAAGCCCTATCCATCCCCCACCTTAGGTGCCTATCAGTCACAAGCGGCAACACCTCACTCACCCCCTGCCATAAAAGTTACTCAACGCGAGTTGCCCCTGCCACTAGGCCTCCTTTCACTTCGTAAATCTCTCGCAACAGTCTCGTAAACATGTCCTCAGACATCCCCCATATGCGCACTACCCACTTTGCCAACAAAGCTTTGTTCATGCAAGCCACATCCTGAACACCCAAGCAATCCTGATCTCGAGCTCTCGTAACCTCCCAACATACCAGGTGCAGGCCCGACTTCTGTTGCTTCCCATCTGACTAGAAAAACCTTCTAATCACCTTTTCAACCCTCTTCTTAATCCCCACTGGCATCAACCTGGTTGAGAAAAAGAAAATGGGGATGGTCGATAGCACATGTTTCAATAACACCGGCTTTCCGCCCCTAGATAAAGTAACTGCTTTCCACCAATGGAAGTCCATATCGATTTCGATATCGTTTTTATATCATGTCGATTCGATATTTCGGCGATATTTCGGCCAATATATCGTCAAAATATCGCCCATATCGATGCTTTTTTGTGAAGGAAATGCCTAAAAAGGAGGAAATATCGCCATATCGATACCCATATTGGTCTCGTCTCGATATCGATATATCAACGATATATCACCGATATATCGCTGATACGACCTTCCATGTTTCCACCCTGCCAGCCTGAGCTCCATCCTCTGAACAAACGCATCCCACTCCGATTGTCTGTGCTTGCCTGCCATCAACGGTAGGCCTAAGTAGGTAATCGGTAGGTCCCCTAACAGACAACCAAGTAGCTCCACTATCCTGCCCTGCTCCTCATTTTGTAACCAAAAGTGATTACCACCGACTTCCACAAATTAGTCTCCAGCCCAGAGATACTGCTAAAGATGTCCAACAACTGAACTGCTCTACTGCCCATCTCCTCCGTTCCGCCTAGAAAAAGAACCGTGTCATCAGCGTACTATAACAACGGGATCGAGATGCCCCCATGACGAAAGCCCTCACACCAACCTCCTTCAATCGCTTGCCTGAAAAGAACCGCCAGTGCATCCACCACTAGAACAAAAAACATGGGAGCCAAGGGACATCCCTGCCACACACCCTCTGTGGCTGAAGAAGCCCCCCTTTGATTGACAGTTCACTAAGATCGAGAAGGATGACATAGTGATGCATCTCTTCATGCAGGCAATCCATCAGTCTGGGAACCCCCTTCTCCTCAATGACTTCTCTCGGAAGCTCCAATCCACACAATCATATGCTTTAACAAAATTAATCTTCCATATCACTCCCTTTGTGTCCTTGCGACATCATTCCAAGCAGATCTCCGAAGCCATAACCATCCCATCTGCCATTTGACGTCCCGGTATGAAAGCGGTTTGCCCATGTAGGACTATGGAGTCCATGGCCCCCTTTTGTCTGTTCGCCAATACTTTAGCCACAATTAGATAGATTCCATTTGATAGAGCGATCGATTTGAAGTCCTCCACTCTCACTGAAATGTCCTTCTTTGGTAGCAAGAACAACAATGCCCTGTTAACCTTCTCAAACCCCTGTTGCCTTGTTCTGAACTCCTCTAACACTTCTAGAATCTCGAGTTATGGAGCAACTTCTGAATCATATATGACATTCATGTGTTGGCAGAGCATCTCTTCTGGGGCGGGGCATCCTGAAGGAGTTGGCAGAACAACTTCTGCCGTTTTTTAGGATGGTGGAGGGGCTGGGGCGTCCTGAAGGAGTTGGGGACTCTCGTGGTGGTTGGGTGCTCGTTCGGAGGTAGAGGGTGGTGCGAGGAAGGAAGGACTCCACCAGGCCTGGTTCCCTACGCCCCTTTCCCAACCCCTTCGATAATGGTTGCTACCGGTGCAACTCCTTGTCGCATTGGGCTCGCCAATGTCGTGACACCATGCGATGCTTCAGGTGTCGCCGTCATGCGCATAGTTTTCGTAAGTACCCTCTGGGGAGGGAGGCCCCTAGCGATACGGGTTGCTCGGTAGCTTTGGTTGGTGAGAGCGGGAGTCAGGGGGAGGCTTTGTTCTGCGGATCTTCGGATGTCGGCCTCGTCTCGGCGGTACGCATCAAGGGGATGTGGTGCAACTGACACCCTAGTACGTGGTCGCGAGGGGGCTGTAGGCTAATGAATACAGTGAGCTCCTGTGACGATCGAAGGAAGGGAGCTCCCTTCTGAAATGGTGTATGCCAAGGTTCTCGGACGGTATGACACCCGAAGGTTATGTCTCTCCTTTCCATCTCGGGGGCCCCGGTTGGCTTCCGTAGCCTGGGGGACCTTCGAGAGCTGCTTCACGGGGTCGTGGAAGTGCTGGAATTGGTGAACTCGGGAAGTAGACCCGACGAGCCGTTGGACCCGGTTGTTAAAGTGAAGGAAATTTCGGAGGTGGTTCTTGGCTGGAGGTATCTCTCGGTCAGAGTCTGCCGAATCCTTGTTCATCTTGCTGATGCTAACACGAGGATTGGTGGCTGGGCCATGCAATGGTAGGCTTCTTTGGTTCCTGAGATGGCTGAGTGTACGGCCTCAGTTTGGAACACCCTGGCCCCGGTGGTGTCGAATCAGCCGGAGGCGGAGGCGGCACCACCATGGTTAGCGGAAGAGTCAGGCGTTGATCGGGAGCCCAACGGTTGCCGACTGATCACTGGGGAAACGAAACCGACAGGAGTCGAAGCGTTGAGGAAAGCGGAAACAATCTCCACATTCCCGAGGCAGATCCGCTTCGGAAGTTTCATTGCTGACGTGGAACACGCGGTTCGAGATTCGAAGGTTAGTGGTTCTTTGAGTAAGGTGCTTTTCAGCCTTCGCAGATTTTCGGGTGGGGCTGGACATTCAGTTCGGGTGGAGTCTGTGAGCGGAGCGGACTCATATCCTCCCGTAGTGGGTGCTGCTGCGCAGGATCGGAAGGGCTCGAAACGGATGCTCGAGGGCATTACGCGGATTTCGGTTCAGGAGGGAAGGGATTGCCTAGGTGAGATGTGGCCCGATGACATCGTCCATCCTTTGGCTAGTCGGGGGATTGCGACGCCTACAGAGGCAGAGACCACTGCGGCGATCTCAATTTCGCTCATGATGACGGGTGCAGCCCAGACACAACGGGATTCCCCACCGGAGAAGCTCGATGAGGTGGTGCGGGATTCCCCATCGAAGAAACTCGATGAGGTGGCGAGGCTTGTGATGGTGAGTTCGACCTCGACAGTTGCTGCTGATGAGGCTATCGTGTCGTCGGATCCTATGCCGATACAGGAGGAAAGCGTGCAACAGGAGGGAGGGGTCGCCAGATTCGGAGCGCAGTATGAAAGGCACTCATCAACCAGACGTGCTAGAAGATTGGAACTCCTCCGATCCGTGGAAGGCGACGACTCTTCCCCACTACAGAAGGTGCTACTGGCCACATCCAACAGGTTTCGGGCACAGGATAGAGCCATCGCAGTCCGCCTTGGCAGGTCCTGCCTAAGAAAGCAACAAGTGACCCATGCCGACAAAGCTTCTATCCTGGAATATCAGAGGTCTGGGACGCCCAGACAAGCAGATGTGTGTCAAGAACCTCATTTCTAAGGCTAGGTCTGATGTCTTCCTCCTGCAGGAGACCAAATTAGATGATGGCTGAGTCATTGATGTGTTGACTCTTTGCGGGGGCGGTCGATTTGCCATGGCTCAGCTGGGCGCCTGGGGTGCGGTAGGAGGCTTGCTTACTGGTTGGAGGACTGACCTATTTGATCTCTTGGCCGAATCCATATCGCGGTACTGCCTCTCCGTGACTCTTCATCGGTGGGACGGTGGGGAATGTATTCGGTTATTAAATGTCTATGGTCCAACTGGAGGTGATGGTCGGTCTTTGGTCGAGGAACTTGAACAACTGGGGCGTGAATTCGTCGGTGAGGCATGGCTCCTTTGTGGGTATCTGAACTTGACGCTGCTGGCGGACGATCGTCCGCGTGGACTGGGTCGTCGCGATTAGGGGTCTGAGGAATTTCGGCATGTGGTGCACAAACTGGGCCTATCCATCTTTGACGTCGTGGGCTGCAAGTACACTTGGCGCAACGTGTGTGCTAGGTCGACACTGGATCGCTTCCTCTTATCGCAACAACTTGTGGATAGATTTCCCCTATCACGGGCTTAGGCCCTTTTGCATGCGCGTTCGGATCACACTCCAATTCTTTGGTCTTCTGAGGAGGGAGAGAGGGGAAGATTCTACTTTAGATTTGAGAAATGCTGGCTCTTCGAAAGTGGCTTCAGGGATTTGGTTGCCGAGTCTTGGAGTGTGGTGCAGATGGAGGGTTCCACTGTTGCCAGGTTCGCGGCAAATTTGCATCATCTGCATTCCGTTCTCATGGCCTTCGGGAAGGAGATCAGGGCAAGGAGAAGGGCTTCTAGAGCGGAGGCTCAGGCGGTCGTCTCCCGCTTGGATTCGGTTGATGATGAAAGGGGTCTCTCTCCGGAGGAGAGAGTGGAGAGGGACTCTTCTCTGGCGGCCTTGCTCTTGGAAGATAAAAAGGAGGAGGTGGAGTGGCGCCAGCGGTCGCGACAGTGTTGGCTTAAGGAAGGCGATGCTAACACGCATTTTTTCCATACCGTGGCCTCGGGGAGAAGGTGGAAGAATTTTTTGCAGGATTTAGAGG
Organism: Ottelia alismoides; assembly: GCA_037367405.1. Taxonomy (NCBI): domain Eukaryota; kingdom Viridiplantae; phylum Streptophyta; class Magnoliopsida; order Alismatales; family Hydrocharitaceae; genus Ottelia; species Ottelia alismoides. The sequence goes on along the minus strand of JAZKJV010007512.1, from coordinate 859,943 downwards.
TGGGTGGGGTGCGCGTTTCGGGGGAGGTGGAAATAGGTAAGGCACTGAGGGATCGCTTTACCACGGTCTCTCGTTGGAAGAGTAGGAGTGGTTGGGGGTGGCTCGGGAAAGGGGTGAAGACCCTTTCGGTGGAGCAGGCAAATTCGTTGATTTCTCCTTTCACTGAGGAGGTTAAGGACACGATTTGGAGTTTTAATGCGGACGGGGCCCCTGGACCAGATGGCTTCTCCGTTCTCTTCTATCGCGAATTCTGGGACATGCTGAAGTTGGATATCATGGATGTGGTCGATGAATTTAAAACGGGCAACAGAGGCTTTGAGAAGGTCAACCGTGCTATGCTCTTAATGCTGCCGAAGAAAGATACACCCACTTGTATTGAAGATTTCAGGCCCATCGCTCTCTCTAACACCATATACCTCATCATTGCGAAGATGCTTGCTAACCGCCTAAGGTTCGTCTTGGGATCCGTTGTGTTGCATGGGCAATCAACCTTCATTCCTGGCAGGCAGATGGTTGATGGGCTCGTCTTGGCTTCTAATTTGCATTGATTGGAAAAGGTCCAAAGTGAGGGACGCTCTTTGGATGATAGATTATGCAAAGGCTTATGACACCGTGGATTCGAAGTTCCTCTGGGTCTCGCTCCACCGGAGGGGTTTCTCGGAGTTGTGGATCGAGTGGATCAGGCGGTGTGTCACCACCTCATCTTTCTCGGTGTTGGTCAATGGCAAACCGGATGGAGGGTTCTTACAACCTCAGAGGGGGGTCAGGCAGGGCTGCCCTCTGACCTTGATGTTGTTCGTGCTGATCTCGGACGCTCTGGGTGTCTTGTTCAGGGAGGCGGTCGACTCGGGCTGGTGTGCGGGATACTGTAGGGAGGATATATCCATCCCCATTCTCCAGTACGCGGATGACACAATCCTCTTTCTTGGGGGCACTAAGGAGCAATCCGCTAATGCGGTTCAGCTAGTCGAGATTTTTGGAGATTTGGTGGGCTTGGAGATCAACAAGCGCAAATCCGTGGTGGTTGCTTTCGGGATGACGAAAGCGGAGCGGCTTGCCGTGGCAGGGTTGGCCGATTGTCCCTTCAGGTCCCTGCCTATACATTACGTTGGGCTACCATTGGTGTGCGGTAGGCTGAAGGCGGCTGATTGGGAGGATGTCATCAGAAGGTTGGAGCGAAAGCTGGCAGGCTGGAAGGCGGTCACCTTGTCCAAAGGAGGTAAACTCGTACTGCTTGGGCATGTGCTCGCAGCGATTCCTATTTTCTTCTATTCCATGAGGTTGCTGCTGGTGGGTGTCAGAAGGAAGATTGAGTCCATCGTGAAGAATTTCTTCTGCTCTGATGGGAGGCAACAGAGGAAAGGCATCCATCTGATCGACTGGGACGAGATGACGAAGAACCGAGAGGATGGGGGGTTGGGGATCAGAGATGTGCAAAATATGAACTATGCGCTGATCGCAAAGTGGATCATTTCTATTTAGGGCTCCTCCTCCCTGGTCGTGAGGTTGATTCAGTCTTTCTATGGGATCTCGGGTCAGTTGGTAGCGAGTAGGTTCCGTCACGAATCCCCTCTATGGTCGGGCATCCGAGCGTTTCTTCCGCTGATGCTGGATCGGCTGCGCCCATCGATTGGGTATGGCAATCTTTTTCGTTTCTGGAGGGACAGCTGGTTGTCTGTGGGGATTCTCACGGACCGTTTCCCTCGACTCTTCGCTCTAGCCGATTCGAAGGACATCTAGCTTGCGCTGACTGGGGCTACGGGTAGCTGGGCCCCTTCGTTCCTTTCGGAGCTCTCCGACCAGCGGCTAGAGGATCATCTGCAGATGCTGGAGTATCTTCCCCAGACAAGCATCCTGTCTGGGAGTAGGGATCACTTCAGGTGGTCGGACAGGACTTTCTCGATGAGAAGAGCTTATGACGTGCTGAACATACATGAACAAGTCTAGGATCGGGAGTTGTTGGACGACGTCAAAATCGTGTGGGAAGCAAAATTCCCAAGCAGATTCAAGGTTTTCCTCTGGTGTTTTTGTAGAGGCCTGCTGCTAGACAAGGAGCGCCGTGGCCGTCTGTTGGGCTTGGACGAAATGAGCCGTGACTGACGCGAGGAGGTGACGGAGGGCTCAACCCATCTTTTCTTGAGGTGCCTGGCTTCGGTGCGGGTGTGGCAGACCCTTCATTTTCCTTGGCTCCAGACCGAGGGGCTTCCGGAGTTTTGGGCATCAATTAGGTGCGCCCGCAGGAACGCCACAACGGACTACTGGAAGCCTTTCGCTACCCTGTGGGCAATTTGGTTGGGGCGGAACGAATTGATTTTCAACAATCAGAGGTTCTATGATGAAAATATTGTAGCACACTGTAACGCTTTATCTATCCTCTGGGCTTCATGACTCTTGTAAATCTCTTAATTCCAATTAATAATATATGATACGACCCCCGCGATGGGGGTGCACCCAGATTTCAATAAAAAAAAACAAGAAAAACACTTCTAGAATCTCATCCTTCAACATGTCCCAAAACTCCTTGTAAAAGAAGACTGGAAAACCGTCTGGCCCAAGAGCCCCGTCCGCGTTCATCCCCCAAACTGCATTCTTCACCTCCACCCCAGAGAAGAGCGTCACGAGCCCCTCAGCATGCATCGATGATAAAGATTCCACCCCTCTCCCCAACCAACCCCATCCGTCTCCTTGCCTCCTCCGCAACGCTTCCCCAAAATGCCCTCTCAGCGCACTGCCAATTTGCGCCTCCCCTGAGAATCTCATTTCCCCCATCTCAAGCTCATGTATATGGTTCCTCCTCCTATCAGATGCCATACTGTGGAAGAATCCAATATTTGCGTCCCCTTCTCTAAGCCATTTCTGTCTGGACTTCTGCCTTCATTCCACCTCTTCTTTTCTGTCCTCCAGCAACAACTCCTCCATAAACCTGGATCTCACCGATGTCTTATCATGGTCCAAACCTTTCAAATCATCTAGCCCATCTAGACAAACCACCTCTTCCTGCGTCCTACCCCTCTTATCCCTTCTCAACTTTAACTCCCTTCTGAACCCTTGCAGGAAGGACTTAAGCAACTCCAGCTTGGCTGCTAATCGACTAACCACCGAACCTTCTGGACTCCACTCACTTCAGAAACCCGCCACCAACTCCTTGAAGCCATCCTCCAATAGCCAAGAACACTTGAAACGGAAAAAGAACGTGCCTCTTCCTTCCTCACCAGAGGACCAAAGGATGGGCGTATGATCAGAATGAGCCCACGAAGCACCCAAGCCTGCAAGAGTGGGGAATTTTCCATACCCTCAATAGACAACATGAACCTGTCTAGTCTCGACCTTGATCTCGCATTGCACCAAGTATACACACATCCAGCCGCATCAATAATTGTAAGCCCCAAGAAATGTACAATCTCTATGAACTCACTGGAGGCAGCATCCCTCCCTCCCCCCCTCTGAGGGAGATCATCTGGAAACAATGTAAGGTTAAAATTCCCTCCCCCCCACAATCCATGCCTCGTCAGTAAGGCTCATTGTTGTAAAACTCACTCGACTAGCCTGACTAGTAGGGCCGACTAGTCTAGTCAGTGGGGTGGCTGTCCGAGTACCGACTAATTCCGACTAGGTCCACTAGTCAACAAGTTTTTGCTTGGAGATACCATATTTTTTATTTTTTTAAAAGCAAACTTATTCTAATATGCTTAATGTTTTATTTAAATTCAATTACTTCTTTTAATTCATTATGATAATAAAAAATATATAAATTTATGTAAGTATATAATAATATATGTATAAAAATGATTTATATATTAAAAAATCAAAGACGATTAAAGCTCGACTAACCTTGGTAAGGCTGTGGCTCGTCTATACCAAGTCTACCGCTAAAGAGCCCTTCCCATTTCCATTGGGCCTAGTGGGCCCATATACATTGGTCATCATAGAGGAGAGTCCATTTGCCCGACGCTTGAGGCGGACAGAAATCGAGAAGGCAGACCTCCATTCCGCCAACACCTCAAACTCCTCCTTCCAACCCGTAAGTAGGCCACCAACTGCTCCCTGGGCCTCCAACTCCGCAACCTCAAAGCTGTGCTCAACACCCAAATCACGTCTCACATCTACCACACTTCTAGACAACTTTGTTTCTTGCAAAACGAAGATATATGCTTTGGCCTCCCGGATCGGATTCCCGACCCCTAGGAGCTTTTTGGGAGGCCTAAACCCCTCACGTTCCAAGACAACATCTTCATTTAGAAACATTGGAGATCTTTCTTACTGACTGTGGCTGTACCACCCCCAGACATTCATCAAATCCTCTGTCCAGAAGACAAAAGCAGCTCGGTTTACCCCAGGGCGACTCACTGTCCGCAGGAGGTGGCGAAGGAGTCCCTGGACGCTCCGCAGCATCGAGAATCTCCTCCCCGCCCCTTCTTCTAGTCGACCTCACAACCTCCCCCTTCTTAAAACATACTCCTAACTCTGTCGACTGCTTGAGAGGGATCCCCTTCTGACAATAGACTCGAAGCACCTGCTTCGTGGACCAAAACCACCTAGTTCATACCCCCGACACCCCCCTGAATCAAGCGGCGCCGGCTGCTTGAAAGCCACCATTGAAACTCCAAACGCCTGCACTTCCCCTGCCTGGGACTGCCTAGGAGAATCACCTCCCTTTCCACTTGACCGAACCCCTCTACCAGGCCAACATCTACCTTCCCTTTCTCCAGCCCAACACCGTCACAAGATTTTCTGCCAACCCCTCCCTCCGTCTCTCCACCCGCTCTCCCTCCGCCTTCCCTTTCTTTTGCCTCTTCTCCCACAAGACCCTCCACCAGGCACCAATCTCGAAGATCCCCACCTGCAGGCTCAATCAGACCGCCCCCTTGACCGCAACCGACCACTTGCTTGGATCCGACTTCCCCAACTTCAAAACACAGGAAGGGCACCATGGATACCCGTCCTTCTGGGATCAGATTCATACCCGAATCCCTTTTCGAATCCAATACCATACACTCCATCTTCGAGACCTAGGTTGTCGGCACCACATCGCCTAGATCCGGACCAAGCTCCTCTTCCAGTTGTCACAAATTCCCAACACATGCCTCAAGAAGGGGAGATCCCTCAAAAGGTACGACCATTTGAAACGACGCCTTCCCTCTGTTATCCTCTTCGGTAATCGCAACGGTCCCCGATGCTTCGGGCCTCCCTATTCTAGACGAATTGACTTCAATGTCACATGAAAATCAAGGCGGCGGTTTCGCAGTGCTCCTTAATGCTGCGACTTTTCGACTCCCCTCATCAGTCGGTGGCACCGTCGAGTGCCCTTTCACAACCTCCGACCAAGTCTTATGAGGTTCACCAACTAGGGTTTCCGATTCACCGCGATAAAAGCTGAAGCCAACAATGACCAACTCGATCTCCATGGACTCACCATGGAAGAGCAGCTTCCTCCAACCCAACTTCAGCGGACTGATCTTTGGCACACGAACAACCAGCTCCGCTTCCCTCCCCGAAGCTCAACCGTCGGACTCAACCCTAGTTACCAAAGCCACCCCTGAGAAGATCTCCCTCAATACCTCCACTCTTCTCCAAATTACGGGGATACTGCACACCCGTACCAAACCCAGGTACTGAAACTCCATCTGTCCGTCGAAGCTGTTCGAAGCTCGCTATTGCAGCGGATTCTTCTTGTTCTTACACAACCGCAATATCGCCCTCGCCTCATGCTCCTTAAGGCCTCGTGCCACCACGAGCTCAACATAGCTGCATCCCCACCGAACTGGTCGTCGGTAGCCACTCCCACATCTGATGTGCCACAAAAGAGGGTCTGAGTACCGCCTCTCTCACCTATTAGCACCACACCTTCTCGTGCCGCCTCCTTCGCTCGGATATGTCTTGCCAACACCCAAAGTACACGCTCTCGTGTGGTTACCAAACCTACGACAATTGAAGCAACACATTGGCTCCCGGCATGAAAATGCCTTGTGTCAGTGCGAATCGCACCTGAAGCATCCACGTCCGAAGGGTCTCCCCTATCGATCGTCGTTCTGACCAAGAGTAAGGAGCATCCCCCCCCCCGATGCCCCACAGTCCCCAGCCGCCTATTTACGTGCCGCCTCGAGCTGACGAGAGCCCACATCGCTCCCCTACTGTCGTTATCACCCTCTTTCCCGTCGCCTCTCATTCCTTCGATCGGACCACTCATCCATACATCTTATATCACACATGTTAGTTTTATTGGACATATGCTGAGCTGACTGATAGATATTGAAATGAAAATACCAATAACTAAGTTAACAACACTTAAAATACATATTTTGTTCATAAAAATAGATGAGAGTTTGATTGTAAATTGTAGATAATGAAAAAATGATTATTGAGACAACATTTCGTTCTTAGAAAATTATTGTGGAAAGGAAGCCCTAGAGCTCTCTTATATAGGAGAAAATCTCCAAGGGAAATTGCATAAAGAGACAGAAGAAATAGAAAATTATAAAGTAAAGATAAAGAGATAAATATCTCAACACTCCCCCTCAAGATGGAGCATATATGTCTATCATGCTCTGCTTGGAACAACGGTGGAAATGACCCTCTGCAACAGATTTAGTAAACATGTCGGCAATCTGATCGCTTGAAGCAATATGAGAAGTGAAAATAAGCCCATTCTGTATTAAATCACGAGTGTAATGGCAATCAACCTCAATGTGTTTTGTTCTTTCATGGAAGGGTGGATTATTAACTATGAATAGAGCAGATTGATTATCACATTTGAGGTGCATAGGAAGTGACACCTCAACCGTTAGATTAGTCAGAACGGACTTGACCTACATCATTTCTATGCTTCCTTGGGCCATGGACCTATATTCTGATTCAACATTGGATCTAGCTACAACTATATGTTTCTTACTCTTCCATGAAACCAATGAATTTCCCACAAACACGGTGAAGCTTGAGGTAGACTTCCTATCCTTGGGACATCCAACAAAATCTGCATCTGCACATCGAGAAACTATGAGAGGCGTATTTCTGCTGAATAGAAGTTCTGCAACTGGAGAAGACTTCAGATACCTCAAGATCATGTTGATTGCATCCATGTGAGCTTGCCTACGTTGTTCCATAAACTGACTAACCTTGCTGACAACAAATGATATATTTAGCCTAGTAATGGTAACATACACCATCTTCCCTACCAACACTCTGTACTATCTCTTATCCACCTTCGCGGAGTCATCATCATAGAATCTAGCATTGGAATTCAATGGAGTAATAGCAGGTCTACATCATCTCATATCCGTCTCAGATAGAATATCAATGGTATATTTCTTTGCATCATTACCATACTATGCTGTTTTCCTGCAAATTCTAGGCCAAAAAAATAACACAGCTTGCCATGGTCCTTGGTCACAAACTGTTGTCCAAGGAAATCTATAGCTGCCTGAATACCCTTGGTCATCACTGCTTATAACAATAATATCATCAACATAGATCAAAATAACAACAATACTTCTTTGTGTTCTCCTAACAAAAAGAGAATTATCTGCAATAGATTTGACAAATCCCTGTTGTTCAATCAACTCTGAGAGCTTCTGAAACGAAGCCCTCGGACTCTGTTTAAGGCCATATATAGCCTTGTGGAGTTTACACACCATACTGGACTCCCCTACAACAGCAAACCCTGGTGGCTGTTGCATATAAACTTCCTCTTGCAGATCTCCATACAAGAATGCATTCTTGATATCTTATTGGAAAAGTGGCCACTCTTGTACCACAACATCAATAAGAATCCGTAGTATAGAATTGTGTGCAACTTGAGAAAAGGTTTCCTGATAATCCACCCCATAGGTTTGGGTGAACCCGCGAGCAACCAATTTGGCCTTATACCTGTCCACAGAACCCTCAGCACGGTGTTTCACTGTAAATACCCATTTGATGCCAACAACAAATGCACTTGGAGGAGACGGTACTGCACTCCACGTACCATGAGACTGTAAAGATGTCATCTCTTCCTCCATCACCAGATGCCATTGACTACTCTGTAATGCTTCTTGATAGGACCCAGTATTTCCACAGCTGGCAATCCCACAACAAACTTCTGAAAATCCTCAGAAAGCCGTGCTAGGGAACTTGGGAAGCAAGAGGATGCATAGTGCATGCACACCTCTTCTTCCGTAGAGCAATATGCACATCCAAGTGCAGTATCATCAGAAGGTGTATCGTCTAAGACATCCTGCACCTCAAGCTGCACACTTAAATCACTAGTGTCATTAGTAGAACTCAAATGCTCAGAACATGCCTTGGACGTGCTGGATGATGGAGGAGGCACATGAGCACGAGGTTGGCATTGGTAAACCTGTGGAAAGAAAGTAGGCATGGCAGGAGGTAGAGGAGGTGGTTGGGGTGACGATGGAGGAGAGGGTGATGGTGGTGGTGGTGTAGTGGAATCTGGAGTAGGCGAAACCGGAGGTAGAGGCATATAGATCTCTTCTCCATTCGTTGAAGGAAGGAGCTTGTCACCTGTAGGAGAAAAATACACAATGGACTCAAAGAAGGTGACATACGCACTAACATAGTACCTTCATCGAACATGGTTAAAGCAACGATATCCCTTTTGGGTCTTGGAATACCCAACAGACACACACTTGATAGCTCTAGGAGAGAGCTTGTCCAGACCTGGAGACATCTAATGAACAAAAGCAACCAATTCGAAAACATGATGCATTAGATAGAAAAAATCCGTTTCGAGAAACGCAATCGAGAACAGGATCTTCTTCCCAGAATCGATGAGGGCATACGATTCACCATGTAACACATATTTAGAACAACGCCTCCAGGTACGAACGAGGAGCACGACTCTGGATCAAAAGAGTCCTGGTAACATCCAAAAGATGGTGTTTTCGCTCAGCAACCCCATTCTGTTGAGAAGTATACGCACAAGTTGTATGATGCACACTACCATAGGGTCTAAGAAACCGAGAAAGCTAAGTACTGCAAAATTCAAGTGCATTATCTGAACGTATAAACTTGACATTTGTAGAAAACACATTTCTTATTTCATTAATAAAGGATTGAATAACGTGACCAACATCAGACTTGTTCTTAAGAAGAAACACCCATGGCAATCTAGAGAACTCATCGACTGCAACAAGACAAAACTTATGCGCTCGATGATCTGGGACACGAATAGGATCTCAAATATCAAAATGAATCAACTCAAAAAGACTACGACTACTTCGACCTTGACGACTCTGGAATGTGGACTGGTGATGCTTCCCAAGCTGGCTAGTCTCGTACTGAAAGGTAGAACGTGACACAACTTTTGCAGAGGAAGATGACCAAATCAAAGATGCCACACATAGGGAGAAACATATCCAGTGCGAAGAGAAGAGGCACTAGTATAGAGAGATTGTACCAGTATGTAGAGGCCTCCTTGCTCACGGCCAGATCCAATCACCCTACCCGTAAGAATGTCCTGAAACATAAGAGCATAAGTGTCAAATATGGCGCGATAATATAAATCCTTGGTGATTTGAGTAATGGATAGTAAATTCATAGAAAATTCAGGAGCATAGAGAACATTTTGAAGCCGTGTTGCAGGAGTTAACTGCACCTCCCCCTAACCAGTCATGGGAGAGTGTGTCCCATCTGCTATCACAACTAATCTACTTGATTGAGTTGGGCTACAAGTAATAAACTGTTCTCTGTCACCGTAGATATGATGGGAAGCTCCTGAATCCATAATCCATTCCGACAGATTTGCCCTATAACAACTAGTAAAAGCATATGTTATACCTGATGTGGACGCTGAAGCTGAGGCTGCTACCTCTAATAATTCTGAATGAGAGCTAGTTGACCCAGGAGCAGGGGCATAATCTCCCTGAACCATGCTACTAGTTCATCAAATCTCTGATCAAATGAAGGTGAAGAACTCCAACCTACTGGGTCTGTTCTGCCACACGTATTGAGGCTGGAAACCCATACTTACAATATCATTTTTTCTCAGAGTGACCTGGCCTGTGTCAGCAAGTACACGGTTGACGGGGGGCCCGACTACCCCCCTCCCCTGCCACGGGTACCTTGACCACGATACTGTGTAGGGCTCCCCCCATCATGAGATGCCGCCATGGCTGAAGAAGTCTGAGGCAACTGAGTACCACCAGAAGATATGGAGAGTCTGCTCAACCTGCGATATGCCTCCTCCATCAGAGGTATGATGGCCACAATAAGAATATGTGCTCTAATAACATCATACTCAGAGTTGAGAGCCGCTAGAAGAACTCTAATCATCACTGAATCTCTATATTCTTTGAGCTGCTCTGGTGTGGCAGTGAAGGGAATGTAACCATGTAACTTCTCAATCATACCCCTTAGAGAAGTGTAAAGGGTATGGAGAGGACGACCATTCTGCTTCGACGTGAATATGTCATGCTGAAGTTACATAATCTTGGACTCGTTCTTCATCGGAGAGTTCGTAGCGGCGAGAATGTCCCACATAACCTTCGTCTTGGCTGACTCAATATATCATTGGCTATCTCCATGGTCACAATCCCAAAAAGTCACACACGTATATATGCATCGTCCGCCTCTCATGAGGTGTTAACCCCGGTATTGTCACTAGGCTCCTCCTGTATGAGGATATGCTTCTTGCCATTACATTGCATTAGGCTCATGAACTACATGACCCATAGTTCATAGTTCGTTCCATCCATCTTCACGATGGGTGTTGGACCTTTAAAGGCACCCATGGATGGAACATCTGCTTTGTTGTCTGACATGGTGACAACAATCTCCAAGTCTGGGGTTACAAACTGGAATAACTGTCTATACAGATATATAGGAAGACGGTTGTGGGTGTAGACTCATACCAAAACCTCTTCCATCCACTAGAGTCTTCTTTATGTACCTAGGATGGTTTTAGAGGATCAAATGCCACACCCTGGGAACCAAATCAGACCTAGCAAGACCCATGAGAGAAGGGGTGCGGTAACCCTTCTAAAATCAGGCTACCGACAGCGACATGCTTGGCCAACGGCGGCCTCCTTGATGAACGACGACGATCGACGATGACTGTAGCCCTGCTACTACTTCCTGGCGGCGGCAACGGCTGTGGCTGCCGCTATTGCGCGGAAGTCAGCAACGGTGGCTAGGGTTTTAGGTGGGGTAGGGGTTCTAGGGCACATGCTTCGGTCTAGGACCGTCGCTCTGATACCATGTGGAAATGATTGAAATGAAAAGTAGTATTCATCGTAGCTCTAGAGCTCTCTTATGTAGGAGAAAATCTCTAAGGAAAAATTACATAAAGAGATGAAAGAAATAGAAAATTACAAAGTAAAATTTTGGAGTATTTGTTTATATGTGTCACTTATGAGGGAGATGGGTAAATGGATCTCTCTAGGATCCATTTACCCTATCCATTTGTTTAGTCCCACATCTATTAGTTTGGAGATGTGGACACTCAGTGGGGGGCTATGTAGAGACCCCCACACCCATTGTATTCAGATGAGAAAAACATAGTCTATCATCCCTTTGAGGCGTTCTCCCGTGGTTTCATCCCGCTCCTTAGGGAGTAGGGTTACACGTAAAAATCTTTGTGTTCATGTTTATTTTTCTCTTCTTTATGCTCTGTTTATAAATTTCGCTTCCACATCCCTATTTTCTAACATGGTATCAGAGCGATTTGATTCTTGGAGATTTGTTCTTGAAGATTTTTGTTTTGTATTTTTCGAGATTCGATTGTGATGAAGATTATTACATATGAGATTATTCAAGTTCATGTTCGTGAAGGAATCCTAGGGTTTGTTTCTTGAAACCCTATCTTACAACCTCAAGATTCATTTGCCGCACCCTCCTAGCGGCACCCTAGCCGTCCTTCCTGGCGAACCTCGCAATCGCGGTGCCCTGATCTCGAGCAGTTGTCCACATTGTTGTGGCATGCCAGAGTTCTCTAGGTGGAAACACATTTTCAGTTGCAGTGACTCTGACATGCATAGTATAGAGTACATGCTCTTCGACAAGGAGATTCAGTTTGACTCACACTTCAGCCCGTTTGTCGTCCTCACCTGCATGATATGAGAAGCAACGTCATCGACAACAATCGAAAAATGTGCGCGTTGAGTTGATATTGTCTGTTGTGTCTTGTAGCATGAGTTGAGTTTTCTTTCTGTTTATCCAAGTTGAGCATTGCATGCTCCAGCTTGAGGGGGAGTGTTGAAGTATTTGTTTATATGTGTCACTTATGAGGGAGATGGGTAAATGGATCTCTCCAGGATCCATTTACCCCATCCAGTTGTTTAGTCCTACATCTACCAGTTTGGAGATGTGGATACTCGGTGGGGGCTATATATAGATCCCCGCATCCATTGTATTCAGATGAGAAAAGCAATAGACTATCAACCCTTTGAGACATTCTCCCGTAATTTCATCACACTCCTTGGGCAGTAGGGTTCCACGTAAAATCTTGGTGTTCATATTTATTTTTCTCTTCTTTATGCTTTGTTTATCATTTTCGCTTCTGCATTCCTATTTTCAAACATAAAGATAAAGTGATATAAATATCTCAACAATTAGAAATTACTATTGTGAACATGGTTCTAATGAGTAGTGATTAAAGAATTAATTAGGCTTAGAATTATAGTAAGTATAAAGAACCAAGGTGCATCTTTTTTCACATAAATAAATGACTTGACAACACGTAATGCAATAAAAGATAATACATGCGCCTGTGATCAGAATCATGAGTTGTGTGGCGGTTCCATATGCCCCCCATTTCCCTGTCGTCCCTTGTAGCGCATCACTGACTCAATGAACTCGCAATAATTCTCCCACATCACGTATGAGTACATAACCTTGTAATCCATCACAAATGTCTGTACTCATGGTCATCGGTGCCTACTAGCATCCGAGACGAAGACGCACATCACTAGAGTCGGTTTCATGAATTTCACAACGAGGATGTGGAGTACTAGCCTAAGAATCTTGGGATGACCACGACAGAGTGGGAGACGATCTCTGTTGAAGAGGAGGCATGACCATATAGTAATCAGGAAAGATACCATAACTATCACTAGAGTTGGTTTCATGAGTTCCACAATGAGGCTGCGAAGTACTGGCCTGAGAATCTTGGGATGACAACAACGGAGTGGGAGACGATCTCTGCTGAGGAGGAGGCATGACCATATAGTAATCAGGAAAGATACCATAACTATTTGTTGGGAAAAATGAATCACTTGATATTCATGAGACCCCAGGGCTCTCTTATATCGGAGAAAAGCCCTTGGGTAAATTGCATGAAAGATTCATAAAGAAAATGAAATAGACAATAAAGACCAAAGATGTACGATAGTCTCAACATTCCCCCTCAAGCTGGAGCATATATGTCTATCATGCTCAGCTTGGAACAACATCTTTGGAAAGGGCCTCTGGTAAGAGCTTTGGTGAATATATTAGCAGTCTGATCTCCAGTAGAAATATGAGTGGTGGATATGAGACCCTTCTGGATCATGTCTCTGGTATAGTGGCAATCCACTTCTATGTGCTTCGTATGTTCATGGAATGTAGGATTATTTGCAATAAAAAGTGGTGCCTGATTGTCAAATAGAAGCTGCATAGGAAGAGGTACATCGACTGAAAGGTTAGCCAAAACCGACCTAACCCTCATCATCTCTGCGCTTCCCTGAGCCATTTCCCTGTATTCGGACTTTGCACTATATCTAGCAACCACTGTCTTCTTACTTTTCCATGACACACTCGAGCTTCCAACAAAAATAACAAAACTAGAAGTAGACTTCCTATCCCTAGGGCATCCTGCATAATCTGTGTCTATACACGCCGCCACATCAAGAGAAGTGCCTTTACTGAATATAAGACCGGTACCTGGTGAAGACTTCAGATATCACAAAATCATATAGACAACATCCATATGAACCTTCTTGGGCTGCTCCATGAACTGTAACACCTTGCTTACAACAAAGGATATATCTGGCATGGTGATGGCAGCATATAGGAGCTTCCCAACCAGCTCTCCGTGTATCCTCTGATCTACCTCCTCAGTATCATCATCATATAGTCTCATACTTGGATCCGTAGTACTAGTAGGTTTGCACCCTGTCACGCCTGTCTCTAGAATAAGATCAGTAACAAACTTCCTCTGGGTCATCACAAGACCACACTGGTTCCTGGCGAACTCTAATCCAAGAAAGTATCGAAGATTGCCAAGGTCCTCGGCTGACCTAGGAACTTCTTGGCCACCTGAATACCCTGCTCATCATCACCCATGACAATAATATCATCAACGTAGATGAGAATAGCAACAATACCTCTCTGTGTCCTCTGAACAAAAAGTGAGTGATCTGCAGTGGATCGGACAAACCCTGATGCTCTATCAACTTTGAAAGATTCTGGTACCAAGCTCTGGGAATCTGCTTCAGGTCGTAGATCGCCTTGTGGAGCCTACACATCTTTTGAGACCCCCCTCAACAGCAAACCCTAGTGGCTGCTGCATATAAACCTCCTCTTGTAGATCTCCGTAAAGAAACACATTCTTCACATCAAGTTGGTAAAGAGGCCAGTCCCTTGAAACAACTGATAGGAGAAAGCGTAATGTCGAGTGTCTGGCCACTGGAGAAAAGGTATCATGATAATCCACCCCATAAGTCTGGGTGGATCCACGTGCTACAACCTTTCCTTGTAGCGATCCACACTGCCATCTGCTTACTGCTTTACCGTAAATATCCATCTGTGCCCCACAACAAATGCACATGGAGGGGCAGAAACAACACTCCTGGTACCACGAGACTGCAAAGTGGCCATCTCCTCCTCCATGGCAAGTTGCCATCTATTATCCTGTATGGCCTCCTGATATGTTCGTGGGATAGTAATAGCTGAGAGGCCTATAACAAACCTCCTGTACTCCTCCGAAAGATGGTCCAAGGAAATATGCGCAACTAGATGGTACGTAGCACAGTTGTGGCACGACTTCTTCAAGGCAATAGGTACATCGAGGTCATCAACCTCTATATTCTCTAGTATGAACTCCTCCTGTGTAGTATCCTGTGGATCAAACATAACACCAGTGTCATCAATAGAAACAATGTGTTCACTACATACCTTGGCCGTGCTGGATGACGGGGAAGGCGCCGGAGTAGAGGGGCGAGTAGAAGACCTGCGAATGCAAAATAGAGGCAGGAACATAATCAGAATAGATGGAGGTGGAGGTGGTGGAGGAGGTGAAGGTGATTAAGGCTCAACATGAGGAGTTCTTGGTGGAGATGACGGAGGTGGAGGAACAAAGATATCCTCACCAGAGTTAGCATTAGACAAGCTGTCACATGTAGATGAAAAACACATAATAGACTCAAAAAAATGTGACATTAGCACTAACATAATATTTTCTCCCAACATGATCAAAACATCTATACCCTTTTTCGGTACGAGAATAACCAACGAATACACATTTGATAGCTCTAGGAGAGAGCTTGTTACTTCCCGGAGTAAAATTGTGGACAAAATCCACAGATGCAAATACCCTGGGAGTAAGGGAGAATAAGTCCTTGGGAAACACAATCAAGAAAGAAACTTTTTTTCCAAAAATAGTAGACGACATGCGGTTCACCAAGTAATAATCAGTGAGAACCGCACCCCTCCAAAATGAATGAAGAGCTCGACTCTGAATCGAAGGAGTCCTCGTGGCATCCGAAAGATGACGGTGTTTGCTTTCAATAACACCATTTTGCTGTGAAGTGTAAGCACACAAAGTTTGATGAACAACACCGATAGATCTAAGGAAGTCCAATAACTGTAAAGTAGAAAACTCCAAAGCATTATCAGTGCGAATAAATTTCACATTAGCTGAAAAATGTTCTTGATCTCAATAAGAAAATATTTAATCATAGGACCAGCTTCAGAATTATTTAGTCGGGCATTAGTTGGTTTTGATTTTTTTATTATTTTAAATATATAAATTATTATTAATATATTAATCTATATATATACTCAATCATAAATATGCATAGATTTAGCAATTTTCAATTTTATAAGAGCTAAAAAAGAAGCAATTGCAGGAAAAAAGTAGCAAGTTAAGAATAATAAAAATAAATGTTTGCTACATAACATTAGCTAATGTTCACTGACAGATACAACATTTCAAAATAAAAATAATTCAAGCAAGCATGAAGCATCAAGTAAAAAGTCAGTCATCTCCATCATTGTCATCATCCAAATCAATCTCTTCTTCATCATCATCATCATCTTCTTCTTCTTCAACTATGTCTTCAGGTAGAAGTTCCTCCTCTTCTTCATTTATAGATGCAACATTTGAGCTCGAAGATGAAGCTCCCTTGCCACATTGACTTTTTCTAAGCTCCAAATTCTCTTCTGCACCACTTGCATGAGCCACTGCTCCCCAAGTCAATCCGGAACCTGGAAAGACCTCCTCATCTTGAGCTTGTACATTGACCTCTCCTGTCCATTCACGTAAATATGCACGATCACGAGAGGAAAGCGGATCTTTTCCTTTCTCAAGACGACATTCCATCAGGTTGGAATTGAAACGAACGTACACAAGATCGTTTAGCCTCTTTGTTTCCAACCTGCCTCTCTTCTTGGTATAAATCTATAAGCAACATTACAAAAATTGTGACTAATGACTATATCACTTACTAATTTACAACTGGTATTTCTATTAGATGGGTCACTAGAGTCTTACCGAGTCAAACGTGCTCCAATTGCGCTCACATCCAGATGATGCAGAAGTCAAGCTCAAGATCTTGATGGCCATGTGTTTCAAATGTGGTGTGTCATCTCCATAATTGTACCACCAATTAGCTGATTAATATAGAATGGTTAGGTCAATGAAATCAACGATAATCAAAATTAGATTAATGGAAAATAATGTCTGAAATACCTGGATCGAAATTTTCATCATTTCTCATCCTCTGTCTCACGGTTAATGGCTTCCCAAATGCCCCACGACCATTTCTATAATCAACAAGCTCCTTTGTGGTGATAGCATCTTGTATATCCAAATCTGGATAATATCGTTCCATGTAATCCATAAAACCTCTCTTCACCACAATATCTACATCACCACCACACTCCGTGAAAAAGAAGTATGGGTTTAAATAGTAAGCCGCTAGATGCAATGGAGTATCAAGTCTGCCCTTGGTCTTGGAGATAATAACATCCACAAAAAACTTGTAAGATAACTCCACGTTATTTAAAGATGCAATTATCTCTCTCTTTGCCTCTTCAAGCCCTCCATAAACAATACCCATGGATGGGCGGTAATCTGCATCAACCACACGCAATAGACGAACCAAAGGTGTAAAAATTTTAATTGCAAATGCGGTGTGGTTCCAAAAAGTAGCGCTGAAGACTATGGACGTCGCTTGTTCTCCCATTTTGGTCTTGTACCATTTGCATGTCCTCCACTCATCTGAAGAAAACATCAACCTGAGCTTGTCTTTTTTCTCTAGAATGCTTTCTAGAGTGAGGAAAGTAGTAGCAAACCTCGTTTGCTCTGGTCTAGCGATGTCTCTCTTGTTTGTAAACTTCCACATCAAGCTCAATGTTTTAGTGTGAGCATAAATAAAAATAGTGAGTGCCCTCGCCTTTTTAATTGCGCTCTTCACCTTCGAATCTTTGCCGATCTCCTCCAAAGCAAGATCAATGGAATGAGCAACACATGAAGTCCACCATATCTGAGGATATTTTGTGAGCAGCAACCTCCCTGCTGCTACATTTGCCGAAGCATTATCCACAACAACTTGAACAACATTCTCCACACCAACTTCGGTTATGCACTCATCCACGAGCTGAAAAATGTACTCCGCAGTGTGTGTCTCATCAGAGGCATCTATGGACTTCAAAAATGAAGTCCCCAAGGAGCAATTGACACAGAAGTTCATGATGCTCCATCCTCGCATGTCCGTCCATGCATCAGTCATTATAGAGCATCCTGTCTTCTTCCATGTAATTCGATGACATTGCAAGTCATCAGAAATTTTCTTCTCTGCCTTCTTCAAAAATGGGCCGCTAATCTCATACCTCATAGGAATCTTGAGACCTGGACCATACACTCCAATTGCCTCCACCATCTGCTTGAATTGTTTCGTGGTCAATGCATTGAAAGGGATCGCCGATGTATATGCCCAGTTGCATATATAGGAGACAACCCTCTCACGATGGTCCTTAGATAAAGCATCTTTTATGCTCATCTGACGTGTTCCTTGAACGGCGACGGTCTGTTCCAGAGATTCGGAAGATCGATGCCTTTAGCAGATCCAACATCTCCAGTGATGCCGATATTAATCTCATCTCTCATCTCAGCAAGGTCAACAGCTTTTTGACTCTTCTTTCTAGCAACATCATCCAGGACCTTGATCATCATCTTCTTCGTATCTTCACCCACCTTAGGACATGGAGCCACGTTGCCTTTACGGTGCGCAAGATGTTGCTTGAACCTAAAAATACCTCCTTTCACCACCTTCTTGCACAACCTACAAGTAACCGTGTTCGAATCCGTACGGTTTGAAAGGTATCCAAATTGCCATGTAGGATCACTTGATCCTGGTGGCACATAAAAGGAAGAGTCACCACCAGAGGCGACATTTGTGGGAGGTGATGCCATCTACATTGCCAAAAACTCACAAGTTAAAGCTTGATATAAACAATTTAATTATTATTACTTTAAGAACATACATTTTCATTTTGCATTTAATTAAGAACAAACGAACTACAACACCTAAATCAATTCAATATTGGCCACTATCATCTCAATTCAATATCAACACGTTTTAAGCATCCAAACACAACAAAAAAAATTCCATATATTGCCGAAAAGGGGATGAAACTACACAAGAAAGGGAAGAACTACGGGATGAAACGTCCATATATCACAACTTGAATTTATAATATATTTCGAAATAGAAATTTGGAAAAAAATAGCAAAAAAAACCCTAACCGGGCCGACGATCGGATGCCGAGGAGCAGGAGAGCTGGGATCGTCGAACGACGGGGAGGGAGTGGTCGTTTTGGGGTCACCGAGCGGCGGACGACCACCAAGCGACGAGCGGAGGAGGGAGCAGGCGGCGTCGGCAGCAGGCGGCGGAGGAGGGAATGGGAATCACGAGGGAGCAGTCGAGGATGAAAGGTCGGGTGGGGTGTTTAGGTTACTGTCGGACAGTAACCTAAATGTTGAATCATTCGGGTCATCCCCGGATCCGGGTCCTCGGATTTGTGTTGCAGAAATTGGCCGCGTAGTCGGCCGATTAGACCGACTAGTCGTTCTGACTACTCGGTCCACCCGACTAATGGCCGATTCTCTCAAATCAGGTCGGTCAGGAGGCCGACTCGAGTAATCAGACCGACTAGTCGGCCTAGTCGGCCGATTTTTGCAAGCTTGCATTCTGCAGACGCATCGAGGGAGCTAGAGTAATCTCCCCCTATCCAACAATGGGTAGATGAACTCCATTGGCAATCACCACTGATCTACCAGGAGGGATATACCTATAAGAAGTAAACTGTGCTCAATCGCCACACATATGATGAGATGATCCAGAGTCCATGATCCAATTAGAAAAATTTGAATTACTAGTAAGGGCATAAACAATACCGATGAGTTCGAAGAGGCTCTAGCAGCATGTGCAATATATGAACACCTTGCAGTCGAAGTAATAGTAGTCATCATCTCTCGCAGTCCTGAAACAATATCATCAAAGCGTGCATCATGAACCGGAGCAGGAGTAGAAGTAGGCTCGGTCTGCTCAGCAACTCTGGCAGACGTAGGATACCCATGCTTCTGATAACATGTCTCCTCATAATGACCAGGACGATGACAATGTGAACATGGACCTCGCCGACGTCCTCCTCCTCGACCATGTGGTGCTCAACCACGAAACTATGAGGTACCCCCTCTGCCATAAGAGGCTGCCATAACAGAGGGAGTCTGAGCTACAATAGTAGATGAAGTAGTGATTCTGCTCAGCCTCTTGTAAACCTCCTCCATTGGAGGTATCATCTCTCCAATAAGTAGTTGAGTACGTACTGCATCGTACTCAAAGTCA
The DNA here is from genome assembly GCA_037367405.1 of Ottelia alismoides. Taxonomy (NCBI): domain Eukaryota; kingdom Viridiplantae; phylum Streptophyta; class Magnoliopsida; order Alismatales; family Hydrocharitaceae; genus Ottelia; species Ottelia alismoides. Next base: position 839,904 of record JAZKJV010007512.1, on the reverse strand, counting down.
ATAGATGATAAAATGCTCATGTCATAGTAGTATTCTTATATGCTTACCGTTGCTCAGTGCTAGTAGTAATAGGCATGAAGCTATGCAAACACTCAAACATGCCTTTAAGATGCGAGAAGTGTGCATGAAGATGTCGACCTTTCTGCTTTGTCTATAAAATATCAAACTGCTACTGTAGAATTTTGCTCTGATTCTTTGCCTGCCCATACGTGTCTGCTAAGATGTCCCACATAACCCTTGCTGTGGGTTGATTGACAACATCATTGGTGTTGGGAAAAATGAGAAACTTGTTTTATTCCTTGAGCCCTAGGTTCTCTTATATAGGGAGAGACCTATGGGCAAATTATATAAAGTAGACAGAGGGAAAAGAAAATAGATACAAAGATATATAAATATGAAATATTTCTATACTCCCCCTCAAGATGGAGTATAGATATCTATCATGTTCAGATTGGATGAACACTTCTGGAAGGACCCTCTAAGTAAGGCTTTTGTGAAAATATCCGTCGACCATGCCACGTATATAGTGGCAATCGACTTCAATGTGCTTTGTCCTCTCGTGGAATGTAGGATTATTAGCAATAAATAAGGTAGCTTGATTGTCGTATTCCAATGACATGGGGAGAGAAACATATATGAGTAGATCTGTTAGGACTGCTCGAACCCACATCACTCATGTATTTGCTTGCACCATAGCTCTATACTTAGATTCAACACTAGATCTAGCAACAACAATTTGCTTCTTAATTTTCCACAAGACAAGTGAATCTCTAACAAATATAGCAAATCCTGATGTGGACTTCTTGTCCTTGGGGCACCCTCCTAGTCTGCCTCTGCGCATGCTGAGATAGTAATAGTGCCACCCTTTTTAAATAACAACCATGTACCTGGAGATGATTTAAGATACCTTCATATCATCTATGTACCATCCATATGTACCTCACGAGGTTGTTCCATGAACTGGCTCACTCGACTGACTGCAAATGAAGTATCAGGTCTGGTAATGCTAACATAAAGAAGCTTTCCCACCAGTTCCTTGTATCTTCTCCTGTCAACCTCATCAGTATCATCATCATAGTGCTTCATGCTTGGATTCATGGGTGTAGTCGCAGGTCGACATCCAAGCGCACCCGTATCAGTTAACAAGTCAGTGACATATTTTCTCTGGGTCATCACAAGCCATTGTTGATTTTTGGCAAACTCCAATCCCAGAAAGTATCCAAGAGCTCCTAGATACTTGGTAACAAATTTATGACCTCTTTTTTCCCTGCATATCATCTCCTGTAATAAGTATATCATCAACATACACCATAATAGAAGTTGTACATCTGGGGTTCTCTGTAAAAGAGAGTGATATGCATTCGATCGTTTGAACCCCTGCTTTTCAAACAAATATGAGAGCTTCTGGTACCAAGCTCGCGGGTCTACTTAAGGCCATAGATTGCCTTATGAAGTCTACACACCTGTGAACACTCCCCCTCAGCAGCAAACATGGCCTCAAATTTCGCCGAAATTCAATCGAATTTTGGTTTCGGTGGGTAACCGAAATTCAACCGAAATGCCCTATATCGGTCGAAATTTGGGGGCTTTAGTTCAAAAAATGATCCAAATGACCGAAATTTTGGTCGAATTTCGAACGAAATTCGACTGAAATTTCATTTCGGCTAGTCATCGAAACGAAACCGAAATCCGTCATTTAAGGCCTTGGCAGCAAACCCCGACGACTGTTGTATGTAGACTTCTTCTTGAAGATCACCATACAAAAAGGCATTCTTGACATCCCACTGAAACAAGGCCAATCTCAAATCACGACAATAGAAAAGAATCCGTAAGGTAGAATGACTCGCAACTGGAGAGAATGTGTCAAGATAATCCACCCCGTATGTCTGAGTAAACCCATGGGCAACATGTCGAGTCTTGTACCTATCAATGCTACCATCGGCATTTTGCTTCATTGTAAATATCCATTTGCAACTTACTATAGATGCCCCAGTAGGGGCTGGGACACTGCTCCAAGTACCTCTCGATTGAAGGGCAACCATCTCTTCATCCATAGCTAATCGCCACCGTCTGTCCTTCAAAGCCTCCTGATAATTCCGTGAAATGTCCACGACAGACAATGCAACTGCAAATTTCCTGAAATCCCCAGTCATGCGATTAAAGGAGACCATGAATACAAAAGGATATGATGCACAACTACGCTTTTGCTTTCGAAGCGCAATATGTAAGTCCAGATTAACAACCTCCACTTCTATCCCGTGTGAAGAACCTTGCTTAGGTAGACCATTAGACCCATTGTTAGAAACTACAGAGCATACCTCATGCGTGCTAGATGATGATCGGTGACCATGAGCATAAGCTTGCCGGCGGGTATAGTGATGCGGTAATGGTGGGATTGGGACCATAGGAAGGGGTGAAGGTGGCAGTGGTGGTGGTGATGGTGGTGAAGGAGGTGATGCTGGTAGAGGTGAACGAGGTGATGATGGTGGTGGTGGCATGTATTCAGAGTCTAAGGAAGTCAATCGATCACCTGTTGGAGAAAAGTACATCACGGACTCGAAAAAGTTGACATCAAAACAAACATAATACTTCTTGCGCATTGGATCATGACATCTATACCCTTTTTGTGTCTTGGAGTACCCGACAAATACACACTTGATTGCTTTAGGAGAGAACTTGTCAATACCTGGAGAGAACTGGTGGACAAAGGCGGTCGAGGCAAACACACGAGGAGTAAGTAAGAACAATTCCCTTTCAGGAAAAACAAGAGAGAGGAATTTTCTCTCCCAAGATCGACGAGGGCATGCGATTAATAAGTTAGCATGTCGTAAGGACAACATCACCCTAAAAAGAATGCGGAACATGACTCTGAATGAGAAGAGATCTTGTAACATCAAGCAAATGACGATGCTTCCTCTTTGCAACACCATTTTGTTGGGAAAGTGGGAAGTATAGGCACATGATCTATTTTATTAATACTACCTCGGGTTGAAAAATAATTGGAAAAAGTATGAGTATAGAATTCCAAGGTATTATCAGTTCTTACTAATTTCACAGAAGAAGAAAACACATTTTGCACTTCAGTTAGAAAAGTTTTAATAGCATCTCCGGCTTCAGATTTATTCTTTAATAAAAAGACCCATGACAGATGAGAGAAATCATCAAATGCAACAAGATAAAACATGTGTCCCTGATGATTAGGAACATGACTGCGACCCCTAATATCTATATGAAATAACTCAAAAATAGAGCTACTACGACTCTGACGACTAGGGAAGGAAGGCCTATGATGCTTTTCCAACTAACATGCCTCAAATTGAAAGGATGAGTGAGGAGAGATCTGAGGTAGAACACGACACATTTTCTGGAGCGGGAGATGGCCAAATCGCATATGCCACGTAAAGGGTGAGACCGGTCCAGTAGAAAGAAAGGAAATGCTGGCATAAGGAGTTCGAACTAAGTGATATAGACTGCCCTGCTCATAGCCACACCCAATCACTTTGCCCGTAAGGATGTCCTGAAATACAAGAGAAGATGGGTAAAAAATAGTTCGACAATGTAAATCCTTCGTAATCGACTAATAGATAACAAATTCATAGAGAAGTCAGGTGCATGCAACACATTCTGTAGATGCATAGAGGGCGTCAAGCTAATCTCCCCCTGTTCAGCGATTAGGGAATGAGTCCCATTTGCTATAACCACAGTTCGTCCTGGAGGAATCTGTTTGTATGTTGTAAGTTGACATCTATCTCCACACAAGCGATGCGTGGCAATCAGAGTCCACAATCCATTCTATAACATCATATCCACTACAACCAGTAAGTACATAAGTACTACCTGGGGTACTGGAGGAGGCTGAAGCAACTACATCTAAATGACTTCCGAAGACCGATGAAGACGTAACGGGATTGACAGGAGGTATAATGCCCCTCAAACGTGCTACGAGGTCATCAAATCGTTGATATAAAGAAGAGGCAACCAGAGGCTCAATCTGCTCAACCACTCAAGCAGAAGCAGGAAATCCATGCCTGGAGTAGCATGTATCCTATGTATGTCCAGAATGATGGCAATAAGTACAGAACTGATGAATACGACCTCCTTTACCACGAGGTTTGCGTCCACGAAACTGAGAAGAGCCTCCTTGACCTCGAGAGGCAGCCATCGTTGAAGAAGTCTGACTGGCAGTAGTTGATGGGACAGTAATCCGGAGCCTGCGGAAGGCTTCCTCCATGGGAGGAATAGTGGCATCTGCCAAAATATGGGAAAGAGCAGCCTCATACTCAGGATCAAGGGCTACCAGGAATACACTAACCATGGTGGCAATCCTATAAGTCTTCCGCTGCTCAGGAGCAGATGCGAGAGACATGAAGCTATGGAGCTTCTCGAACATCCCACATAAGGATGTATATAATGAATGAAAGGGCCGCCCATTCTGCTTGATAGTAAAGATATCATGCTGGAGTTACAGAATCTTTGTCCCATTCTTTGCCTGTGAATAAGTAGCAGCGAGAATATCCCACATCGCCTTGGTTGTGGGCTGATGTAGCACATCATTGGCGATCTCTATTGCGAATGTACCTGAAAGCCAAACCTTGGCATATGCATCATCTGCCTCCCTTGATGCGTTAACCATAGTCTTCTAAGTCGACTCTTCCTCGGTAAGACTGTGTTTCTTACTTGTAGACTTCATCATGCTCATGAACGGCATGGTCCACAATTCGCAGTTCGACCAATCCATCTTTATTATAGGCGTAGGACCTTTGAAGGCGCCTGCGGTGGGGATATCTACCTTGCTTTCTAACATGACGGCTAGAGAAGGCTAGGGTTGAAGACTAGACATGCGTTTTTCTACACTGACATAGAGAGACTTGGTTGCTTGTGTAGACTCAAGCAACTAATCTCATCAAAGAGAGGAGTCGACGACGGTGCCCCTGTATAGAGAGAGGTCGACGGCGACACTCATGGGGAGAGGAGTCGGCGACGACACTCTTGGGGAGAGGAGTTGGTGGCAGTACCTCTTGGATAGAGGAGGTACGACGACAACTCTTGGAGAGAGGAGGTACGACGGCACCCCGTAGCGTAGAGAGAGGTGCAACAGCACCCCTACAGAGGAGATGCGGCGGCAGCGACAGAATTCAAGTAGGGAAGGCGGTGGCGGAATTCGAGTAGGAGAGATGACGACAATGGGGCTAGGGTTAGGGTTTGTGGGGGTATGAAAGCTTCGATCTAGGACTGTCGCTGTGATACCATGTTGGGAAAAATGAGAAACTTGTTTTATTCCTTGAGCTCTAGGCTCTCTTATATAGGGAGAGACCTATGGGCAAATTACATAAAGTAGACAGAGGGAAAAGAAAATAGATAAATAGATATGTAAATATGAAATATTTCTACAATTGGCAATCTCCGTGGTGAGCGTCCTGGAGAGCCAAATGCGAGCATAGGCATCATCTTGCTTCTAAGAAGCATTAGCCACAGTCTTGTCCCCTCACGCTGGGTCTGTCCGAATGTGCTCCTTGTTATGGCACTGCATCAAGGTGCGAAACTGCATGGACCACAACTCGTAGTTGGTCCCATCCATCTTCACGATGGGAGCCGAGCCCTTGAAGACACTGGACGATGAAAAAACATCACCCTTGTTCTCTGATGTGGTAGCAAGAATGTCGATATCAATAACAAAATTGAGGAGTATGCTGTTCTGAATGAGTCTACACAATCACATATAGAGGATTTGTTGTATCAATAGACTTAGAACAACCACCCTCATCTCTTGTTATTGAAGGCTAAAGTCGGAAGTCGTGATTTATATGTTGAAAATCATGAAAAAATCGAGCAAAATCTGTTATGCACAGGGACGATGCACAAGAGCGCACGGGCGCTGTGTGCAGGTGTGCATGGTGTTATGCGTTGGTGTGCACAGGGGCGATGCACGATGCTGTGCGTAGGTGTGTATGGTGCTATGCGCATGTGTGCACAGGGGCGATGCACGGTGCTGTACGCAGGTGTACACAGGGGCAATGCAGGGGCGCCGTACGCAGAGGCGCGATGCGCTAGAGCGCAAGTGCGTTAGGACGTTGTGTACAAAGGCACAATGTGCAAGGGCGCAACTGCATGGTGTGCTTGTGGTGTAGGAGCGCCTGGGGGGGGGGGGAGATCACCAAGGGTTGCGCATGTGCGTCGAAGGGCGCGGTGGCAGGCGATGCATGGAGGGAGGGAGCCCGCCTGTGATGCGAGGAGGGTTGTGCCAGCCAGTAGCGATGCAGGAGGGGGGTGGCGTGTAGAGTTACTGTTAGGGTGGGATATAAGAACCCGGATCTAGGACCATTGCTCTGATAGCATAAATTAAAAATGTACTAAGCCTTCTCCCACTATAAGTAGGGTCGACTACATGGATTCTTGTTGCTCTGATAGAATGGTGGGAAAAATGAATCACTTAATATTCATTGACCCCATGTCTCTCTTATATAGGAGAAAATCCCTTGGGTACATAAAGGAAATGAAATAGAAAATAAAGATTAAAGATGTACGATAATCTCAACACTATCACCACCAAAGTACCTACCTTGACCCTGTTTGGATTGACGACCTTGATAGCTTTCACTGTTGTACTGTTGTATCCACACCTGTGGCAATAATCATACGATGGGGGTGTATGCGCCTTAGGAGGAGAATGAGGTCCAGGAGGAGCATGAAAATATTTTGGAAGATGCCAAATAATCTCTCATCATGTGATTCGTATTCGCCCAGAGGACTTAGTGTTGCTCCACGATATGGGCTATCCATGTCCATGTAACTCAAGAAACCTATTGATGAAATCAAATCATCCATGTAGTTGTCTGTAGTACGATAGCCACGTTTGTGTTCTTTGTAATCCATATGCTCTGAAGGTCTCAGACTCGAACTGGGGATGAATTATCCAGGTGTATTCCTTTGTATCCCCATATATACGCCCTGTATGGAGCTCTTCCTCGAATCTGCTATCATGGGATCCATGAACATCCCTTGATGATTGAAGATCTGTTGATTACCCTATGTTAAATGTGTCGTGTTGTTGTAACCATGCGAATTGATAAATCAATGAATGAATTAATGTGCGGTTTTATGTACTTTTAACCTGGGTAAGCCCCAGGGTCGACTCAAGGAGGCAAAGGAACAACTTCGGATCAACTTAGACGAATTATTTTTTTTCGAAACCAAAAGAGGGGGAGACACTCAACGATGTTCGCCCCAAAATTTTTAAAAAGAAAGGAGACAAAGAGAAGCAGGTACAAAAAGATATACTACATGTCCCATTCTCCCACTAATCTTGTGGAGTGGACCCAAACATTTTCCTTATAGAACCTTTGCCCTGAAAAGAGAAGCGCATTCCTGGCCAGCCACAAGGCCCAGATAATAACAAGGGGTCTCAGCAGCACACACCGAGGCAGACTCCTGTTCATCACCAAGGAGCCGCAAAAGGAGGCCGAATCTGACATACACGTCCAATCGAGGTCAGCCCTGTCCCATATCGGAGACGTCTTCGCACACTTGAAGAACATATGGTTAAGAGTCTCAATCGCCTCATCACACAGGAGACATCTATCCAAGATGGAGCCCAAAAGCCTAGCACAACGGTCCCTTGTCATAAGTCTTTGCCTTCTGAACAACCACAAGAAAAAGCCAACACACTCAGGGAGGCCCAAACCCCACAGGAAAGTACAATCCCTAAGCAACTCGTCCGTGCGAGAGGGGGGCGGCCTACAAATCGCTCCAAACGCCTTCTTAACAGAGAAAGGGCCCTTACGTCAAACCCAATGGTCTCTGTTTGCAGACGACCCCCCACATCCCGCAAGGAATCCAACAACACCAGAAATTCCTCGAGATGTTGGTCCGAGAAATTTGTAGAGAGAGGGAAACCAGTTACCATCCGACCAACACGAGGCAATTGACGCCTCCTTGTCAGCAACCAAAGCAAAGAGGCGCGGGAACCACGCATTCAGAGGCTCCGCGTCCGTCCAATTATCAGTCCAGAAGGTGAAAGAGTCCCCGTTGCCGAGCACTGGCCTGAAAAGAGAATGGAGACGGGGAAGAACCTCCTATATCCCCCTCCAGAACGGCATAGGTGACACTGCACGAACACCAGAACGCAGTGGGGCACCACGAACATCATAAATCTGACGTAGAAGAGCACAACAAAGATCATCACCAGGGCCCCAAAGCCTGCTTACCCATTTCAAAAGTAGCGCCTCATTCATTTCCTCCAGCCTCCGGATACCAAGGCCCCCCACACTTTTAGGGAGTGTGACCACATCCCACTCAGCAAGATGCATCCCACCCGACTCACGTCCGAGTTTGCCCCATAAGAACTTTCACATTAGCTTCTCAAGACGATCGCGTGTCCCCTTCGACATGCGGCGAGTGGACATAAAAAACACAGGGATTGAAGACAGAACCGCCTTCAGAAGAACCAATCGCCCTCCCTTGGAAAGGATGGCCGACTTCCAGCCCACAAGCCTAGACTCAAGCTTCTCAACAACTTGTAACCAATCCGCCAACTTTGTTCTCCCCACCGTCGAGGGTACCCCAAGGTAATCAATCGGGAGAGAGTTGCAATCCGAACCCAAGACCTGACCATAACCATGGGTCGCGACATTCGACAACCCGAAAGGGGCCACCTTGGACTTGCCAACGTTTTTGGAGAGCCCAGAAAGTTCACTGAATAGATCAAGGGCCAAAGACATACCAGAAGCCGCCTCAATGAAGAAAACTGTGTCGTCGGCATACTGAAGGAGCGGGATCATCAAACCATCACGCGAGTAACACGCTTAAAAACCTCCATCTGTGGCCCGGATCACAATACGCGTTAGGACGTCAGAAGCAATGACGAAGAGCAGAGGTGCCAGAGGGCAACCTTGTCTCACACCTCGTCGCGTTTGAAAAAAGCCACCCTACGGGCGGCCGTTCTCCAGAACAGACAAGGAGGACGTCATAACACAACATTTCATCCAAGAAATCCACAAATTCGAGAATCCACGCCTCTGCAGAACCGACCGGAGAAACTTCCAATCCAAAATATCATAGGCTTTCGCAAAGTCCACCTTCCACATTACACCTGCCTTCCCGTACCGCTTCCAGTCCGCTATAATTTCCGACGCAAGAACCAAACAATCAGAGATGTGCCTGCCCGGGACAAAAGCCGATTGAAACAGAGAGATAATACACTCGAGGGTACGGCTTAGTCTTAAAGCGAATACCTTTGCCACTATCAAGTAAAGGGCGTTGGATAAAGCAATGGGCCGGAAATCCTCAATACGCTCCGCCGCCAAAGTCATCGGGAGGAGAAAGATGAGGGACTTATTTATTATCTCGAAACCAGCATTTCCCTCACAAAACTCCCAAATGACCTCCAGAACCTCCGCACTAACCAGGTCCCAAAAGTCTCTATAGAAAGCAACCGGGAAACCATCGGGGCCCGGAGCCCCATTCGCATTATGGCTCCAAACCGCATTCTTCAGCTCCTCCAACGAGACAACCTGCGTCAAACCAGCAGCCAGAGAATGCGACAGAGAAGGAACCCCAAGCCCCGTCCACCTCCAAAGCCTTGTCAGCCGCACTGATGAGAAGTCATGGAAATGATCCGCAATTGCTTTACCCATTTCTCTATCACCTTCCACGCGAACGCCATCCACCACAACCGATCTCAAAGCGTTTGACCTACGCCTCCCGCTAGCTACATGGTGGAAAAAAGCCGTGTTTGCGTCACCCTCTTTGAGCCACATAATTCTGGAACTTTGTCTCCACTCAGTAATGCGCTTCCGATCTTCATCAGCGACCCTCTTTTGAGCCAGCGAACGAACGACCAGCTCATCCGCCGTCAGCTCCCGAAGATCCTCCAACACGCCAAGTCTAGATACCTCCGCCTCCGCCTCCAACCTAGCCGTACACTGTGCAGCTCTGAACTCCTTGAAAGTACATAAACACGTACATAAAGACAACAGTTTCTGCACAAACGTAGACGTGGCAGACCCAGATACGTCCATGTTGGACCAGTGCGCCACCACCATGTCCCGAAGGTTCTCCTCTTGCAGCCAACACTTCTCATATCTGAAAAAACCCCTCTGCGTCACCGAATCTCCTGAATCCCAAAGAAGCAGAGAGTGATCCGACAAATTCCTCGGGCAAGTAAGCACATAAGACAAGGCGAACAGATCAAGCAGCTCCGCAGAAGCCAAGAACCGGTCAATTCGAGAGCGAGAGTTGGAACTCCGCCAAGTGTAACCCGACCACTCGCATCCAGCACCTCCAGGACCATGGAATCAATAGCATCATCAAACTCCTCCAAGCCCGGGTCCTGGCCCCCCAGAATGCGGCCTATCCGCGGTCCGAAGAGTAACATTGAAATCACCCCCAATAAGCCAAGGGATTCCCTTAAAGGCCGACTTCGCCTCCAGCAAGTCCGCCCACAACTCCCGCTGCCGAACATGATCACATGGACCGTAGACACAAGAGAGTGCTAGAAGCGAAGAAGATTGGACACAAACCAGGAGGACAGAGAGGACATGCCTCCCTCGCAGCTCTGCACGGAAGCTAAAAGCAGAAGACCTCCACGCCACAAGTAAACCACCAGATGCACCAACAACATCGAACGACCTGAACTCGTCAATGCCACCAGTGTCAAAAGATCTCCAAACAATATCAGAAACGGATTGGAGCTTTGTCTCCTGCATCATGATAACATCACAACCCCACTCGCAGAAACGCGAACCAAGGATTTTCCTCTTATCCGGCTCCCCCAACCCCCTAACGTTCCAGGAGAGAACCTTCATTTAGAACACAGATAGGGACCCTGAATGCGGACCACACCGGATACCTCCACAATCCTAGCTTTCTGGTCCGAGCACGACAGGGGCTCGACAAGGCGAGGTCGAGACCTCTGCCTCCTCCTGTATCTCTTTCCGGACTTTTTTGTTGACATTACCATCTTCAAGACGTAAGCCACAACCAGCAGAACACTCCTCCAGCGATACACTAGAAGGGAGCGCGTCAAAGGACCAACCACCCGAGTCCTCAGCAACATCCTGCTGCCCAACAAAGAAAGATGAGGCGGAAGAGAGTGAGAGACCCTCACCATAAGCCAGAGAGGTGCTGAAGCAAAGCGGCGACTCTGGCTGGGGATCGACGACCCCCCCCCCCCCCCCCCCCCCCGAGGTCCCCCAAGATTGGACGCAGGAGCACGAGTAGAAAATCAGGTCGAAAGCACCAAAGGACTCGAGAAGCCCATGCAACCTGAGCGCAACGAAGCAGCCGAGTTTGGATCCCCCATGATAGGAAACACGGGAGGATCCGAGAGCCCGACAATGAGCACAAGATCATAAGTCAAAGAGACCGACGCGGAAGGCACAGAGGGCACCCACCTGTCCACGTCAGCAGGCAACGGGAACGACGGGCGGAAGGACGCAGAACCCGAGAAGTGTCCACCAAAGGTCGCAGCGTAGCACCCTCGGGACCCGAGCCCGACAAGGTAATCACAAGAAGCCCAACCGCCAAACAAGAAGGTGAAGCGACATCGGACGTCACTGGAGATCCCGGTGACGGGGGGGGGGGGGGGCAAGGAGCTGCAACTCCACCCTGAAGCAGAATCAGCCAACATCCAAAGCAGCGAAGAAGACGGAGTCCTTAAGGAGACCCACGTCAGAACTGTTGCAATCCATTAGTAAGAGCGTGATTTCCGGGTCTGACCCCGGGCGCAACCCATCCTCTAGCACAAGGATCACCGAGCCCCACCGTCTTAGGGCCTGACGTAAGCAAGAAATCGAACGGGAGAGGAAGGGTACGCTGCGCACCCGCACTACGCATCTCACAGAGTTAGACACTACACCATCCGCAAAGCGTAGAGCTCTGCATACGACAGTATCCACTCCGCCAGACGAGAGCAGGTGGTCTTTCTGCGAAGGAGAGAGGCCACAGACACAACACTGACGATCTCCCAGAAGAACCACGTCGCCCGAGAACTGGGAACCAAAGAGGTCGCTGAGATGAGCCCTCAGATTCTCCAGGGAGATGGAGTCTACCAACGTGGACCCGACCACAACACGGGTGCTAGCGTCCTGCATGGCACTCGCGACCACCGACGCATAACTGCGGTGCCCCCGCACACCACCATCAGGTGAGAATGCCTTAACGGCCACATACTGTCGTGTCGGTCCGCGGTCAAAAACAATCTTGCATGAAGCACGACGGTGACCCAAGCCCCCGCATGAAAAGCACCTTGGATGGAAGTAGCAGGAGGACGCCATGTGTCCTCGAAAACCACAACGGAAGCACCTTTTCCCCGATTTCTTGTGGGAAACATGCACCCACTCCCCGCCAACACTATCCACCGACACATCGCCACCCGCTGGGTCCAGAACAACCCTCTCCTCGCTACGTGCGACCCAGCGCCACCCCATGCTTTTCTCCTGCTCTCCTCAATGTGAAAATGTATTTTTCTTGAAAACCTAATCCAATGATGAATGCAAAATGTATTTTTTTTGAATTTTTGGATTTAAAATGCAACTAAAAATGCAAACTTTTTAGAGATTTTATGCAATTTTTCATGCAAACAAAATGTAAAATTAATGGAATTTTTACTGGAAGTGAAACATGATGAAACAAGGCTATAATATTTTTTTGGATTTTTTTGATAATATTTGAATTTTTTATGAATTTTAAAATGGAAACAGAGTGGCTGTGAGTATTTAATTCCTAATAAATCCACTAAATCAAATTACATTGAGAGTGATTTATCTCAAAAGAGACGTTTATATGAGCAATCTAAGATAGTTGAAATTTCACGAAAGAAATAATCGTTAATTTAATTAAAAATCAATTATAGAAACCACTCAACAATTTATTTTAGACAAAAGATACATCCATTTTTAATGAAATTTAGACAATAATTAAAAGATATTCATACACATAATATCTTTTTCACAATTTTTGGAGCAAGTGTTAATTAAATATGAATTTAAAACCACGAATTGGGTAAAATATGTAATTTTTCACAAAAATAATTTTAATTAATTACCCAATGCTCACAAAAATCCCAATAAATAGACAAGTGATAGAGAATTAAATAATCTCAATATGCTATTTTTATTAAAAGAAATAATGCAATCTTGAGGTTCAAGTTAAAATGATAATACATGGGTGTTCATGCAATACAGGAAATGAAAATTTAACAAACTTAATAAAAAAAGTGCACAGGGGCATTTTTGCAATTTTAAAACATGAGTCCCAATATGCAATTTTTTCCAAAATAAATAAAAAACTAAAACAAGGAAAAAGAGGCAACATTCAGAAAGAGGGGTTAGGGCACGATGGAGGCGTGGCTTCGAAGGCGGCGGAGGTCGCGGCGACGCGATCGAAGGCGCAACTAGATGGTGGCGGTGCACAGCTAGATGGCACAATCGGAGGTGAACTGCGGCGGTGGCACGACTAGGCGGTAGATTGTGGCCTGACGGTGCTGCACGTGGGGGTGCTGCGAGGGCTGATGAAGGCGCGATATCAGAAGACATGCTGCAGGCGCAGGACAACGACACCAAGGGGCGGTGGCTAGGGCGCAACATTGATGGGCGACGTGGAGGTGGCGCAGACGACGGGAGGCTTCAGGCTGAGGAGGCGGTCGCGGGTTGGAGGCCGGCAAGCGTACTTGGATGGGGCAACGAGGATGGGCATGAGGTGCGTGCGAGGCGGCAACCGCTTGGTCGTGGAAGAAGGGGGGGCGGCGGCTGCTGTTGCTTCTTTGCCTTAGCTCTTTTTTTGTATTTTTTTGGAATTTTCTTGTAAACAAGAAATAAAAATGTAGGAATGAAATGAAGAGGTGGTGTGTGATGGTGAATAGGGGTGCACATGGTTCGGATAAAATCCGTAATCCGATCCAATCCGTTGTTATGGGATTGGATTGGTTTGGTTTTGTCATTCTAATGGATTGGCTCGGATTGAGAATTTGAAAATCCGTTAAATTATGGATCGGATTGGATCATTACCCACATCCAATCCGATCCAATCCGTTAATCCGTTAACAAATAAAGAATTACTATATATAATATTTCCTTCTTATCATTAGTGCATATTATATAGTTAAATATAATTGAAACCCCATTTTTATTTCTAAATATCTAAAACTATCTCTTTTTAAATCTCCAAATTACCCCTTACATTTCACTATCCCGCTTAAGATTAGCCCCTACCACTTTCCAAAAACCCAAATCCCTCGTAATTTCCCAATTCCTACCCGAGAGTCCCTCCCAAATTCCCAATCCCTCCCCCACCCTCCCCTAGGTGACCTAAATTTCTCCCCCAGCAGCAGCCCACAGCCGCAAGTCCCCCACCCTCCCATCCATGACCTAAAGCTCTCCCCCAGCAACAGCCTGCAATCGCAAGATACGAACCCACTCTCGACCGGACGCTATTTCACCATCTCCCTTAGCTACGCGTGCGACAAAGCACTATCTCCCTCGGGCTTGCGACGAAGCTCCATCTCCCTTACGCGTGCGGCGCTCTCACGGCACAACACAACCTCGACACCTCCCTCCTCGTGCGTTGTTATGGAGCTGTGGTACGTTCTCCCTCCCACGAGTTATCTATCTACCTTTTAGTCTTACAACTAATTTTTGACCTTGTTGCATATCCGTTCTATCCCAGACTGTATGGTTACAAGTGAACCATCTAACTTGGGGATTGTTAATTTGTTATTATCACAAATAATGTCTGAAAAATCTGACTGTTTCAACCACCTTGGATTAACTCTTTGAGAGATATTTTTGTTATTCCTCTACACATTAATTGGAGAACAATATCTAAGTCGTAGAACCTAATTCCATATATTTTATCTTGATGTGTGCTTAATTAGTATCTCGATTAACTTGATGCGTGCTTAATTAGTATCTCGATTAACTGAAATGGTTCACTTGTCTACACGAGTTAGACACATGAAATGCATATATTTTCTTTATTTTGTTTGATCTTTATGTGGTGACAATATGTGAGTATT
This sequence comes from Ottelia alismoides, assembly GCA_037367405.1. Classification (NCBI taxonomy): domain Eukaryota; kingdom Viridiplantae; phylum Streptophyta; class Magnoliopsida; order Alismatales; family Hydrocharitaceae; genus Ottelia; species Ottelia alismoides. Next base: position 824,894 of record JAZKJV010007512.1, on the reverse strand, counting down.
AAAAATCCGATCCAATCCGATCCAATCCGTAATCCGATGGATTTGATTGGATTGGATATATATGTTCAATGGATTGGATCGGATTGGAAACATGTAGAATCTGTTATGTGCAGATTGGACATGGATTAAGCTAAAATCCAATCCAATCTGAACCATGTGCACCCCTGATGGTGAAAATGATGGTGATGATTTGTAGTGATATGGTGTAAAATAACAACAAAAAATGTTAGATAAAAAAATGAGAAGGAGAATGATAGAGAATTTACATGTGGTTCGCCGGATTTGCGGAGCAGCTACGATGGACTCCTGTCATCGCCTCAAGAAGGTCGGTGAAGATGGACCTTAAAAGCTGTAGCAGCTTCTTGCGAGGTATGGCTGCGACGAAGTGGTTGAGACCACCTCGGATCTCGCCTTGGAGAGATCGTTACTTGAGGAGGATGTTAGGCCAATGTCACCGACAAAAACACTCCAAGCTCGCTCTCTTTTTTGTTGAAACACGGAATGGCGAATGAAGAAAAATGAAGATGATGAGGGGAATAAAAGGAGGAGGAAGATGATGGGAAGTTGGAAAAGAAGTGGGTGGAAGTTGGAGGAGTGGTGGAAGATGATGGGAGAATGGGAGCTGGTGGCTTGGGTAGGAAGTTAGAGTAGGGAAGTAAAAGGGAAAAAATAATATATAAAATACAATAAGTAGGCTATTAAAAATAATGAAGAGAAAAGAAAATGAAATGGAAGAAAAATATTAAATTTAAAAGAAATTAATATAAATAAATAAATAATTATAAAATAAAAATATTAAATGAATGAATGAATAAAATATAATAAAATACAAAAATAATATAAAATGGGGTAACACATGGTGACTTCAGGAGCTGCCACGTGTCGCACGTAGAAAAATTAAAAATTAAATGTAAAAAATAAAAAAATAACAAAAGGGGTCAAATCAAAAAGTGTTCAACACGAAAGATGCTCATCTCGACGAGATCTACAACTTTTGTGAAGGATCAAAAATCAAAAGGAATCATCTGTACAAAAAGTATTTTTGGGGGTACCTTATCGGTATAAAATACTGTATTTTTATCTTTTGCAGATTTTTTTATCATTTTTAAATAAGATAAATCAAAATGAAATTAGAGAAAATATAAAAGGATTATTTACAACTTAATCTCTTTTTTTAGATTTTTAATAAATAAGAAAATAAAAAGATAAAATAAAAGATAGTTTGGTCAATATGCACAATATATAACAGGGACCCAAAACCCAAGTTTCACATGCAAACTCCGATTCTTTTGAATTTGATCTTGTTTTAAAGGTAATTGAATGTACATTAATTCAAAAGTGAGCAGGGGTCCATAGGAGACTGTATGAGAGAGATATTCTCATTTTAAGGTGCTTAGTCTCAAACTAGGGTTTGGTTTTTATTGGTCAATTTTACAAGTTAGTATTTTTTCAATACTCCTTTGTAAGTGTTTGTAATATATACCTATAGAGTTGATTTTATTTGATTTAGAGTTAGTATAAAATAGATACAAATAGGTGAATTAGCTAATATACAGGTGAATATGTACAAGAGAATTTGACTCATCTAATGCAAATATGCATGCTAAAATGCAAACATTAATTCTAAATGCATGAATACGAATAATGCACAATAAATGGAGATATGCATCTAATTACTCGGGAACAAAACTCTATTTTCGACTTTTAAAGTGATGAATCACAGATTCATCAATGATCCACATGAGTATGTTCCGAATCCACCACCACTGCTAACATCATCATCATCATCTATACTCTCTTCCATTGATTTAGAATGGATTTGAACTTCAATTTGGAACTAGTGGAAAGAATATTATCAACAACTTTGTAATAAAAGTTCCAGCCCTCCAAGAGGCCCATCATTCGACTGGATCTTGCCATGTAGACGCCAACATCTGCTCTTGACTTATATTTTGATTTGATCTTCATCTTGGTTGATCGAATATTAGAGTACCATTAGAATCCATTCACCTTTGGAGAACATCTTCATCTCCATCGTCATCGTACATTTTGAAATTGTATGCAAGATCGATGGGGTCTGTGGAGTCGTCTTTGACATGTCCCTCCCTTGCATGTTTCATCTTTAACCCTAAGTTGTAGTGCACGTAGAAGATCGTGGAGCTTTTGTTCCCCCAATGTGTTCCATCATTTCGAATGCATGCGGTTGAATGTGCTCGAGTTCCTCTCATAACCTCTAGCAGATGCTGTTTGGAACAATACTTTTACTGCCACCTTTCACTGGTTGGGAGCTTAAATATCGTACAATAACCGCCAACCGACTATAGAAAATGCAAACAAAATAAATCAATCAACAACAACAACAAAATCTTTTCCCACATTAAGTAGGGTCAACTACATGTATTCTTTGCCACCATTTTGATCTTCCTTGGGCAATTATCAAGCTTAGATTAAAAAACTAAGACCCCTTCGTATAATCTCATTCCGACACTTCTTGGATCTTCCTTGCCCTCTCTTAGCCAGCTCAACATCCCAAAACTCACGTCTCCTTAATGCTGCATCAGCTGACTTCCTTTGCAAAGGGCCCAACCACCTTAAGCGGTTTTCTCGCATCTTATCTTCGATCGGAGCTATACCAACTTTCCTTCTGATTGCATCATTCTGAATACGATCTTTACGTGTGTGTCCACACATCTACCATATCATTTTCATTTCTGTTGATGCCATTATCTACACATGTCTATGGTTCACGATCAATAGAGCACACCATGTCTAATGACAATGACTGTTTTGTAAAATTTTCCTTTACTTTTCAAATGAACTTTCTTTGAGAACAGTAGATGTTTCTCTCCACTTTAGATAACCTGCATTTATTCTATCATGGAAAACTATTCGGATCTTTTCAACATGGAAGGAAATAAATCAATAGTAATAAAAAATTATAATAGTTTGCCCATGGTTGTATAAGTGGTAGTCAGTATTCAGTCGGTGGTCATTGATTACTGATTAAACGGTATGCGGGAGTTTAAACGGAAATTAAATGGGTTATGCAGTTTTGCATTTTTTAAATTAATAAAAATATTACATATATAATTAACCAAAAGTATAAATAAATTTAAAACCTATAACCATAGATTCACACTATAAATCAAATATTGTCAAATTCAAGGAGTTTTTCATCCAAATGTTAGAACAGATAGCATAAACAATTAGAGTCCATAGCCAAATGTCAAATAAACAGCATAAACAAGTACAACTCATAGCATGAATCCAAAAAAGTCATGGCTAACACAAAAGTCTGCAACTGAACCATTTAAACGGTCATTTGCCACCATTTTAGGGCGTCGTTTATGCGGCCCATCCGTTTATAAGCCCGACTTTGACTAGTCGGTGCAGTCGAGGACCGCATATGGCATATGCTTAATTGTCCATTTAAACGACCGTTTAAGCCGTTTTTTGCATCCCTGAGTATGTCACAATTAATGGACTTTTGAGTCCTTACCAGAAGAGTATAGTCCCATCCGTTGACCGCGATAATTCTATCGGATGATCCCAAGGCATTCGTAAAGAACTTCACTTCAACATTGTTAGAAATCAGAGAATTTCACATAAAGGTCTCGTTGAATATTTTGTCAGACTACTTAGATTCTTAGAAACGTACCTCATTCATGCACTTTGTTTATGTTTACTCATCTCTCACGAGCTTCTCCATCACAATTTGTACAAGTACTAGAAGGTCAACATTTGTACAAAGACCTTGCTTGTATTGGTACTTGAGATTGAAATAATAAGCTGCGCATAAGCATGCATAATTCTCAGATTTTAATTTAGTGAAATGGTATCAGAAAATAGAGAATAGATTTCCTACATACTAGCCTTATGAAGAGGATGCAAAAGCATCTTGGACCACCGTTCATCTATGATGTCTAGTCAGGCCTTGTGTCTTCTCCCAACACTTCTTGGACCTTCTCTCTCATGCATCACATTGCTTCATAGATAACTCTCATTGTCGGTTTCGTGCTGCCATCAACAATCCGCAATGCACACAACTGGATCCATTATTTTCGTGACTCCTATCATGCCATCCTAGAAGTGAAGATCATTGATCAATGTCTCCACTTTCCTCCCTCCTATTCAAGCTTCGGGTATCTCAAACCATTCACCTTGACAACACATGATTTTCAATCTCGTCATGTGTTGGGTTTAGGCTTTGCAACACTAAAAAATTAATCGCAAAGTGTGTGTTGTCGGACCTGACCAATTCTACATTGTACATTTGCCCCATCAAAGCCAAAACTTTCAAGAAGTTGTAAATGAAGGTAGTGATCGTCCGTGCATGCACCACCACCTTTAAAATTAGCTTCCTCTTGCTGAAGTCTTTCAAAACCACATCAATGCTATGCGTAGCACACGACAACCAAAAATTGTCGTAGCTCCTAGAAGCCATAATGGTTTCACTGGCTTCTTGAAGTTACTCCCATTTTCCACAACAATATGGACAGCGTTCTCCTTCTCAACATCCTTGATGATGTCCTTAAACAAGCTCGTTAGGTACTTGTGGTTCTTGAGGTGTGCAGAGGCATCGATGGATTTCAAAAAGGTCGTCTTGTCATCGCAGTAAATGAGGAAGTTGATGATCAACTTCCTCGTGTATCTCGTCCACCCATCACACATCAGTGCCACCTCGTACTCTGGCTATCTCCACGTCAACTTAATGATGTACTCGTTCATCTCCTCCTTCTCGAGATACTTGTTCATTATCTTGTAGGATGTGGGAGCTTTCGCTCATGTACATGCGACAACGATCTCGTCGATGGCATGTTGCAAAAATGGCCCACTAGCAACGTTCGTCGGAATGCTTTCCCCCATAAAGAGCTTGCTGATGGCGTTGCCCACTCTCTCCCGTGCATTTGTAAATTGTAAACATACCCTTCACCGTCATCTCCCTCGGATCCTTGCTTGGCTTGTATTGTATGGACCCACTCCTCATTAAGAAGGGTTCCACTCCCTTCTCCTTGTGTTTTTTGGTGGGTGGTGGTACTCGTGTACATCCAGAACCGCTCACGCTACCATCGACACCAGCCTCGTGCACCACAAAGTTCTCTCCTCTCGAACTTGCTCATCATAGATTCCTTTGTTGCCCTCTCGTATGCCCTCCTTTCAATTGTAGTCTGAATATCAGCGTGGTAGACAAAGTCGTCGTCATATGAATCAAGGAGGACATTGAACTCTTTCTCGAACATGAACTCCTTGAGTTGCTCATCCCTTTTTGACCCCTCTATATCCTTGTCCTTCCTTTCCTTGTCCCTCACATCTTTGGAACAACACGTGCACTTAGTAACATTCTTGTTGTTGCCAACAAGATGTTGCTTCAACCTCGTAATCTTCCCTCCTTCCAACCTCTTCCCATAGAAGTTGCATTGTGGTTTGGCTTTGTTGTCATCTGGCGCAGTGGCATACCTCCAATCAATATCCACAATAAATTCCCTCCAATCCTCAGAACCATCAGATCTCAATCCGAAATGTGAGCCCACGATGATGATTATCGAAACCTGCGAAGAAATTACAGACAAGGTCGGTAGTAAGTACTCAATCGGTCAGGTCATTAACTAAGGATTGATCGATAGTCGACGACTAATCGGATTTAGTTAGGTTTTAGTTGGTTTTAAATTTTTAATGATTTTAAATACTTAAATAATATTTTATACATATATTCTTATATATTTACATGTATTTATATATTTTCTGTACTATTATAATGGAAGAAAAGAATTATATGAATTTAAATAAAAATTAAGCATCTTAGATTAAATTTATATTTTTAAAAATAAAAAATAAAAAATTGTATCTTCATGCAAAAATCGACCGACTATCGGCCCAGTCAGTCAACTAATCATGCCGAGTAATTGGCTGACCAACTATTGATCGATTGGTCATTATTCGATCAAATATCCCGCGGACTTGACTAATCGTATTGACTAGTCGGTCTAGTGAACCGACTTTTATAATTACAATTGCAGATATGAGACACGCACTGAGAACAATTAATAATTTGCTACTTATTTTTTTGTTAATTTTCGGATTTAATACATTTATAATTTTTCTTATGCTTAATATGCATGAAGTCTAGTATGTTTAGTGTTCAAAGTAGTATATATATTTCTATGTTTTGATTTGTAAGTAAAAACATCTTAGATCTAGAGTTGCAGCGAACAATTTCGAGAAAAACCACATAAGAGACACAAAACATGAAATTCACACATAGATCTAAGGTCTAATTCTAGGAAATAATCAATTATTAAATTTTAATGAGCAAAAAAATTCTTCAAATCTTGTTTTTTAAGGGTCACACATGAGATTCGAGTTTCTCCTTTGAAAACTTATCTTTATTCCACACTAAAACACATAAACCCCAAATTTATTTTCCATACATCTCACAAAATAATCCAAATCTTCCCCCCAAAAAACTCCAAAATATGATATATCGGCAAATATCGGGCGGAATCCGGGAAACCAGACATATAGGGTAGGTTTGATACCCGAGATGTTCGGAACCGAAATTTCGGCGATAGTTCGCTGAAAATATCGTGAAATTTCAAACTCGACTTCCTACAATGCATTTCAGCAAGATGGGGGTTCAATATGCCATAGACAAGGAAACCGAAAAGGTAAATTAAAATGCCTGTCACCCATCGATATTAGCAATGATGACACTGAAAGGGTAAATTAAGCTGCCAGGTCTCCTATTGAGGTTATCGACGAGGACACTGAAAGAGTAAATTAAGCTGCAACCCATTGAGGTTAGCAAAAGTTGAAACACACATTGGTTAAGTGACATTCCCTTCATGAGAGCAATGTGTACGAGTATATCACTGCCGGACTTCAAACACAGTGATGATGGTCATCAATGCCAGCTGAAGGCGAAATATGAAATAAAAAAACCCTGGAGGTTTCGAGGAAATTATATCCCCCCTCCCCCCAAACTTTCGGATACTGTGATTATTACAAGATGTAGAATAATCTTTATTTTGTTATATTATTTCTCTACTGTTCGACGTCCGAGCTTAAGCTAAGCTTGTAGTTGCTTCACTTGCGAAGTTTTCATTGAATATTGTTATTATAACCTGCATTACATTATTTGGTCAGAACACATTTTTTGAGGAGAAAGAAATCATTATCCGTTACTTGATAAAACAATCAAACAGAATATAGGATATTGTTTCTGACTCTACAGTCAGAGGGAGCGATTTCCTTTCGTGGAATGTGTGCACACTGACATTGGGAAGGGTTGAAATGAAATGGAAATTTTCTTCTGAGGATTTTCTTGGATGTTGAATATCTTATTGAAGGATCTTTGGCGATCTAGTTTATTTTATTTGATCCCTCTGTAACTACAGGATGCTCTCAGGAGGTTTGGTATGGTCGAAGGCCCTGCTCTGCAAAACTCGACATTGTCTAGAAGCTGTGCAGAGTGTGTACAAATGCCTGTTGTTTTTTCTGCATGTGCTGTATTATCCAATTAGCTGTACTCCCGCATTAGATGTTCTGCATAATATAGGGCCTCTGTTGTTTTTCTGAAATCATGTTTTTTAATCCTGGACTATGTGACTAGACATTTCTCACTTATTGCCCAACTGGACTGGTTGTCTTCATATTATCGAGACATTCACATGGTTACGTCCGAATTAGTATGGAAAGCTAAAATGGATGTGAAATCATTTCTGCTTGGGCGCGGACTTCTGTTTTCTACATGCAAGACAACTTTGGGCAATTCAATTCTCGTGCTGTGTTCAGGTTGCATCAATAGATTTTTTTAAAAAAAAATATTGTTTGCCAGGCTCTTGTAAAGACCCTGCTCCAAAGTAAACACACGCCATTTGGGCTAAGAAGCTGAACTCTGATGTGTTGAAGGTCTGAGTGCTAGGGGTGCTAATTGAATCGAATACATTCGAATCCACGAGGATTCTAATTCAATTCATTATAAAAATTTCGAATCCGAACTCGAATCGAATTTCAAATGAATTTACTTAAATTCAAATTCAATTCATTTGAGGTTTTGAATATTCAAATTCGATTCATTTTATTTCAAATTTGAAATGTTAGTCGATGTGTTTATATAAATTATATTATACGAAGAATAATATAATATAAATATTTTATTCTATAAATCTAATTTTGAAAGTATACTACTAAGTTAAGTTGAAAAAACTAGAAAATCAAGAAAAATATCAAACCAATACATCACAGTGGATAAAAGTGTATAATTTTTATAATTATTATGTCTTTTACAATTTAAATATAATCTTTTTTGAATGACTAAGAAATGTATAAATGCAATATAATTATATTAGCCTATCAAAGAGATATAATATCATTGAAGAAAAAATTGAACACATTATAATTATCATTGAATGTTAAAGCAAGAAAAGATTAGACTTATATGGAAAGTTGATACAAATTAATATTATTTTTTGAAATAGTGAGAATAGTAAAAAAATGTAGCAAGATAACACTTCTTCATTAGCGTGACGATCTTCATTATCAAAAATTGAGCCATGAAAAAGAAATATATGCATTTTTGATGTACTCATGTGATGATAAATGTCGTCTTGACAATGATAATCATCATAGATTGCTGCCAGGACTCAAAACGACAAAAAGCAAAGGGGATATATCTTGATAAATTTCGAATCATGATAAATGTTGAGGAACTTGAAGTAGCAAAATCATCATTTTCACATGCTAGGAGAAAGTGCACCATAATCTGTAGTTGGTATTTAAGGTCTCTGGTAGATAATGAAAGGGAGAATGGAAAAGACACTGTAAGGATTATGGGAACATGAAAATAAATGTGTGGGTGAGGATTTATAATAACAATCAACATTTGATCTTTCCTATTAGATTCCAAGATTAATATTTTTTACTCTTTTTTATATTTGATTTTTAGTCTTTAACTAATAGGATTATACATACATACATACATACATATACATACATATATATATATATATATTAGATTTGGTATGGCATAGAGTTCTTTGTATACTCCTAGTGCCTCAAAAATTTTGAATAGTATGCTAAGATTGATTATTGTATTTATACAAAGTAAGCCATACCTAAGCTATCGTCACTAGGCTAAAATAACAAGTAAAGACATGAACTTAGATGTTTTGTATAACCGATGCACGAAGCACCCACACTTCTAATTCATAATATTTAGCAGTCAAAACACTTGAACTTAGCTATAAAGATGAAAGATTGGATCTCATTAGGGATCATAATGTTACATATACACGTCACGCATTGACAAGTCACGTCATTATAGCGTGATACTATGAGTACAGAAATCATAGCAGTGAAGGGTGAACATGGTAAATCATATCAATGGAGCCTAGACATGATTATAAGTTTAAAATTATCCACTTAAGAAATGTAGTAAGTTGGTTTGGGAGTATCTTTAGTTGTACGCACATGTTATTCTTCGTGATATAATGCAAATGCTAAATCTTTTAATGTAAATGAAATGTAGTAGCATTTTAATACATATTCATATACTCTTTTCTACATCTATTTACTTACTAATGAATTCGAATAGATGCATGTCAACCTTTTGATGTAATTATGCTATAATTACTTGCACAAGAATATTCAGAAAAGATCCTAATCAACCTAGAGTGGTTGTTACATGTATATATGTAAATATGTATGTATTATATGCATGCATATGTATGTAGTATGTATATATAAATACATTGTTACATATATACATATATGTATGGATATAAAATATTGAATCGAATAGGATTATTATCGAACGAATTAAAGTAAATTCATATTCGATTCATTTAGGAATCGAATCCCCAAGTTAAATTCAAATTCAGTTCATTTGGCTTCGAATTGAACTTTTTTCGAATTTTTATCGAATTTGAATGATTCGGTTCAATTAGTAGCCCTACTGAGTGCCCAACTATTTATCCAAAGAGCTTAAGTTTTTGTTTTTCTCTTGTCTTTAATGGTTGTTCTTTGCTGTTGCAATGAACTATTGCATTTGGTATGTATTAAGATGTCGTGAATCATAAGTTTTCAGCTAGCTTTTTTTGGATGAACATAGTATAATTCATTCATCCATTGTTCAGATAAGCGCCAAAAAACATAGGATGGGAAGGTTTCCTTCATACCATGTCAAGAAAAAAAGGCCTATATGTGGCTAGGGTGCAGGAATTGTTCAAATTGCAACTTTTTTTAGATATAAGCAAAAGTAAAAAAAGTTTAATACAAAACATGGCTAAAGCTAAACAATAGAGATTTTTACATTCATATCCCTCTATACTTTCATAATTACTTGTTCGACCTTCCATAATTTCGACTCACATAAAACCATGGATAATGACTTCCACTCAACCATTCTATTGGATTAATCTAACCTTATTGAATCAAATGGTTGACATTTACCCCCCAAACCCTATCCTCTCTCAGAACACTATATGTTCTCCCTTCATCCTCCATCACCTCTTTCATCCCCCAACATCTCTTCGTCTAGCGGTACCCATTGTCACCTCCCCCAATCCCCATTGTCGCCCGCTTTGGACCTTGTCACTACCTCCCATTCATCATCCTCGAATTCTCCCCCTTTGTCATTTGATGGCACTTCGTCTTCCCCTCTTACCATTGCTGCATTTTCAAGCCCACTGGTGAGATCACTCATGCTCCTCCTTGGCCTTTCTTACCTACATTCTCGCAACATTGTCCACCGCAAACTTAAGCCCTCCAATCTCTTCAACTTTCATAGCGAGATCAAGATCTCCGTCTTCGGGATTGCCATGTCATGACTTGCTCACTTTATTACTACAAATCCTACATCGAAACATGGCCATACATGAGTCTGAAGAAGACCCTTGGAGATATGTCATGCAGTACGATTGTTACATGACAAGTTTGGAGCTTGGGACTAGACTTGGCCAACGGGATGGTGACCCGCTGACCTAGTCTGCTCATAGGCCAAGCTTGGGCTAGCAGATTTGGACATGGGTTGGCTTGGCTTGGCCCGTAAAAAATAAAAAATATATAAATATAAGCAAAATAATACATGTATTAATATGATACACTTCTTGTTTTTCACATGTGACACTAGTTTTAAATAAAACTTAATAGTTTACATGTCAAGTAGCATGTAAATTACTTATATTAGTTAAATAAAAAATAAATGGTATTAATAAAATCATTTATACATATTAAATAGCTTTAAAAATTCAATAGAAAAATAATAAAATGGGTCATGGGCTAGCCTGTGTCGGGCTTTGGATAGAGGGTTTTGAATCTCAGCCCTTTCACCCAGCCCACATTTTGTCCAGGTCTACTTGGGGCTCATGATGATGACACATAGAAGTTGGGACCCACGTCGACGGAGTTGTTTGTAGGGATGTTCCTATGGTTGGAAATTAGGTAGAGGTCCAATTGAGCCACACATATGTGTGCCATCCACTTCGATCTTTGAGTCTCATGTTTTAGCCACGTGCTCGGGATTCGTAGAGTACTGCGTGGATAGGGAGGTTGGGAAGAGATGAATGATCGAGTAGTTGCTAGTGTGACCACTTGTAGGGAGGTGGACTTGGAAGCATGGAAGGCTTTCTTGGAGTTATTACGAGTGGGCTTTGAGCCAGGGATGCTAATTGAACTGAATCATTCAAATTTGATTAGGACTCATTCGATAATAATTCGAAAAAAGTTTGATTCGAAATCAAATTTAACTTGTGGATTCGATTCCCAAATGAATTGAATCTGAATAAATCTGAATTCATTTGATAAAAATTCGATTTAATATTCATATACATACATATAGGAATATATGTATCCGCACACACACACGCACGCACACACACACACGCAGGCACGCACGCATGCACGCACGCACGCACGCCCACCCACGCACCCACGCACCCACGCACACACGCACACACCCACACACACCCACACACCCACCCACACACACACACATACACACACACCCATGCACCCACGCACCCACGCACCCACGCACACACACACACATGCACACACGCACACGCACACACCCCCACGCACCCACGCACCCACGCACACACACGCACACACACACACACACACACTGAAATATGTTATGAGTCAAAGATGTATATCCTTTATTCATCTGTTATACAAAATATCTAAGTTCCCATCTTTATTTCTTATTTTAGGATAATGACAATAGCTTAGATATGAGTTTGTATGAGTAATAATCAATTTTTTCATGGTATTCAGAAAATTTGAGGTATTAAGAGGATTGCAAAGCACTCTAAGTCATCACAATTTAGTATGTATGTATATACAGAAATAATTCCTCTTAATCGATCTGGAAATTGAATGATCACTAGTCGTTTTTAGCGGTCTGAGTTCAAGTCAGTCAAACATGGACTTCGGGAGGATGTTCAGAGTCGAGTCATCACCTATCTGAATATGGGTAAATTCAGTATTCTCAATTTCACAGTTAACCATGATCAACCATTTGACTTTGCAACTTTTTCTTTTCTCGGTCGTCACTATTGAACTGGCCATAGTGATATGGAATTCAATTCTAGATCATTTCTTCCATATCTTCTTAGGTGATAATCGACTCTTCACAAATCTCTAAAGATCGGGCACATACTTTATGACCCTAGTTAATGGAATCTCTAAGATCTAGTTTTTACAAAATGCTTCCATTTCGATGTTATCCGTTCTTTTTTATATTTTTTAATTTTTTTGTATTTTTATTAGAGCCAGTGGAATGGTCAATGGGGTGGTCAGTGGTCTCGGGTGCCTATGGCGCCCATATATGAAAACTTTACATATGATGTGTCCCAAGTTCGCTTGATGGGATCATCACTCCTCCCTGGTTGTTAGTACTTTCTTTATCCATTTGGATGATATTATCAAATTATTCAATCAAAGCATCGAATCTTCAGTTAATTCGAGCTATGTCATCCACAATCATCTCATGACTTGGAGGTAAATATTTATAATCTTCATGTCATGACTCTGGCATGCCATCTTGAATCGAGTAATAATTATTCTTAGTGGTCTTTGTATGGTCATGAGTCATATTTCCTTGACTCTAGATCTCGCATGTTTGGTCAAAGGAAAAGTGATCGTACTTGGGAAGGGAGTCTTCTTGAGTAATGGGTGGTTCAAATTGTGAATTATCAATCGTAATTGAGAATCGTGTTTTACTTTCAGATTCAATCATGTCCATCCTCGAAGTCACTCTCTCCATTGTGTCCACATAATATCAGTTTGAGTTTATGAGTGGTTGATGTCTCGAAGACTCAACCAAGAAAGAAGTGGGTGTAAAGGTGAAGGGAATGATGACTGGGGAAGAATCGACTCAAAGGGAGGGTTCTCTTGAAATGAAAATGATGTTGAACATGGTTGGAACCTGGTCGTGTAAGTTCAACCCACGGAGTCTAGGTAGGGATACCGATACTCCGACATCTTCGAAAAGGAGGGTGGAGTATGTTCACGAACCTTGATATATGTATGCAAGTGCAATGAACTTTGAACTAACATAATACAATACACAATGCAAAACACAACTTCACACAATGAAGGCGATGAAAGTTCCGCCAATAATCTTTTAAATTTTAAATTGATGATTAAATAATTTTATAATCCGTTACACACAAATGTCGCTCTGATGCCCATATGTGGTTCTACTATTCGTCAATCAAAGGAGTGATCTACCTAGACTGACAGGTTATATCACACCCTAAATGAGATAATAGTCTGACACATCCAAAACGTCGACTATGGTTGAAGGCGAGCGCTTTCGGCTCTCAAACCCGTAAGATTCGGATTTGGAGACTTAGGGTGCAGGTAAAGGGTTTTGGGATCTAACCCTACGGCTGCGTCCTCGCCCACTCATAGTCTCTAGGTATGTACATGTGCACAAGGATGGGGTTGCTCTCCCATAAACAATGATTTTTATTTTATTCCAATTAATTTAGTCACCTTGCTTAGCACTCCCCCTTTTTAATTTGATTATCACTTTGAATTTGAATGGATATCAATATACATCTACAAGGGATTCAAATTTCCTTTAAATCCTAGATGAATGAAAATCGTGGGAGAATAGAAAAAGACGTGCAACATGAAACATGATGATGAATTCAAAGTCTGAGATACTTATAACACTTCCTCGCAATCTCCGTGCAGATGCTAAATAAAATTGAAATTTTTTCTCTTTGAATGCATCTGAAAAAGCACACCTAAAGCATATAGTTCTATTAGTGAGTGAAGAACATCTTAAATTTTGGCTAAGTGGAACATCTAGAGCATCTAATTAATATGAAAGTGTGGACCTAAGAATACAAGCGTAAAATAAATCCAAGTAGCTCTAATAGCCATTGTGCAGTCCTAGATCTACTTCAAGCACTACGAATAATATGGGCACGATGGCCGAGTGTCCAGTGTTAGGTACAAGCATGAGAACCCAAATGGGAATTGCTAGAAATGAGTAGAATAATTACTAATCGATTACACAAATAAAATCGCTCTCTTTCTCTCCAAATAAAAAAAATCTCCGGATGCTCCAAACTAGGTAGGAACACCTTGTTCGACAAGAACCTACTAGGTCATGTACGATAGAAGCACCAATACTTTGCCATCAAAAGTGGTAATCAAAATGCCACATATCAGAAGTTTACCTGAAAACAGTGAGGGATTTATGAACCCCCAACAATGATGTCCATTACTATTTTTATTAATGTCAAAGTTTATTTGGGCTCTATTCCTTATGGGTCGTGCCTCACTTCGTCTAGAGTTTACCTGAAAACAGTGAGGGATTTATGAACCGCCAACAATGATGTCCATTACTATTTTTATTAATGTCAAAGTTTATTTAGCAGTCCCTTTTTATTTTTTGGGTTTTCAATTTTTTTTGAGTATTTTTCAGAGCAAGCCGCCTTACTTTTTTTGTATTTTTCCTTTAATCCTAAGTGATATAAAACATGGAGAGAGGATAGAAAAGCCTTGCAAGTTGTCACTAAGCTGGAAATCTCACCTTAGTGACTAATGATGCGTGCAAAGATAGAATTACTTACAGTGCTTCCCATCTCTCTCTGTGCGGGATGCGAGATAGAATTTAAATACTTACACTAAATGGAGATATGCAAAAGCGAGAAAATGTCCTAAATAGTAGTTGCTATTATCGAGAAGAACAAAATGCTAATTATTCAGAAATAAGATCCAAAATTCCGATCTTGGAAGTGCATCGGTGCCCACTACAACATGTTCTGCAAATATGTATAGCACTTCTCTCGACGCTCTATCTCATGTCGAAATAATCAGCTATTAATTTTGACTAAGTCAAAGTATGTATCACTATAGGTACATGCGGTGTAATTAGGGATTTGGACCTAGCTACCAAGTCAAGCAACCTAATGTCTAAGGGCTCACTCACATAAAATAAATATAAACAAAGGCATAAAGCTCAAAACACATGAAAAAAAGAAGAGAGGTAAAACATGAAAAATCGCGATGAGGCCTCTAGGTGAACAAACACCTAGGCGCTGAACCTCGCTAAGTGTGACGGTGTCCTAATTAATTACAAATTATTTTGTAGAAATAAATCACTCTCCTCACAGAAATGGAAAATAAAAACTAAGCCGGCCTGCTTTTCTCCTCTCTCCTGCTCTCTCGTAGTTGGCTCACAAGAGAAGGCCAACCTTAGCTCACCTCGAGTGCATCCACCTCCTAAGAGATAGCGATCGTCAAGTAGTCCCTCGCAAGAAAGAACACAAAAAGGGGGATTAGAATAATCAAATAATTATTAAAATAAAGCGAGCAGAAAATAAATGCAGAAAATAAAGGAAAATAATATGCAACTATGTTCAAAATGTGTTATACTCTGTTGCTCCCCGACACTGGCACCATTTATTTAACCACCCAAATCAGAGGAGAGAGTCGTACACTCTACACAAGGTATGAGCGAAGTCTCTGAGATGATCACACACATAGACCAAATGATCAAAACAACAATCAACCCACAATATATAGTCGAGTAAGAATAAACAGGTGTTAATCAAAATTTATTATAAACTTTACAAATAAATGTGTACAATGATAAGTAGAGTAGAGTATCGAACACGGGAAACAAAACGGTGCAACACTCAATATTTTTTACAAATAAATAAAAATCAATAATATATGTATAAATGTATATTGTTATATACACTATTAATCAAAGAATGTGGGTTTAAATAATTTTCTTTTTTAATTAATAATAATTTTTAATATTTATATAAGTAGTATATATATTTATTTGATTTAAAATAATTATAAAATATATAATAAATAATATTATAACTTATATACTAATATATATAGATATATAGTACAATATTGGGTTATTAACTTAAAAATATAATTAAAAATAGTAAGAAATAACAAAATCAAATATTTTTGGGTTTTTTATAATTGTTTGCTATTTTTAAAGTAATTTTTCTAGATTTTATGATCATTTAAAGTAAAAAATACCCCAAACATAGATAAGCAAATAAGTCGAATTGATCCGGGATTTAAAAATAGTAAGAAATTTTAAACCTTTTCCAAATCAATTTTACTGGATAATAATATATATATATATATAAATATAAATATCACTATAGAATAGGGAGGGAATATTTCTGGGAGTTTTGAATATTTTTTATATTTTTATAGGAATTTGGAGCTTTTAATTTGTTCTCATTTGCTTTCTATTTTAGGGATTTTTAGTCTAGAGTTACTGCATACTATTTTTTTGGGAATTTTTAGACATGATTTTATGATTTGTTTTGGATTTTTTAAAGCAATCAGGGAATATTCGTGCAATATTTGATTTTAATAAATAGGAAATATATGTGAAATGCAAAAAAAAAATTATGGCGTGAAAGTGGACTACATCAGGCACCTATTTTTCTACATTTTTGTAGAATGAAATATATTTATAAAATGAAATAAATATGTACAAAAATACTTAAACTAGCAGGGATATAGTTGCAATTAGAAATAAACTCAAGGGTCACATAGTAAACAACTGAAAAGTTTATAACTAATATCTACAGTTTATATATTAAATAACATTTAAAATAATCTACAGGGGTTCACATGTAATTTTTACAAAATGCACGTGTAGATGCACATGAACAAGATATGACTATTTTACAATATTTAAAGCTTTCAAGGGCGTACATGCAAATGTCCCACTACTTTTTAAAGTGCATGTAATATTTACAAGACTATTAGAAATTACAAAAGGTGGAAATATACCCACTTATGTCGATCCAACCATTCCCTGCGTCGCCATGTGTCTGATCGAATGGCCAGGCTCGCGTACCCTTTCGACTTTTAATTCAACGTCTCATATTAGATTTGGGCCATTGTTCTTGATCGGATGGTTTGGAGGGGGGAAACAAGAATTGGTTAAGAATAGATCATCGACAAGCTTTTCTTCGTTGATTCTTTGAGCTCCAACGATGGACAGCTCCGCTAATAGGCCCAACAACGAGCCGGGACTCCTCCGCACGTGCAGGTTGGCTCCAATGAGCCAGAGGCGCGTCTATGACTAACCTAAGTGGTGTCTTCTTCAAGCGTGACTTGGAGGTGTTCCAAGTGGTCTCATGCGCTCCCCATAGCTCCTCAAAACCTGTAACCTGCACAAAAAGATTTTACTGCTCGAGAGCACTGCTCTCAGCCCAACACTTACAGCTAGGGCTGTGTGAATGATGAAGACAATGATGCTCTGACGATGTGGAAGAAAAGTGGTGGACAAGATGGAGAATGCGTCAAGGATTGAAGTGGGGTGGTCAACAAGGCGGATTACAAGGCAGGTCACGATGAATCAGATCTGGAGCTCGAAAGGGGCGATTTGATTTTTCCTAAAACTATAAATTAAAACCTAAAACTAAATAATGGAATCGAAAATGTGCCTCAGGGGGCTTGATCCACAAAATCGCACGCCTCCGGTTGCTTTGAGTTGCGTCAGCCTTCGAAAAGCTGCTCTGAGTCCACCAATTGCCTCACACGAAAAAGAGAAAATTAAATGTTAGAGATATTAACAAAAAATATATATAAAAATAAAATGAATAAAAATAAGGGAAAATAAATAGAGAAATATGCATAAGAAAATCATGAGTTAGATAACCAGGGGATGGAAAATCTAGAATCAAAATTATTTAATAACTAACCTTAAACCATATACCTCCCGACAATGGCGCCATTTTAATAGCCCCAAAATCACCCTTCTTAATTCATCATTTTAAATTGTTGTGGCAGGGTAATTCAGGATCTGTAAAAAATGTCCTCACCGGATAATATGTAGATAATTAAATTTCGATGTGATCAATTATTTGTTTACATGGGTAAGTCCAAAGGTCAAACTTAGGGGTGTAATATGAAGGTCAAGAACTGTGACACCCCGCCCATCAGGCTACCGAAACTGACGGGACGTGAGTGTCGGGCCTACAGTCCAAATACGCCCATGATCTATGATGCTCAGGAACCATCTTATGCATATGCGATCAACATTTGAAATATAAATAGCAATAGGAGAATACCATAAAATCAAAAGTAAATGCAACATCCATTCTCATTGATAAGAATCATCAAGTCCATGTCCAAGAATAAGATACATCATATTTTTATATATTTTGTAGAAAAGTTCTCCAAATATCTCACTACAATATCTCTCAAATAGAACATAAAATTATACATAAATAAATAAGTTACTCTAAGTGGAACGTACCCTGTTTGGTGCAAGTATGACGTAGAAAGTCCAATCTCCTCAAAAGTCACTACTGTTACGACTGCTACTCAACTACACATGTTGGGTTCACACGAGGGTAACATTATGATCAATTGCCCAATAATGAGATAAATACTATTATAATTAATTTAGGATAAGCAAGGCATGTGTACTCAACTCTATTTAGTGATATATGCATATATTGTAGAAAGAAATACTAATTTATTCAAAATTACATTGGATCACATAGCGAGTAATTTTATTTATTTGTTTAATAATCGATTGAGTTACTACCATAGTGATCTTGATATTTCTGAACGTTAACTAGATTTCACAACAATATATAATAAAAAATTCTGATCTCTAGTCGTAATCATTTCTTGTATTATTTTAGCACACACAAGTACACAACTCGTAGACCTCTGCTACGCGAGAACTTATTTGTCATCTTGAATAAAAATTCAAGGACCTTTGTTCAATTAGAACAGGAAAAAAAATATAAACCCCAATTTGGCAACTTCAAACCACATCCCGGAACACCTCTCACAATAATTATACTCGAAATAGAATTTGATGCGACGACACTTCTACTCCGAGTCTTAATATTGTGTATAAGGGAGAAACCAAGAATGCCAATCATGCCACCTACCTACTCCTTCGAGTGACTCCGGAGGCTACCGTGCTGCTAGGTGCAACACATCACCCAACTCATTCGTTTGGGTCACGACCTTCGAGGCATCTTCCCGGGGCACAAGGATGCATGCACAGTCCCTTGCGACATTAATATTCCCATCCACCCAATTGCAATGAAATCTCATGAATAGAATGATAGTCTCCACAAGCAAGTTTAATACTTAAGATCTATCGAAAATTCGACTTGTTTGAGGTGGTTGTCATCATATATTAAATAATACTCATTTAATCATTCTTATACGACACACATTTTTGTAGTATATATATAACCTTTTTTTCCTTTTACGATAGATTGTATGCGAAGTGTGTGTGTGTGTGTGTGTGTGTGTGTGTGTGTGTGTGTGTGTGTATATATCTAAAAGAGCATTTTGCAAATATAAAAGAAAAGTAAGGTTCGGGTACTGTTTTAAGTAATCAACCAATTAAGGATCAACAATTAGATCACAACCAAACTTATTATCATAACTTCCACATAGATCTTATCATTAATAAAGCATCTAACTTGTAAGGGTTTCGATCGAATATTCACAATCGAATTTATATGTTTATTTTTCTTCATGTAACTGTATGCCATTTCTTTAAATATATGTATCTGATCATGCACTCTAACAAACTAAACTTTTAATTCAATTTCTTTAAAAGCATGTAATCGACCATTCACTCTAATTAGTCAATATTAATTCCAATACTGTACGCAAATAATCTTCTTGAATTCTCTTTTTTCCCAATACATTACATCCCTTTACTTCTTTTTCTGCACTTTAGTGTAAAATTAATGATGATTGATTATAAAATCTCAACCCATGCAATTACCTTAATACGAAAACAACTCTCACACACAATTATTATATGTGTAATCATATAAGAGGAGAAAATATTAACAACTATCTCATATATAATCATAATGAACATCTGTAGATAATAACCTGAGATTTAGTTAGATTTGTCCCATGGTAATAACTTGAATGTCGTGAGTGGGCAATTGATGTTTGTATCTAATGTATGTTGTAAACATAAATTTAAGACTAACCGAAGGGCTATCTACGTAACGAAAAAACAAAAACAATATCTTCCCAGGATTCTCATTCACGATATTATCTTTGTATTTCGAGATTATCCATTCGAAATCAACTCATACATTTTGGCTCCAATTGTCCATCAAGAATCAAAAGATCAACATATAATATTAGAGATGTAGATAGTTACAACAACCCACGATAAAATAGCTAACAACTACATCTCTAATGTTGTTCAAAAATTTAGGACTGATTTCGTGTGGAAATCAACAAAAGGAACAAAACTTCATTACAATTTAAGATTTATATGTCAAGATATGTAAGGCTTCAGGGATATTCAAAACATAAGGTCAGAATCATGTGAAACCAACAACAAGAGGGAGGGAAACATCATTACCTCCGAGGATGTTCCCTCGGGATCTCCTCTCCCACGGAATAATATTTCGATCACTTGATTACATTGTGAATACGTACACTATAGTGACCTCGAGCTCCCCAATGTGGTGGCGATCATGGATCTTCGATCGGAGCACTTTCTCCCACGTCGACGGCAACGCTCCGATGACAAAATCGTCCAAGGTGGTGGTGCTCCAATGAATGAGAAAGGTAGTGGTGGCTAGGGTTTGGAGAGGATAGCTGATGAATCTCCATTTCATCACCTTTATTCTATCATTTTAGCCTTAAAAACCCTAGCTATTGCATGCAAATAACATTAATTTGTACAAAAAATATATTTTTAATGCAAAAATTATAGAATAAAGAGAAGAAAAAAGTAACAAAATATCGAAGATATTTTCTGATCCTAAACCCCGAGACCAAATTAAGAATTAAGTTGATCGGCAAGGAATAAAGTTGGGGAGATAATGACCAAAAATTGAATAAAAACTAAATTCTTTTATTCAATATTTATGCATTTCTGACACTTATTTTATTCCTCATTATTTGTTCATCAGATAAAGAAACTTTGTACATGAAAGTTGTAGACAATAATGTGGATAAAAATACAAAATTGAGTTTGTACAAAAAATATTCTACAATGTTCATTTTATACACAAAATAAAAAGCAAGAACCCAACTTCACAGACTCATATCTTTCAAAAAATCTCAAAATATATCAAAATCACCTATAGTTGTATATAATTTTTCACAAGATATTTAATAGAGGTAGTTTCATATTTTTTGAAGTTACTGTTTGAAAGCTTGGTTTTGAACCCTCATTGTACATTATAATGATTAAAATATTCAATCTATTCTTTTCTTATTATTTAACAAATTTATATTTTTGTAATTATGTAAATATTAATTATAACACATGCACATATTAAAACTAGAACAAAACCAAAAATAAATGTAAAAATAAAATAAGTCTATTCCAAAATATAGGCAAAATACCTATAATTATACATGTATATAAATAAAAGGGAAACCTATTATTTTATTCTTTATTTATTTATATTTTTAGAATATTGTAAATATTGTATATATTATATTAAAAATATAAAACCAATATAAAACTCAATAAAATACATTAAATAAAATGATATATATAATATAGGTAAATTATCTATAAATATACCTATAAACTATACATACCTATTTATTTAAGTGTACAAATAACATCCTAAAAATAAAATAAAAATATATTTATACACCTAAAAATAAGTTATAAATATATAAAATAAAATAATAAAATAATAAAATAAAATATACAAAATAAAAATAAAATTCCACAAAATATAGATGAATATACTTATAAATACACTATTAAAAACTAACTGCTAAGAAATAAAGCCAAAAAATCATATTAAAATACTATGTAAAATAATGAACTTTTTATTTAATATTTAAAAAAACAATAAGATCATTTACTATATTAATAAAAAATAGGAATAAATTTGTTATTTTGTCCTTATTCGGGCTGACATGGGCCAATGGGGTCACGTCTATTGTTGACCACTGGTCAACTCTCCCCCTTGCTCTCTCCCGTCAAATCTGTCTTGTTTTGCATTTTCATCCATTTTTCCCGACCATTCAATCCGTCCATCGATGTCCATTTCTTCACAGAATTTGCTCCCATATCCATGTACATACACACTAGCTTCATGGAACCCATGTACATACGCTCGATTTATCTCAATCAACCAATCAAATAAGGGTGCCATCATGTTTATAAATAATGAACCTCCTCCCCCCTTCCAAGCTTGGCCATTTCTCTGCCCCTAAAGCTCCCTCCTTCAATCAAGAAGGTCTCCACGTGATAGATTGGTGTATCCCTGAAGGTCAGAGATGCTCGCAGAGTAAGAGGTGCACCCAAGGCCGCAGTTGTCGGTGACCTCTGCTCGGCCATCTGGCCAGGTAAGAGCTACACCCATTTACTTTAATTCGCTTAGTTTTGTTGTAGGATTAATTTTATGAATTTTATTTCATGTTTTAATCAATTAGCTAACTTCAATTAGAAGTAATTAGTTCACCAGAGATATAGAGCTCCGGCCGTGTATTCACCATGAGCCACCCGTTTTTCGACCTCGCGAACACCTCCATCTTCTTCCCCTTCCATTTTCCTATGCCTCAAGCACCTTCACCCCACCAGATCCCCCTCGGATATGGAACACGAGGTACTCCTCTGCCTCGTTGTTGGACCTCTCCGCTAGGACTCCCCCACACTTCCACTTCGTTGTTTAACGGGTTGAGGCATCTTCCCCTCAATTCTTTTGTCGTCATGTACATGATAGAGGCACAAATAAGCACCAGGATCCAAGTTCGAAGTCCGTCAGAGGTACCTGGGCCACTGCGTCTTCCTCGACCTTATGATGACGCTTCGGTCAACCTCTGCTCTTTCTGATCAGCACGAAGAGGACCTTGCCAGGAAACTTTTGGGCCACCTTGGAGCTGTAGAGGCACTAGAGACGTAAGGGAGAAGAGATCAAAGCTCACCTCGCTAGATCTTTCTTCCTTGTTCTTTCTCATATGCTCTCTGCCATTGGATAAAGAACAACGACCCAGGTCTCCCAGACTTTATTGGATCGTCACCGACATCAGTCGTCTGATCTCCAACCACGATCATAAATCTGTCGTTGGGAGCGAAGCGGTATCAGCTGCTAGGATGGCACCACATGTTAAGTGAATCCAGCCTTGCCGTCCAATCGAGCACCTTATGGGTTAAATTTCATATTATACCCCACAGTTTCGTATATTTATTATTTAATTCTATAAATAAAATATAGCGTTATAATAAATGGATATTTTGGAAATAGTCCCCTACATCAGCTTGCGTGTTGTCCCATGTGAGCTGGGTATTTTGCATGTACATCCTGGCGACTTTTGTATATTATAAAATAGTCTTAAAAAAATAAATAAATATTGTATTATGTTGTCATATTTACACTGATCCCCCTTGACTTTATTTTTATTGCAAAAATACCCCTGTCAGGACCTATATTTTTATGCATTTTATCTCTTTATTAAATATAGCTAATGTAATCTGAAAAATACACAAAAATAGGATTAAGTGCTTCACGCCATGCATATTCACTCCCATATTTTATTTGGCATTTTTGAGCATTTTATCTACTTATTAAAAATGAAAAACTATTTAGAGTATAAAATACCAAAAAAATAGAAAAATGTATCTAAAAATTCAAAAAAAAATATGTTGTATATTTTGACCTATGTTATTTACAGACCAAAAATCACAAAAAATGGAAAAACAAAACGCCTAAAAATCGAAAAACCCTAAAAATCTGTTATAAAAATCTAAAAAAATTAAAAATCCAAAAATTTGTTTTCAATTTTATAATTTATTTATATAAATAATTGTACATTAAAATTAATTTAAGTAATTTTGGAATTTATTTGATATTTTTAAAATACAAATCATTTTCAGATTATTAGTTAATCCCTTATTTAGGATATTTTTTACTTAAAAATACATAAAAAATAGTAAAATTCCAAAAAATAATAAAAAAATTAGAAAATATAAAAAGCACAAAAATATTATATTTAATGCATTTTGACTATTTTTACATATGTACAATATCCATATATACCTTATATTGTATTTATGCATATACATATATACATATATATAATATCTAAATGAAAAAGAAATATAAAAATTGGATAATATAAAAAGAGAATACAAAAATATAAAATAAAATAAAAATAAAAATATAAAATTTAAAACCCGAAAGATAGTAACATGGGCAGGAGATAAAGACAAAGTTTTGAGCATTAATTCTGCCCTCCTTCTACCGTTTGCTCCATCTGTTTGACCCGTTACACATGCTTAAATGCTATACACATTGTTGTAGAGTTATAATAAATTTTAACTCCACATTTTTATCTTAATTTCTTAAGTTATTATTATGGGTATCTATTGATTAAATCCGAGGTTTTCATCGTGGATCGCCACATCGACTGTGTCTCCGCCTTGTGTGAGGCATACTTAGACTCACGATGAAGATAATCGAGTTTATCAATTGCCTAACATGCCTTTATTTATAGAAGGATTAGTGGAAATGAATCCAAATTCGGATCCATTTCGGATCCATATATGGGTCCCGACTATTATACTTAAAACATCGACAACTTTAGCTAGGAAGTTCAGAATTCAACGCTCATGGGCTCGTTGGAAAGATCATGACGGGATCTACAAAATGACATGATCATTTAATTTTTTTAGGAATTAAAAATACTCCAGAACTTAAGACAAAAGTTACGGGATTCACATCATAAAAATCTTAAAGGAAATCTCGTTCTCGAGACGTAGGATCTATTATACGTGTTTTGAAAAAGGATTGGATCCAGGCACAAAAACCTTAAAGAGAACGAAACCCATAAAAATATTAAAGAGAATTGAACTAGGATTTTGTGATCATACCTTTAAAAGGATCGGGGTATTTCTGCCGCATATCTTCCTCAAGATCCCGTGTGGCCTCCTCAACATTTTGAGTTTGCCATAATACTTTGACCAAAGGGATATCTTTTTGTCGTAGTTTCTTAATTGCCCGGTCCAATATCTCTACTGGTGCCTCAAGGAAGGACAAATTCGGTTTGACTGCGAGTTCCTCATAGCTAATCACATGCTAAGGGTCTCGAATATACTTCTGAAGGTTTGACAGATAGAATACATTATGCACGCTTTTCAAGTGTGGGGGAAGTGCTACTCGGTATGCTACCTTCCCAATACAAGCCAAAATCTCAAAAGGGCCAACAAACCGAGGTGCCAGCTTGCCCTTAACACCAAATCTTTGAATACCCTTCATTGGAGATACTTTCAAGAAGACAAAATCTCTGAATTCAAAATTGAGATCACGATGCCTCTGATCATCATAGCCCTTCTGACGGCTCTGCTCAGTCAATAATTGCTTTCTAGAGATTTGCATGGATCTTGTTGCATCCTCAATTATCTGAGTGGAATAAATATTTTTGTCACCCACTTCCTGCCAACACAAGGGAGTGGTACGTCTTTGCCCGTATAATTCCTCAAAAGGTGTCATGCCAATATTAGTATGGTAGCTATTGTTATAAGTAAAGTCCACCAAAGGAAGGTGATCCTTCCAAGATCCCTGCCATTCTATGGCACATGCTCAGAGTAGGTCCTCAAGAGTTTAAATTGTCCTCTCTGATTGTCCATCCATCTACGGATGATACGATGAACTAAGACACAATTCGATTTTTAGGGCCTTCATGAATTCTCCCCAATAATGTCACGCGAAATGGGAGTCTCTATCTGATACGTCTTCCTTGGGAATCCCATGCGAGAGAATAACATGCTGAATGTATAACTTGGCCATATCTACCAGAGTGCAAGTCATGTTCACTGGAATGAAATGTGAAGACTTGGCTAATCGGTCCACAATAATCCAAATATCATTATATCCACCTACTATATGAGGTAAGGATGTCACGAAATCCATAGAGATACTCTCCCATTTCCACAACGGGATAGGAAGTGACTGTAACAAGGAAGAAGGATGCTTGTGCTCTGCCTTCACCAATTGACAAGTAAGGAAATGACTAACATGTTCTGTAACATCTCTCTTCATCCCTTCCCACCAGAAGTGCTGATGGAGGTCTCTATACATCTTAGTGCTTCTTGAGTGGATAGATAATCTAGAACAGTGAGCCTCATCTAGGATGTATCTCCTCAACTCATCATCATCAGGGACACAGAAATGGTCTCCCTTCCATAAAATGGACTCACAAACTCTGAATCCATCAAACTCATCCTTCAGACATCGATGGAACAAGTCTTGTAATTTCTGATCTATCTGCCGACCATTCACAATTCTGTCCCATAATCCATTGTACTTGGTAGGTACAGTTATGACATCTGTAATACTATCAAATGGATGTCACTCACTGGGTGTTGTGAGCATATCCCACGTCTGTAGCCATGCTGGGGTGCCCTCGGTATGTGCCCTCCTACTCAAAGCATCTGCTACTATATTTCCCTTACCAGGATGGTAAGAGATCATGCAATTGTAGTCTTTCAACAATTCCATCCATCGTCTTTATCTCAAATTCAATTTCCATTAGTCAAAGATATATTTGAGACTCTTGTGATCTGTAAAAATCTCAAACGTGACCCCATACAAATAGTGACGTCATATCTTCAATGTGAAAACTATAGATGCCAACTCCAAGTCATTAGTAGGGTAGTTCTATTTATGTTTCTTTAGTTGTCATGATGTGTATGCCACGACATGATCACATTGCATCGACACTACTCCTAAACCCTCCTTTGATGCATCAGTATACACCGTAAACTCTAAGGTGCCTGAAGGAAGGGTGTAAATCGGAGCACTGGTCAGTCTCTCCTTCAACGTGCGAAAGCTCAGCTCGCACTTGTCACTCCAAACAAAGGGGACACCTTTCTATGTTAGACGAGTAAGTGGTAGAGCTAGCTTCAAGAAGCCCCTAACAAAACATCTATAGTAGCCAACAAGGCCTAAGAATATGCATATCTCAGTAACTGTCTTGAGTTGTTCCCAAGACATTACTGCATCTATCTCGGTTGGATTAAATACCATGCCTGCTCCCAAAATTATATGACCGGGGAAAGCTACCTAGGTAAGACAAAACTCAAACTTGTTGTATTGTGCGTACAAATTGTGTTCTCTGAGTGTCTCTAGAATAGCATGAATATGTTTCTCGTGCCTATGCTTATCATGTGAGTAGATAAAGATATCATCAATGAACACTACCACAGAATGATCCAAGTACGGGTGAAAAATTCTGTTCATCATGTCCATGAATGCAGCAGGGACGTTCGTGAGTCCAAAAGACATGACCACAAATTCATAGTAGTCGTATCTTGTGTGAAAAGCAAATTTAATTAAGTCCATGTCCTTAATCTCAACCGATGATAACCCGATCGTAGGTCAATCTTTGAAAATAGCGCTACACCCTGCAACTGATCGAAAAGATTGTCTATTTGTGGGAGTGGATAACTATTCTTTACTATCTTCTTATTCACATGTCTATAATCGATGCACAATCGCATAGAACCATCCTTCTTCTTTACGAAGAGGATTGGTGCTCCCTACGATGTACTGGGGAAGATAAATCCCTTCTCCAACAACTCATGTAATTATACTTTGAGCTCCTTGAATCGGCTGGTGCCATTCAATATGGAGGGATGGAGATGGGTTGTGTATAGGGAATCAGAGTGATCTCAAACTCGATCTCCCTCTCTGGTGGTAGTATAGGTAATTCTTCTGGAAATATGTCAGGAAAATCTCATACAACTCTGACATCTTCAATCATCCGATCCTGTGTAGGTAGCTCCCCAACATAGGCAAGAAAATCTATGCAACCTTGATTGAGGAACTGTTGGACCTTTAACATAGATACATACAAAGCCTCACTATCTGTGGTACGCCCATCGAATTGAAAGACATGTATTCTTAGGAAACGAAATACTGTCATTCGAAGCAATAAAGGCATGTGTGATGCTTCTCGAGCCAATCCATACCCAAGATGACATTAAAATATTCCAACTGAATATATAAAAGATATGCGGGCATCAGGTGCCCGCTAATCTACACTGTTACATCCTCCACTTCTTGTCACACTATGAATAATTCGAAAGTAAGGGATATACCATGCACTGAAAAGAGTCTGTGTGTCCTGAATCAAATAAAGCATGTAAGGATATACCATGCACTAAAATCATACATCACACTACAGCTCCCAAGACATGGGCTTGCTCATGTGTGATTACATTCAACTGTCCCCGAGGTTGTGGTGGGGCACTAGAACCTGCATCACTAAAAGTTGGCCATGATGGAGGACATTGAAACCTTCGACCACCACTACGGGAAGTTGATCCATGTGACTATGCAGATGAGAAAGTCGATCGTACACTTGGTTGATGCCCACCTGAACTGCTGGAAAGTAAGGGATACTTAACCTTGAAATGACTCAGCTACTAGTAGTGGAAACACCTACGATCTCCTGACTGAGAAAAGGAGCTCCTGAGACAAGGCTAGTGTTGGACATGCGAGCCCACGACGAGCCATTATGCAATAAATGTTATTGCACATATCATTCCTTGATCTGAAATGAAGAATAAATAATTTGCATAAAAGGTCCATCTGTACAATTAGAGTTATGTACCATGGCCATTAAATGATGATCATACATCTGTTGATTCATTAAATGAATCATAGAGGCTGGTGTTTGGATGAATATCTAAGGAGTTAGATTGAGGACTCATCAAGCACCGTCAAATGATTGTTAAGAGATGATCTCCAGCTTGAGTAGGAGATGGCAATCCTTTCTCACATAGGCTGATATCTGACCGACCTCTTGATGCAGGTCCTCTGCATGGGAATAGTGATTCGAAAGTGTCAGATTAGTTAGGTCAATGGGTTGACTTAACGAGATCGAGATAACCTAAGTCCTATGTTGAATGCTGTCACAGCATAGGCACGCATCCTCTGACCGAAGACAGATGTATTACTATATGTCTGAGTATGTATATTTGGCAGACTGATAGGTTGATGGCCTAACCAAGGTCTAAACACTGGCGAGTTGGTGTGATTATAAGGGCATATGAGTAATAGGATCTCTCAAAGGGATCATACAGGTTCACTTATGAACCATAAGACATGAGCTCACTCATGAGGTACTGGGACCGATCAAATTCCATGCACGGTCGTCGTGCTTTGGAAGCATGAAATGAATTTGAAGGTATGATAAATGCTTTGGGAAAGCATATAATCGATACCAACTCCCAATGACCAAGATTGAGAAACTTAGTAATCAAACCCTGAAGAAGACAGTGTAAAATTGATCTTGATCTTCAGGTTGACCATGGGTCTTCCAGTATGCAGGATGTACAAGTATTGGGAATACCTGCGGGTGACGTGATCATAAACGATTGTATAACCATGACGCTTCCATTCTGAGGGAGTGATGAAACAGGTCTGGATTTTAGTGACTCCTCTCAGTAGAGAAGCAATCAGATCTTAGTCCAAGTGTTGGACATTGGTCTGAATGAGATTCAGATTCAATGAGAAGATTAGATTTGCGATCTTGATTTAATCAAGCATCTATGGGAGGTCCGTAAAATCTGGATTTGAGATAAGATCTCAACATCCAAGTCGCTATATGTGGAACAATACAATCGCCCTGTCCTTATCTCCAAGTATCTGTGGAGAAAGCACATTGTTCTTAAAGGAGTTCAAGAATAATTCCTCTGATGAATTATATATATCCAAGGAACAAGGTGTTGATAATTAAATGAGATTTAATTATCAATAATAATATGAATATAATTCATACTGTGAGAATGATTATCCAAGATAATTAAATAGGATTTAATTATCAAGGAAATGCAAATTGTGGATAGTGCTATCCATAATATCTGTGTATATATTATAAATATGATTTATAATATATTAGAGAGAGAACACCTTTGTAAATAGCATTTGTTATTTGTTAATGTGAATTCGATTCACATTAAGCAATTAATTGGAAATGTAATTTACAATTTAGTTTGGGCTGTGAATATGATTCACATATTTTCAATGGCATGTTTTAAATATTCACTAATTAATTGGGAATTAATTTAGTGGATAATTTTGCAATAAATATTCACAAATTAATTGGTAATTAATTTGGTGGATAATTTTGCAATATATATACACTAACTAATTAGGAATTAATTTAGTGGATAATATTGCAAAAAAATAAGAGATAATTTGATTAAATAAAAAAGGGAGGGATGGGTGAATTATCACTTCATTTTATTATTATCCTTTTATCTTGTGATTATTAATTTATTTGTTGAATTAAATTATGTTGATAATTGTGCAATATATATTTAATTTAAAATAAATTAATATGTTGTTTTTTGAACAACAATTATCATGGCCATGGATTTAATATACATATCAATCTAACCATTGATTTTATATATGCCATGGATTGTGATCCATGGACTTCCAAACTAATATAAATAGAGGGCAACCCTAGCCTCTACAAGGGACATAATCTAGAGTTGTACACGCCTGCAACTCTCTCTCTTTCTTTGTTATTCTTGCCTACTCTCTCCCTATTTCAAGGTGGTCGTCCATCTTATGTATGGAGAGAGAGACCTTCTCGGCTTCGCCTTTGACTACTCGAGCATCTCCATCTTCTTTGGGGGTGCTTGCTCTAGAGGAAGACAACGGATTTCGTTCGACGAAATCAGGAGACTCGAAGCTTGGATCTTCATCGAGGATTGAGGGAGGAACTCGTCTCATCATCGCGTCTGCAAGTGCCATCTTCGTGGATCAGACTTAAGATAGGAGGATCTCTTACTTTAGAGATATCAAGATCGCAACCACGCTTCAAGAGATATTTCTAATACTTTGTGGTTTTATGAAACGATCCAAGAAATGTTCTTGTGATCATGTGGTTTCATCACTTGATTTAAAGATTTTAATTTCCGCCGCATCTAGCGACTAGTACGACTAGTCGCCCCGATCGCAGAGATGCGATCAACACGCTTCCGTGATGCACTTGAGGATACTCAATATCCTTCAAGTGGTATCAGTGACATAGGTCAAAAAAGGTTTTGGATACGATCTGTAAACCTAGAACGACTTGGATTTTAAAGGATTGCGAAAATTTTTACTGCATTTCAATTTTCGCACCTCTGTCTAATTGAATTTTTTCAGTACTGTTTAAATTATTTAAACACTAAATTTGCAATTATATTTTGTTCCTCATTAAATAAGGAAACCATAGGATCTTAGTTTACGAAATTTAGATTTCATTTGCTCAAGATATGGCCTTTTGAATATACATGTATTCACTGTTGCGGGAACAACAGATCTAAACGTGACTAATGAGTTAATTATTGTTTTGATGCGCCTCGAAATGCTCAAATTATCATTGAGTTCTTTAATAAATCAAATTGGAAATATTAGAAAACTGATTTAGAAATTTTTGGATTTAAATTGATCAAGATAAGTTAATTTTAGTGATTGGGGGTCACTACTGGAAATTGACATCTTTTGATCATGAACATTGTGATAAGTCATTCAAATATGATGATGAAAATTAATTATTAATTTTTGAAATAATTAGTGATAAATATTTGTGAAATATTTAAAGAGATAATTATTTCATTGAATGACATTTGCCTAATTATAATGATAAAATAATTGATCTTGATCATTGGTTGATATGAGTTCATCAACAAACATTGATTTCATGAAAAACCTTAGTTTATCATACAATAGTTGTAGGACAACTTTTACATTAAAAACCCTCTTGCTTGAATAGAATTGGTGATTTTTTAGCAAATATCCTTATAATATAATCAAAATTGTTTTGATGTATATTATATGGTATAATTTCGGTTGAAAAACCGATGAGCATCTCAAAGTACATAATGATCTATCTAGCAGTATCCTTTACTGAGGTGGATATGGTGCCTAGTCGGAGAGCATTGGGGTTGTGGATTGCAATGTATGTGGTCCGTCCCACTCTTGTCGGTACTGGCCATGACAGCAGGTAGGGACTCAATAATGTCGGAGAAGTCAGAGTGTATTTTTATAATTATTAAAATTCGAATTATACGTACTTTGAGATTATACCTACTATTCAAGTAATAATCAAGTTTGCTGATTAATGATTGGATTGATGATTAATTTAATGTGATTAAATTAATTATATCCAATAAACACTCTATTATGAATAGATGTGTATTTCCCTTGGAAGAATTAATTATGTGAATAAGATTCACGATAATTAATTATTAAAATTTGAATATGAGGTGGAGAATCACATAAGTGACATCCATAGTCTCCCATCAAGGCGAAGGGTTCTGTCGTCAGGGATTGTATGTAGGAGACGCATGTCTGAAGTGACAGCTCCTTAATGCAAGCGCATCTGGATCGGGCTCTTTGCTCCTCGAAAGAGAAAGGCCGTATGCGTAGTGACCCCAATATCGAGTCCTCATATTATTGGGGTGATATTGGATTGCGCATAGCGAGTTCTAATCCTGTTGACGGTTGGTTCAATTAATGACGGGTCAATATCACCTTAGGGTGGTGGGCCCGGGTGTTAAAGACCGATATGGGAAATGCAAGTTGGACTTGCAAGGCAGAATGTGTTCCCGCTTCTTTTTATCGGAGTCACAAGTTCTCATATTATTGGGATGTGACGAAGATAGGAAAGGAGATCCCAGATCTTGCTAGAGATATAATGGTAAGAATATCTCTTACATTGAAAGTGATTAAGGGAATGAACTTTCATTGTTGACAAGGCAAGACAACTTTGATATAAAAATTCCTAAATCAAAGTAAAATATGTATATATATATAAATATATACACTTATGCAAATTTCTTATTTCAGATAATCCTTCATTAAATCCACTCAATGTTACACTCAGTGATAACCAGTAAAATATCATGGATTGGACTCATGATCCAGATATTGTACTTGCAATTGGACACATAATGTATGTGGTTGCAATGTGCAAGTTTCCTCAACATAATGAGGAATGACAATTAAATAAGACAATAAGACATCACCTTAGGGTTTGTATGTCTCTATAGTCATGATCTGTCATCGAGTGTACTTTGGAAGTGACATGACGATGATGATCACAATTGTCAAATAATCCTTATAAAATCTAAGAAGATGTTCTAGCATACATATGTGCTCTAGACATTTAATCATGAATGACACGGTTCTCTGCATTATGCAGAATGGTAGATCGAAAGAGATGATGTATTTAAAATGTTTGAATACCTACCTGAACCTAAGTCTCTAAGAGTTAAGATGTATGTAGATATGATGAGTGTCATCATTCTACTGTCTATACTCTAGTCATTCATGAAGCTTCATAATATTCATATTTTATGAATTTACTGAAGCATGTATAAATGTTAAAGTGCTCTTGTATTGAAATCTTTTGAATTCAACATAAGAGATTCTTTGTCTTGAACAATGGTTGTTTATAGATGAAGAGAGCACAGTGGAAGCGTGGGTCGGACCCATGTGAGAAGGAAAGTCAAAGAGTTCATTGTACTTCTATGACTTCCATATGACATCCAAAGAGTGGATGAATGCCAATACTGCAATAAGTTGATGTGTTGATAGTATGACAATCAAGTCTGTCTGAAATCCTTAGTGAAGGACTCAGATAGAGCATCAAAATAATCTACATATAATCATTGACATTGTGACGGATCCGAAAATGTCGGGTTTAAAAGTTGTTTTTATCGTTCGTGTTAAAAATGATGTGTCGTTCGTTGTAGGCGGCAATCGGAAATGGTCAAGAAAATAACCACACAAAATTTAATAAATTTTATTAATGTGGTATTATGTTTATTTTACTTGGGCAAGTCCCAAGGTCGATCACAAGGAGGCAAATGAACAACCTAGAGTGATGTCTATCAAAGTTCGTGTTCGGTTTTCAAGGCGAGCTTTTTCTGGAATTTTCAATGTAATAAGGGATGAAAAATGCAAATTCAGCCTATTTTACAGACTAAAATGTGAATTACGTTCAAATGATGTCCGAAAAATATGAAACTTGTTCACTATGCAAAATAAGATAAAATGACTGCATTGTAATTTTTTTTGGAATTTTTGAATGCAATATGATTTTTTTTATGAATTTTTAAATGAAAGCAAAATGAATTTCAATATTTAGTTTTAATAAATATTAAACCTAAATATTTTCAAGGAATAAAATTATCTAAGGTCTATCACTTGATCTCAGAAAAATCCTAAACCTCACAAATGTGAGATCTAATATCTATTAAAAATCAAACACTGAAATGTGCAAGATGATTTTTACAGGGTAAACTACGTATGCAAATGCAATTCTTTTTGTGCACAGTGTTAAGAACAATTAACTCTACAATATGTGATTTTTCGGGAATTTTTAGAGCAACAGTTAATCAAATATGAATTTCAGAGCAAGAAATGGGCAAAATTTGCAAATTTTCGCAAAATAATTATTTATTAATTAACCATCAATCACAAAAGGTTCACAATATGTCAAGTGTAGAGAATTAATTAACAAACATCCTGCTATTTTTGAATTAAGAAAATAATGTAAAGAAGAAGTTCAAAATAATAGGGGAACACAGGGGTCTGATTGCAATTTTATATAAAATAACTAAAAATGCAGAAGGATGAAAATGTAAATACTAATAACCTGAGGGTGGCTCTGCAAAATTTCCTGCCGGTCGCGTGCTAGGCACGTGACTCTCTGCAGATGGACTTCCGCGCGAAATAGAGAAGCGGCAGGGAGGTTCTCGCAATTTTTGCCATGGTCACGTGCGGGGCACGTGACCCGTGGGTGACGTACGACTGACGGAGGAGCTGACATCCCCCCACACGCACGTGCCTCGCATGTGGGGGGTCTCGGGCCCTCCGCCCGGTGGCTGGCGACGGTCTGTACGCGGAGGAACTTCAGTGGCGGTGCTGGACTCCGGGGACGCACGTCTGATACGGAGGAGGCGGGCTCTCCACCCGGTGGTGGGCGATCGAGTTTGCAAGGCGAGGAGGGGGCCGTTGTCGTGGTCGATGACGTTGATGGCGATGGAGTCGAAGGTAGTTGTCGATGAAGATAGCGTAGATGGCACGACCGACACACGGCCATGGTTGGATGAGTGCGGGGGAGGTGAAACTCGTTGACGAAGGTCGGAGTAGATGTCCTGGATGAAGACCGTAGCAGAGAGCGACCGACCAAGGCGAACTCGATGGCTGACCGGAGGTAGATAGAGAGAGAGATAGAGAGATAACCTGAGGAAGGGGGATCCACGGCGTACCGGAGCAAGGCAGCGGCTCGCGTGCGGGGCTGCAACGAAGTTGGAAGCTTTGGATCTCGCCGATAAGGGGGGCACCGGGCTGTCACTTCTGATGAGAGAACCTCTGGTCCAACGACGGATGGGTTGGCGTAGTGGGGCGGAGTAGCTTATATAGGTCGAGGGATTGGCCGATGTTGTCGAAAATCGCGGAGGATCGGTGATGGAGGATCAGATCATAGAGAGATTCGTGGAGGGGCGACGCTCAAGGGATTCGGGATGGCGGCCACGAGATTCGCGGCGACGGCGGCAAAAATCACGGGGAGAAGGCAGAGCAAAAGAGGAAGGGCGCGTTGAGGAAGACGACGCACAGGCGCCGTCCGATCGTGTGCGATCGGACGGCTCCTGGCATACCACGTGTCAGCAGGAGGTGGAAGAAGGGGCGCACGTGCGGAGCATGTGCCTTGGAGGCACGTGCGACGCACGTGCGTCCTCTTTATTTTTATTATTATTATTTTATTATTTTATTATTTTTTTTATAAAACGATATTAAATATGGGAAAAATAGCTGACACGTGGCGGCACCAGGTGCCGCCACGTGTCAGCACCACAAAATTCGAAAATAAAACATTTTGTAAAATCAATAAAAAAATAGTAAACGACCTCGGATCGAAAAAGTTTCTTCATGAAAATTGCTCGTCTCGATGAGATCTACAATTCCATGAACACATAAAAACCAAAATCGACCATTTGTATAAAGTGGTATTTTTGGGATATCCCATTTACATAGAACACCTTGATTTTGGGGTTTTGTAATTTTTATGTCATTTTTTAGATCAGATAAAAATCCATAAAAAATATGATAAATCAGAGATATATAGTTACACATTAATCTAATTTTTTTGGATTTTTATTAATTGATAAAATATGTACATAAAATAATAAATCAAAAACCGCTAAAATATACAGTATACAAAAGAGGCCCAAAACCCAATTTTCACATATGAGCTCCGATTTAATTGAACTTGGTCTTGTTTTGAAGGTAATTGAATGTATATTAGTTCAAAAGTGAGTAAGGTTCAATCGGCCATTGGATGAGGAAGATATGAGTTTTTTAGTCCGAAAGTTCTGAAATTAGGGTTTGGGTTTTTGGTCCATCTATTTGGGTTAATTATTTTTTTTGTATTTTTTCTTTATTCTTGTTAGTGATATGTACACAGTGGGAGCAGTTTTGAGTCATTCGGAGTTAGTATGAATGAGTTAAAATTCTGGGAAGTTAGGCTATTTACATGTCATTTTTGGCTGAGATTTTTGGCTTCTTATTTTGTGCAGAAAATTATGCTAAAATGCAATTGTTATGAAATCATGCATGGATGCTAATTATGCAGAATAGAAGCCGAAATGTTGTTGATTTTAAGGGATTTGAGCTTAATAAATGAGATTTAGAGTGATGAATACGAGATTCATCATCCCCCTATACTTAAAGCATGCTCGCCCCTGAGCATAAAAAAGAAATGCCATGAAGTGAAATGAGATTGGGTTCCATACCAAGACCATGAGCTGAAGGTTAAAGTGAACCTAAACTCAACCTTTGGATTATTTGTGTGCCGGAACTTCTGTGAGATTTAGAATTTTAAAATCAACAACCCTTAAGTTCTACACATCATTGCTTACAGTTTCGGCTCAGAAGTCATCTTAGATCAATCCTCTTCCCAAAGCATACCCTATGAACATTGAATAATCCGATTCTTGTGTGGAAGGTTTTAGCTCTTCCCACCCAGAATGTCGGACTACCGCGCAAACCTCCTCTCCAATAACTCGTCCTCGGTGAGTCAGGTATTTCCTTCTAATGTTTGTCGCGCTGTGTTCACAATCGAATTGGGGGGAGAAGTTAGAAGAATGAGAAAAGAACTGGAGGGTGGCCAGTGTAGTCACCTCTCCTTGTGAAGATGGCCAGTGTAGCCGAGTCTCCACCAAGATCTGCAGGTTTCTTGAAGCTTGGACCTTTTTGGTCAGATTTTATTTGGTAGTTGCTTCTTTGTATTTGGAATTTTTGGTGGTTCTGCTTGGATCTTGTTTTGCCCCTATGGATATAGAATCTTTTTGTTTCCGTACATTTTTTGGGGTCTTAGAAAAAATTATGCCCAGCCGTCCATCCCTTTTCCGAAGCTTTATTTCAACCCGTACTCCGGTCTTTAGATTTCCACGCTACCATAAAAGACACTCACATAGTCTTCCACCATCCCGTCTGAGTTGAGCTAAGTGCATAGTGCGAGAGTACAAATTAATTCCTTATTCCAGAGTTGTACCCAGAATGAAGAGACCAGGTTAGACACTAAGAGTCAAACTCTGCACATTGTCATGTGGAACTCAAAGAATTAAGTCAAAGACCTGAAGCTTCTAACATCCTATTTCTCGGTGAAGTTCCTCTGAAAATTAGGTTGATTAAGGTCAAGTCTAGACCACTCTCGGTTTCGGCTCATAACTCGGTTCAGAACCCGATGACTTTTCACAGATGCAAATGAATGCAAAGTTGGATGAAGTGCAGGTGTGTGGAATGCAAACGCACATTTTTTTCTTTTGATTTTTTGCTTTTTTTATGCAAGGGATTTTCTTTGTTTTGCTTTGTTGTTGTTTTTTATGCAAAATTAAGAAGCCATTTTTTTTCAAAAATTTTGGGCACAGTCAGTGTTAGTAGCAAAACCCTTTTTTTAATTAATTACCCACCCTGTAAATACATATAGACTTACGTGAAAGTACGAGGTATGGCTAAAATATATATACACAGTATATATACAGACCCCCCTATACTTAGCGAGTGTTGTGTCCTCAGAGCACAAGAAGCGGAAAGAAGACATAGCTCGGGCTAAGCGTAAGAGAGTGGAAAATTGATATACAATGGTCCGCCCCCCTATACTTAGACTGTGAATAGTCTAAGTATAGAAGAAGAGCGTAAAAAGAGGCGGTCGGGATATGTAAATGCGGAGAGTATATACAGGTGGGAGGAAGTCCCCCTATACTTAGGTTGTGGTCAGCCTAAGTATAAAAGAAAGGTGGAGATGGAGCGATCGAGAGATAGAGTGTGATACGGGAAAATGGTATATACAGATGGCATCGGTCCCCCCTATACTTAGGCTTTGGCCTAAGTAGAGGAAGAAGCTGTACAAGGAGATCGATGTGGTCGGGAGGGAGGGTGGGATTGATCTGATAAATCTTCACTATCTTTGCTCTGTGTAAAGTAGATGACCTCAACTTGAAATGTCTGCTCTTGAGATGATTCTATATATGGCTTCAACAATTGTCCATTCACTGAGAAAGGTTGTGCATCATCTTTGAGTTCTGCAATATCCACACTTCCACTGGTATGCACATCGATGACAACATAGGGACCGGTCCATTTTGATTTCAGTTTCCCATGAAAAATCTTTAACCGAGCATTAAACAACCATACCTTCTGCCCAGGGACAAAGGTTTTATCTCGAATGTGTCTATCATGCCATTTCTTGACCTTGTCCTTATAAATCACACTGTTGTCATATGCTCGGTTTCGGATTTCAATTAGCTCATTCAAATTTAAGTCTCAACATAATTTCCCAAGGTGACAACTCCAATTTAACTTTTTTATCGCCCATTCAGATTTATGAATCAGTTTTGCAGGTAGATGGCATGGCTTGCCATAGATCATCCTAAAAGGTGAAGTACCGAGTGGAGTTTTATATGCTGTCCTATAGGCCCACAGAGCCTGGTCCAATAGTTTTGACCAGTCCTTCCTATCTGGACGAACCAACTTTTGAAGAATACCCTTCACATCTCTATTAGAAACCTCTGCCATGCCATTAGATTGTGGATGATATGGGTTGGCTATTCTATGTTCAAATTTATACTCTTTAGCCAAAGATCTCATTTCCCTATTCACAAAGTGGCTACCTCCATCAGAAATCAAAACTTTTGGTATTCCGAACCTTGCAATGATATTATCCTTGATAAACTTACAGACAGTTTTGCTATCTGCGGTTCGAGTTGGAATAGCCTCTACCCATCTAGACAAATAATCAAACGCTAACAAGATGTACTCAAATCCATTGCTATTGGGAAAGGGACCCATAAAATCAATCCCCCATGCATAGAAAATATCACAGAAAATCATTGGTTGCATGGGCATTTCATCTCTATAACCAACAATCCCTCCCATTCTTTGGCAAATCGGGCAAGACCGTACAAATTCATTAGCATCACGAAATAAGGTCTGCCAGTAAAATCCACATTGGAGTACCTTGTATGCGGTTCTCTTTCCCGAATGGTGCCCTCCAGCCTCGAGAGTATGACAATGTGTGACACTCTGGTATTCTTCCTGAGGAATACATCTTCTCCAGACACAATCCGCTCCTTCATAAAAAAGGAAAGGATCGTCCCAATGGTATTTTCTTGAATCCGACTTCAGTTTATCAATCATTCTCTTAGTCCAACCAAAGGGAACCTTCTTGGAGACAAGATAGTTCACGATGTTGGAATACCATGGGGTTGAATCAATAACGCAAACAGATTCGTCTGAAAAGTCTCCTTAATAGGTCCAGTGTCAGGATAATCATTTTTCTCAATTCGGGAAAGGTGATCAGCAAAAACATTCTTTATTCCAGGTTTATCTTTGATCTCCAAATTAAATTCCTGGATTAACAAGATCCACCTCAAAAGCCGTGCCTTAGCATCTTTCTTATCGATGAGGTATCTAATTGCCGTATGATCAGTGAAAATTGTCACCTTGGAGCCCAATATGTATGATCTAAATTTTTCAAGGGCCCAAACAACCGTGAGCATTTCCTTTTCAGTCACTGTATAATTTTTCTGTGCAGGATCCAATACTTTGCTCGCGTAATGAATCGCATAAGGGATCTCATCCCGTCTTTGTCCAAGCACAGCTCCGACAACAAATTCTGATGCATCAGTCATGATCTCAAAGGGAAGAGACCAGTCGGAAGCTTGTAATATCGGCGATCCACATATTTTCTTTTTCAAGAGCTCGAAGGCCTCAAGACACTTGTGATTTATAATAAACTCAGTGTCTTTTCCTAAGAGCTCAGTCAGTGGGCGGGCGATCTTTGAAAAATCAGGGATAAACCTTCGATAAAATCCAACATGCCCTAAAAAAGACCGCACTGACTTGACATTGGTTGGTGGCTCAAGTTTCTTGATCACATCCACCTTGGCAGGGTCGACCTCCATTCCCTTTTTGGAGATGACATGCCCCAACACGATACCCTCAGTTACCATAAAGTGACTCTTCTCCCATGAGAGTACCAAATTCACCTCCCTGCATCTATTGAGGACTTGGTCCAAGTGCGCTAAACATGTATCAAATGAATCACCATGGACCGAGAAGTCATCCATGAAGACTTCCAGGAAATCACCCATCATTTCGGCAAATACGGCAATCATGCACCGCTGAAATGTGCCTGGGGCATTACAAAGCCCGAATGGCATGCGCTTCAATGCATAGGTACCGAAGAGACATGTAAACGTGGTTTTTTCCTGATCCTCGGGAGCAATAGGTACTTAATTGTAGCCGGAGTA
Organism: Ottelia alismoides; assembly: GCA_037367405.1. Lineage (NCBI taxonomy): Eukaryota > Viridiplantae > Streptophyta > Magnoliopsida > Alismatales > Hydrocharitaceae > Ottelia > Ottelia alismoides. The sequence continues at coordinate 783,586 of JAZKJV010007512.1, read as the reverse complement.
CCCATCAAGAAAACAAAAGAATGCCTTCCCTGCAAGTCTCTCTAAGATTTGATCAATAAATGGAAGTGGAGAGTAATATTTCTTGGTCGCAGCATTCAGGCGCCTGTAATCGACACAGACACGCCACGACGTGGGTACTCGGGTCGCGATCTCTACCCCCTCCTCGTTGGTGACCATCTGGATTCCCGACTTCTTCGGGACGACATGAAGGGGGGCCACCCACTTGGAGTCAGAAATGGGGTATATAAAACCTGCTTTGCACAATTTCTCTATCTCTTTCTTAACCACTTCTCGAAGATTGGGGTTTAATCTTCTCTGAAATTCACGGGAAGGCCTTGCATTATCCTCAACATAAATTTGGTGCGAGCAGAGAGCCAGGTTGATTCCTACGAGATCCGACACAGTCCAACCGATGGCTTTTCGATTTTGCTCAAGGACTTCTAGAATTCTAGATTCTTGATCCATGGTTAATGATGAGCTAATAATCACAGGGAATTTATCTTTGGGTCCATTGAGAAATGCATACTTCAGCGTGGGAGGGAGAGGTTTCAGCTCTGGCAAATCTGAATCATCCATCAAGTCTGGCTGAACGTCTTTTAAGTCTGGCTCTGTGCTGGTTGGCGGTGAATCATTCTATAATATGCTAGCCACTAATCCTGAAGGAATGTGAGTAGGATCACAAAAGTAGTGCGTTAATTCGGCTAAAGCCGCGTCCGACTCGTCATCGATTTTTCTTGATTTTCCCGAAGAAGATGGGATTCACAAATCCGAAAGGATTTCTGTGTCATCAAGATTATAAACATCCGCGTGTTTAGTTTTGTCTGGCAATAGCTCACATACTATATGGCGCATTGTTTCTTCCTCTGCTGTGATGGTATTAATCTGAAGATCTGGCAGTTGGTCCCATGGTCCAGTAGTGCTGATGAGATTACACTCGGATGTTTCGGCATCTTCAGTGGTGAATTCGGAATCTGGTCTTTGCCATTTTGTTTTTTTCATCTCCAGATCCACTTCTCCATCTAGGGAGCGGAATTTCATCATTCCGGTGCCATAATGGAATACAGCCTTTGCGGTTCTTAAGAATGGTCTTCCCAGAATGATTTGCGATTCTTTCCAATGGTTCGGGGTCTCCATATCAAGGACAGTGAAGTCCACTTTGTATTCCGTATCCTCAACCATAATGATAACATTTTTTACTTCTCCCTTAGGTCTTTTATTAGATTTGCAGCGAATTGGAGTAAAGATAATGATATCTGAAGAGGACCCAACTCCAATCGGTAATATAAGGCTATGGGAAGAAGATTAATGGAAGAACCATTGTCGACAAGTGTGCGTGCGAACGCAATGCCGCCAATGCGGCTTTCCACATAATGAGCACCAAGATCTCTTTTCTTCCTCGGTAAATGCTGGTTTCTGACGCATTTGGTAGTGGCCACTGTCAGAACATGGGTCTCCACAAACTGATTTGTTTTCTTTGTATGAGTCCGGGTGGGGGTACATTTCATTTTCAAATATTTCTGAAATGTTGGATTACTGGCTACATATTGATCAAAGGGTACTTTCACTGTTATATTCTGCTGGCAAAACTTTTCCATTACTGGGACACTCTGGATAATTTTCTTTTGTTTTCCTTTCTTAAGAGCATGGAGAAAAGGAATGGAAGCATTTGAGACAGGAGAAAGAGAGCCTGAATCATAAATAAGAGCATCTTTATTGGTTTTGGAGTTCTTATTACAATCATAATGTTTTGGATAATAATCATGTTGCTGAAATGGTGACAAAGGTATTTTTGCAGCAACTAGAGGTTCAAGGCCCTCTGTGGTCTCCATAGATGCTTTTCCCTTATTTTGAGCTGAAATCCTCGGGCATCCTTCGTCTTCATCCTCAGAAGCATCCTCCGGTTAATCTTCCGAGTCTTGATGGTCAGCTTCCCTTGCCCGGTCAGGTACGACCACAGTCCTTCCGCTCCTGAGTGACATGGCATTGATATTGTCAAATGAAAGGATCTCGTGTTCAGATGTGGAAAAATCTGAATAATATACCTGATTATTGTATTGAGATGACTGATATTTGTTAAATCTATTGGGGTTAGCTTGAACTTGGGCGGGAATGGTTGTGACTGGGGCTGTCTGTTCATCCTTCCAACGGGATAGACAATTAACATCTACCCGTAGATCGTACAGTTCATTCCGGAAGCTGCGAATTTCCTCCAGCATTTGTCTCTAGATATCCACCGGTTCTTCTGGAGGCTTGGATGCTTGAGATGCTTGATTTGGAGCTTGATGTTGCTAACGATGTTGCTGAGGTTGGTTCTGACGGTTGTATGTCTGCTGCTGCCTCGAGTGCTGAGTGTGCTGTGGAGCAGTGGGAAATGCGACGTTATAGAAGGTGGGCGGACAGTGATATTGCTGACGGTCCCTCATATTACCCTATCGGGTATATCCTGTGTGTACCAGATGTCGTTTATCTCAACTGTCAGAGGCGGGGCTTCTTCGACAATCTCGACTGGTGGAGGTGACTGCTGGGAAGGTTGGGCATAGGATTGGTCCTGAGCCCACGATTGCGGTTGTCCTGACCCTGGCTGCTCCTAGACATGATGGACATGATAGACCGGGACCGTAGGTGCAGTAGGTATCCCTATCTTGGACACCTTCTCAGTGAGTTCCTCCATTTGCTTTGGAAACTGGGAGATCCGATTGTCGATGTCGTTCACCCTTTTATTAATGTGATCCGCAACTGTTAATTTATCTGCGATGATTTTCATGTTGGGAATCAAGTCCTCTGCTATTTCTGCGACAGTTTGCTTCCCTCCTTTGGCTTGATAGGTGTTCAGGGAATCAGTGTAAGCTTTACTAGTGATTTGTGAACGGCTAGTCTCCGCCATTTGCTCCAGTATTTTCCAGACAGTATCAGCTCCTCGGGATGTGTAATTTCCTCCACAGGCAGCGCTGACTAAACCCTGAGTCCCGTGGTTAAGGCCAGAATAGAGTGATTGGACCAGGATGTTATTATCTAGGTCATGGCAGGGACATTTCTGCAGTAGATCTTTAAATCTATCCCATGCATCACAAAGTGGTTCATTCGGCATCTGAGAGAAGCTAGTGATGCGAGTCCTCATTTGATTGGTTCGACTCAAGGGGTATAATTTCTTCAAGAATAGGTTCTTGAACCTATCATAAGTGGTCACCGTCACTCCCAAATTTTTCACCCAGTAATCTGCCTTACCTTTCAAGGCGAAAGGTAATGCAGTGAGACGAATGTGGTCTTGGCTGACTTGTGGGTGCCTCTGATTAGAACATACTAGCTCTAAATCACCCAAAAATTCATATGGTTCTTCATCTGAATTACCATGAAATTGTGGTAATTGACTTATGAAGTGTGGCTTCAGTTCAGGGTGAACCTCAGGCTGAGGTGGCTGCAAGTAATTTCTAACTCTGTATTGCTCGGGATTGTATGCGGCTTCCATCAGTGGTTCTCCCTCTGCATTTAACCATTCTAGCTGTTCCCTCATCAAATTTTGTTGCTGCTCAGACACGGCTAGTCTTGCTAGAACCATCTGCATCGGATCTTCATTGAGTTCCTCTTCCTGATTGCTCTTCTTTGGAGGCATCTTTCGTGAGTACTTCTTTTCACCTTCAGATTGTGAAAAATTGGAATCAATATTTTGGAAAAAGATTATAAGAGGAAGATTCAAGGGGAATGTGTCCCTGAATCCAAGGTGGTTCTGAGTAAGAGTGGCTCAGAACATCTGAGAATGGAAAGTTTGTGGCGGTCAGAAAAGGGTTCGATGAGTCCGAACAGAAATTACCACAATCTTCCATCCTCGAAATCAAGAGATTATCAAGAGGTGTATTGATTCTGATCTAGGCACAAGTGTGCGGTATTCAATGATCAACTAAGTTTTACGCATAAATCAAACACAATACAAAAATTTGTTTCACCAACTCACACAGTGAAGGCCGTAAGAGTTCGATCAATTATCTTGTCAATTTTAATTGGTGAAAAGTCAGTCTTGCAAATCGTTTAACGAGCTGTTAGGTGCCAAAATTCCCTTAAAAACTGTTTCGAGTTCGTACGACTAGTTGCATCCACTTTCAGCCAATATAGGTGGAAGTACGGACAGTAAAACGGCTACCTGTGTTACTTAAGGACGGGGCCTTACACAGTGTCCTTTAAACCACCCACTCTGCTAAGGAAGTCCGGTCCGTTTACCGGCTACCCGTATTCCTCACTGAGAAGTAGCTAATCGTTTTTAAAATCAGTAGTCTATATGAAAATCTTGGCTTGGCTCTATCCTAGTGTGCGTCTCTCTTCTCGCTGCAAGATAAAAACAAACAATGTTGGGGTTCCTCTCCCGCAAGAATTCTTGATTTTATGGGTTAAGTTAGAATCGGCTATATTTAGTAGTCCCAATTTTAATTTGGTGATCACTGAAGAATTTAAGTGAGCAAAAATATACGTCTACCGTCCAGTCTCAATTTCCTTTAGAATTATGTGATAAAACACGAGGGAGAAATTCGGAAAAAGCCGATGCACGCGAAAACAATGATGTATGCTCAGTTAGAAAACTTACAGTGAATCCTCACAATCTTCATGTGGGATGCTAGACAGAAATTAAAAATTATTCTATATGAGATGCAAGCCGATGAGAAACCGCACCTAAGCAGAAAGTTCTATTAGCGGGGAAGAAATGAGTTAATTTTTGGCTAAATTGAACGATCTATGTGCGTCTCAATTAATGTGCGGTGTGGCTTAAGATCCTACGAGCACAATCAAGAATTAAAAATGCTCTAAGAACCGTATGTGCAGGTCTAACCTAATCGCCACGTAAGTCGGGCCCCACCCTCACCGGAGAGTGAAACACGCCACGACAAACCACAGAAAAAGTCAGAGGTCTTTCTACACACGCGAGAGTCTAAACGGACACTGCTGTAAACAAGCAATTAATTACAAAAATTTAGAAATTGCAGGAATTAAAAACCTAGACTCTACTCTCTCTCATGACTCGACTCAATCTTAATTTTAATTGCGACTTTTGCAAAAATTGGTGAAGTTGCGTCGGTTCTTGGAAAACTGCTCCACGTACCGGGTACCTCGCAAGAAAAAATAAGAGAGATAGTGTAAGAGAGCGACTCAAAAATATATGAAAAATAAATGCTGAAAATAAATTGCAGGAAAAAAAATGGAATTTACAATGCAAAATTCGGGGGGTCAGACTACCCGAATGCAGAAAATCGAACGAAAATTTTCAAAACAAAAACTAAGCTGTTTGCCTCCCGGCAACGGCGCCATCTGACGTATCCGAAAATGCTGGGTTTAAAAGTTGTTTTTATCGTTCGTGTTAAAAATGATGTGTCGTTCATTGTAGCCGGCAATTGGAAACGGTCAAGAAAATAACCACACAAAATTTAATCAATTTTATTAATGTGGTTTTATGTTTATTTTACTTGGTCAAGTCCCAAGGTCGATCACAAGGAGGCAAAGGAACAACCTAGAGTGATGTCTATCAAAGTTCGTGTTCGGTTTTCAAGGCAGTCTTTTTCTGGAATTTTCAATGTAATAAGGGATGAAAAATGCAAATTCGACCTATTTTACGGACTAAAATGTGAATTATGTTCAAACGATGTCTGAAAAATATGAAACTTGGCCACTATACAAAATAAGATGAAATGAGTGCACTATAATGTTTTTGGAATTTTTGGATGCAATATGAATTTTTTATGAATTTTTAAATGCAAACAAAATGAATTTCAATATTTAATTTTAATAAATATTAAACCTAAATATTTTCAAGGAATAAAATTATCTAAGGTCTATCACTTAGTGATTGATCTCAAAAAAATCCTAAACCTTGCAAATGAGAGATCTAACATCTATTAAAAATCAAACACTGAAATGTACAAGATGATTTTTACAGGGCAAACTACGTATGTAAATGCAATTCTTTTTAGGCATAATGTTAAGAACAATTAACTCTACAATATGTGATTTTTCGGGAATTTTTAGAGCAACGATTAATCAAATATGAATTTCAGAGCAAGAAATGGGCAAAATATGCAAATTTTCGCAAAATAATTATTTATTAATTAACCATCAATCACAAAAAGGTCCACAATATGTCAAAGTGTAGAGAATTAATTAACAAACATCCTGCTATTTTTGAATTAAGAAAATAATGTAAAGAAGAAGTTCAAAATAACAGGGGAACACAGGGGTCTGATTGCAATTTTAAATAAAATATCTAAAAATGGAGAAGGACGAAAATGTAAATACCAATAGCCTGAGGGTGGCTCTGCAAAATTTCCAGTCGGTCATGTGCTAGGCACGTGACTCTCTGGAGATGGACTTCCGCGCAAAATAGAGAAGCGACAGGGAGGTTCTCGCAATTTTTGCCACGGTCACGTGCAGGGCACGTGACCCGTGGGTGACGTACGGCTGACGGAGAAGCTGACATACCCCCATACGCACGTGCCTCACACGTGGGGGGTCTCGGGCCCTCCACCCAGTGGCTGGCGGCGGTCTGTAGGCGGAGGAACTTCAGTGGCGGTGCTGGACTCCGGGGACGCGCGTATGATGCGGAGGAGGCGGGCTCTCCGCCCGGTGGTGGGCAATCGAGTTCGCAAGGTGAGGAGGGGGCCGTTGTCCTCGTCGATGACGTTGATGGCGATGGAGTCGAAGGTAGTTATCGATGAAGATAGCGTAGAAGGCACGACCGACACACGGCCGTGGTTGGATGAGTGCGGGGGAGGTGAAACTCGTTGATGAAGGTCGGAGTAGATGTCGTGGATGAAGACCGTAGCAGAGAGCGACCGACCAAGGTGAACTCGATAACTGACCGGAGGTAGAAAGAGAGAGAGATAACCTGAGGAAGGGGGCTCGACGGCATACCGGAGCAAGGTAGCGGCTCGCATACGGGGATGCAACGAAGTTGGAAGCTTCGGATCTCGCCGATAAGGGGGGCACCGGGCTGTCACTTCCGATGAGAGAACCTCTGGTCGAACGGCAGATGGGTTGGCGCAGTGGGGCGGAGTAGCTTATATAGGTCGAGGGATTGGCCGGTGTTGTCGAAAATCGTGGAGGATCGGTGATGGAGGATCAGATCGTAGAGAGATTCGCGGAGGGGCGGCGCTCAAGGGATTCGGGATGGCGGCCGCGAGATTCGCGGCGGCGGCGGTAAAAATCACAGGGAGGAGGCAGAGCAAAAGAGGAAGGGCGCGTTGAGGAAGACGACGCACAGGAGCCGTCCGATCGTGCACGATCGGACGGCTCCTGGCGTGCCACGTGTCAGCAGGAGGTGGAAGACGGGGCACACGTGCGGAGCACCTGCCTTGGAGGCACGTGCGACGCACGTACGTCCTCTTTATTTTTCTATTATTATTTTTTTATTTTTATTTATTTATTATTATTATTACTATTTTATAAAATGATATTAAATATGCGAAAAATAGCTGACACGTAGCGGCACCAGGTGCTGCCATGTGTCAACACCACAAAATTCGAAAATAAAACATTTTGTAAAATCGATAAAAAATAGTAGGGATCGAAAAAATTTCTTCACGAAAATTGCTCATCTCGATGAGATCTACAACTTTCATGAACACATAAAAACCAAAATCGATCATTTGTATAAAGTGGTATTTTTGGGATATCCCATTTACATAGAACACCTTGATTTTGGTGTTTTGTAATTTTTATGTAATTTTTAGATCAGATAAAAATCCAGAAAAAATATGATAAATCAGAGATACATAGTTACACATTAATCTAATTTTTTTGGATTTTTATTAATTGATAAAATATGTACATAAAATAATAAGTTAAAAACCGCTAAAATATACAGTATACAAAAGAGGCCCAAAACCCTATTTTCACATATGAGCTCCGATTCAATTGAACTTGGTCTTGTTTTGAAGGTAATTGAATGTATATTAGTTCAAAAGTGAGTAGGATTCAATCGGCCATTAGATGAGGAAGATATGAGGTTTTAGTCCGAAAGTCCTGAAATTAGGGTTTGGGTTTTTGGTCCACTTATTTGGGTTAATTATTTTTTTGTATTTTTCTTTATTCTTGTTAGTGATATGTACACAGTGGGAGTGGTTTTGAGTCATTCGGAGTTAGTATGAATGAGTTAAAATTCTGGGAAGTTAAGCTATTTACAGGTCATTTTTGGCTGAGACTTTTGGCTTCTTATTTTGTGCAGAAAATTATGCTAAAATGCAACTGTTATGAAATCATGCATGGATGCTAATTATGCAGAATAGAAGCCGAAATGCTGTTGATTTTAAGGGATTTGAGCTTAATAAATGAGATTTAGAGTGATGAATACGAGATTCATCACTTTGACTTACTTATTTCATAAGATAAAGTCTGATAATTGTATCCCAATCTTCTAATGACACTTGCAATTGGTTGCATGTATATATTAGAAGATTAGAAATTTGATCTTAAGGTTTAATAATCATCTACATGAATATTGATGTAACTATTGCAACAATCTCTGTTGGATAGATAGACTTCATATTCTCAGTGGGAGAGCCCTTAATCTTAGAGAATGGTTCATTAAGATTTCTAATACTGAAAATTAAAACCTTTGTAAGATCAGTAGGAGGATGAAGATCATTTGACAATGATTTGGCATCAAGTTTTGGACATATGTCTATTGATATGATCAATAGACTAGTAAGATATGAAACTTTAGAATGTTAAAAAATTTCAAATCTTACATACTTGTGAATATTGTATTCAAAGTAAAAATGTCCAATATACCCTTATCTGGGAATGGTGTTAGATGTCGAGGCATTCAAGATCTCATACATATTGATGTATGTGGATCATCTATATCATAGTAAACATTATGGATATGTGATATCTATTGATGATTATGTATGATATGAGATTTCTTCTATTCAGCTAAGAAACCTTTGAAATGTTCAAAGATTTCACAATTTTGGTTTAGAACCAAAGTTTGAAGGAAGATTAAATGAATTTGATCTAACCAAGGTAGCAAGTACCTATTAGATGAATTCAAAGAATACCTTATGAAGATATGAATATCATTTCTATCTCAATCCTCCTAATACACCTAAACTCAATGGAGTTGTAGGGAGATAAAATTGGATCATGTGTGACATGATTTGATCAATGATGAATTTTAGCATAATTTCCTCTTAGTTTTCTAGGTATATATGTAGTAGAGACTACAATATATATCCTTAATAAGGTTCCATGCATGTAAGCTGGAATCTAGCACTTGAGAGTGCTACTTCATTAAGAAAATAAAGGATGGTATTGGATACCTACTTTATGACCTTGCGATTCTTAAAAGATCTCATCTCTGAGAATGTGATTCTTAGAGGATTGAGACTCTTGAGAATTAAGACAAAAATGAAGTGTAGGAACTCATTTGATCTTGAGAAGATAATGAGGCTCCTGAAATTGAGAACTAAAAGGACAATTAAAGATGAAGCACTAATACTTCCTCAAATGAGTTTGAGGATGTGTTCCATGTGTCAGTTAAGTCTGACAATGATCAGACTTCATGTGATGAAGCTCTTGAGGATCATGACATGGAAAGATGGATATTAGCAATAAAGTCTAAAGTAGACTTCATATACAAATGTTATATATGGTCCCTCGAGGATCCACCTATAAGGGTAAGACCCGTTAAGGTGTAAATGGATCTTCAAGAGAAAGAGGGAACCTGATGAGAAGGTAGAGACCTTCGAAGCACGGTTTGTAGCCATGAGCTACACACCGGAAGAGAAGACATTGCTTGCGATGAGACTTTCTCTTCGGTAACCATGCTTAAAATCATCAGAATATTGCTAACCTTAGCTACACAACTTGACTATTGCATCTTCAAGATGTTAGTCAAGATTGCATTCCTCTAAGAATACCTCTCTGAGGATATTCACATGAAGTAGCCCACGGCTTCATGATTGGGGAAAGTAAGGTGTAAAAGCTGAAGAAATCCATCTATGGACTCAAATAAGCTTCTTGTAGTTGGAACATAAGATTTGATGAAATTATAAATGTTATGATTTCAGACAGAATCTTGATATACCATGTGAAGCTTAGTGGGAGTGCCATTGTGTTCATCATGCTAAATGTAGATAATATCCTAATCATTTGGAATGATATAAGGATGATAATAAGTGTTTTATGATCTGGCTATTCCATACCTTGAGATATGATCTCAAATGATGCCTCTTGGATCTTAGTTCTGAAGGTGTTCAGAAGCAAAGAGAAAGAGGGTATTGGGACTATCACATTTGCAGTACACCTTGAAAATGTTCCATTTTCTGGAAATTTCAAGAAAGGCTTTCTTACCTGGAGATTTGGTATTGACCTATCTAAAGGGATATCACCTCAAAGAGTTGAGGAAGTGAATGCTAGAACTGCTTGCACTTGTGCATCGATTACGAGAAGCTAAGTGTATGCTAGATGTGTACAAAATCCAGATATCTGCCATGCAGTGGTAGTAGTAAACTGTTACTAATCCTACTATGGAGAGAAAACACTTGATTGCAGTAATAACAAAGTCTTCAGAGATGACAAGATTTTTGAGATAGTGATCTCAAAGTCATATCTTCAAAAGCTTAATATTTTATAGATAGAGATCTAGAAGGTCTTAACTGTGGATACCTTAGGAGATAGAGATCTCCAGGAGTAAAGGTATTCTGATAAGGATTAATAAAATGTTGGTTATAATAATTATGATTGAGCAATATTGTCAAGGACACTATAATTGCTTTATCAAGATTGAGTATTGGTTGCATAAGATGCAATATTCGCATTAGATGCGAGCACTGATACTGGGGATATGCAAGTGCCGTAAAAGGACTTGGCATAGCCTCGCGGGAACAGAGTGACTGATCAACTTACCTAGCTATTTTCTAAATAGCCTATGATTGTCACATGAGTGTGGGTTTAAATGATCAGCCCATTAATGGCTCTTTGGCTAGTGGGAGATTGTTGGACATGCGAGCCTACGGTGAGCCATTATGCAATAAATGTTATTGCACATATCATTCCCTAAACTGAAATGAAGAATAAATAATTTGCATAAAAGATCCCTTTGTACAATTAGGGTTATGTACCATAGCCATCTTGATGATTATACAACTGTTGATTCATTAAATGAATCATAGAGGCTGGTGTTTGGATGAATATCTAAGGAGTTTGATTGAGGACTCATCAAGCACCGTCAAATGATTGTTAAGAGATGATCTCTAGCCTGAGTAGGAGATGGCAATCCTTTCTCACATAGGCTGATATCTGACCGACCTCTTTGATGCAGGTCCTCTGCATGGGAATAGTGATTCGAAGGTGTCAGATTAGTTAGGTCAATGGGTTGACTTAACGAGATCGAGATAACCTAAGTCATATGTTGAATGTTGTCATAGCATAGGCACACATCCTCTGACCGGAGACAGATGTATTACTATATGTCTGAGTATGTACATTTCGCAGACCGATAGGTTGATGGCCTAACCAAGGTCTATACACCGACGAGCTGGTGTGCATATAAGGGCATATGAGTAATACGATCTCTCAAAGGGATCATACAGGTTCACTTATGAACCGGAAGACATGAGCTCACTCATGAGGTATTGGGACCGATCAAATTCCATGCATGGTCGTCGTGCTTTGTAAGCATGCCATGAATTTGAAGGTATGATATATGCTTTGGGAAAGCATATAATCGATACCAACTCCCAATGACCAAGATTGAGAAACTTAGTGATCAAACCCTGAAGAAGACAATGTAAAATTGATCTTGATCTTCAGGTTGACTATGGGTCTTCCAGTATGCAAGATGTACAGGTATTGAGAATACCTGAGGGTGATGTGATCATAAACGATTGTATAACCATGATGCTTCTATTCTGAGGGAGTGATGAAACAGGTCTGGATTTTGTGACTCCTCTCAGTAGAGAAGCAATCTGATCTTAGTCCAAGTGTTGGACATTGCTCTGAATGAGATTCAGATTCAATGAGAAGATTATATTTATGGTCTTGATTTAATCAAGCATCTATGGGAGGTCCGTAAGATCTGGATTTGAGATAACATCTCAACATCCAAGTCGCTATACGTGGAACAATATAATCGCCATGTCCTTATCTCCAAGTATCTGCGGAGAAGCACATTATTCTTGAAGGAGTTCAAGAATAATTCCTTTGATGAATTATATATATCCAAGCAACAAGATGTTGATAATTAAATGAGATTTAATTATCAAGAATAATATGAATATGATTCATATTATGAGAATGATTATCCAAGATAATTAAATGGGATTTAATTACCAAGGAAATGCAAATTGTGGATAGTGCTATCCATAATATCTGTGTATATATTATAAATATGATTTATAATATATTAGAGAGAGAACAACTTTGTAAATAGCATTTGTTAATTGTTAATGTTAATTGGATTCACATTAAGCAATTAATTGGAAATGTAATTTACAATTTAGTTTGGGTTGTGAATATGATTCACATATTTTCAATGGCATGATTGAAATATTAACTAATTAATTGAGAATTAATTTAGTGGATAATTTTGCAATAAATATTCACAAATTAATTGGGAATTAATTTGGTGGATAATTTTTCAATAGATATACACTAATTAATTGGGAATTAATTTAGTGGAAAATTTTGCAAACAAATAAGAGATAATTGGATTAAATAAAAAAGGGATGGATAATACACCACCAAATGAGGTGGCGTCACCCATGATGGGGTGAATTATCACCTCATTTTATTATTATCCTTTTATCTTGTTATTATTAATTTATTTGTTGAATTAAATTATGTTGATAATTGTGCAACATATATTTAATTTAAAATAAATTATGTTGTTTTTTGAACAACAATTATCATGGCCATTGATTTAATATACATATCAATCTAACCATTAATATAAATAGAGGGCAATCCTAGCCTCTACAAGGGACATAATCTAGAGTTGTACACACCTACAACTCTCTCTCTCTCTTTCTTTCTCATTCTCGCCTACTCTATCTCTCTCTCTCTCTATTTCAAGGTGACCGTCCATCTTATGTATTGAGAGAGAGAGAGACCTTCTCGGCTTTGCCTTTGACTACTCGAGCATCTCCATCTTCTTTGGGGCTGCTTGCTCTAGAGGAAGACGATGGATTTCTTTGGATGAAATCATGGGACTCGAAGCTTGGATCTTCATCAAGGATTGCGGGAGGAACGCGTCTCATCATCGCGCCCGCAAGTTCCATCTTCATGGATCGGACTTAAGACAGGAGGATCTCTTACTTTAGAGATCTCATGATCGCAACCATGCTTCAAGAGGTGTTTCTAATACTTGGTGGTTTGATGAAATGATCCAAGAAATATTCTTGTGATCATGTGATTTCATCAATTGAATTAAAAATTTTAATTTCCGCCGCATCTAGCGACTAGTGCGACTAGTCACCCCGATCGCATGAGATGCGATCAACACGCTTCCGTGATGCGCTTGAGGATACTCAATATCCTTCAGCTAGCACCTCCTGTTTTGCGGCTCTGAGAGTGCCTAGAAGAGAGGAAGTAGTACCACGACTCTCCAAGCCCAAACCCAAAGTAGGTGTGGGGGCAAACCTGCTAACAGTAGGAGTGGTCACCTCTTGGTGGAAACGACGCTCTCTACGGGCTCTAGAGAAATATCGACGAGTAGATCTCCTTGATTGATGTGGCTAGAAATGTGATTGGCCCTCCCAAAGCCGACTCTGAATTGCCTCCATCTTGGTAGCCTGAGCCGCTTCCTCCTTGATGGAAGTGAAATCCAATGTAGACAACTGGTGTTGCACCTCATCATGGAATCCCTGGATAAACTTATGTAAATTCTCCTAAGTATGAATATTGTCCTCCTCACGAGAGGGCTGATACGAGGAGTCATCCTGCTGAAGGATCCTTTGCTCCAATACCTCCTGACACTGATGTATGTCCTACACGACCTGAACCAGTAAGGCCAGCTGCTATGCAACATCAGGATAAATGCGAGGCGGCATTATTCCCTGCGAGAATCATTATATTAGAAATTATTTCAATGGTTAGAGAGATAATGGACACATTCAACATGACTTGAATTATTCTCCTTAAACTAATGCCAAAGTTAGAAGACTTTGTCGTTATATTTTTATTTCAAATTCCATTGATATCCTAATATGGAAAAGGGAGAATGGAATATCGGGCTCTGATACCATCTGTGACAGCCCGCCTATCCGGCTATCGAAACCGACGGGACGAGAGCATCGGACCTATGGTCCAAATATACCCATGATCTATGATTCTCACTAAACCATTTCATGCACATTAGATCAACATTTGAAAAATAAATAGCAACAGGAGAATACCATAAAATAGAAAGAAAATGCAACAACAATTCTCGTTGATAATAATCATCAAGTCCATATCCATAGAATGAGATACATCATATTTTTATATATCTTGTAGAAGAATATCTTCAAATATCTCACTACAATTTCTCTCAAATAGAACATAAAATAACAAGGAAATAAATAAGTTACTCTAAGTAGAAGGCACTATGTTTGGAGCAAGTATGACGTAGAAAGTCAGATCTCCTCAAAAGCCACTACTACTGCGGCTGCTGCTCAACTACACATGTTGGGTTCACACGAGGATAACGTTATGAGCAATCACCCAATAATGAGACAAATACTATAATAATTAATTTAGGATAAGAAAGGCATGTGTACTCAACTCTATTCAATGATATATGCATATTGTAGAAAGAAATACTAATTTATTTAAAATTACATTGGATCACGTGGCGACTAATTTTATTTATTAGTTTAATAATCAATTGAGTTAATACCATAGCGATCTTGATATTTCTTTTATTTATTAGTTTATTAATCAGTTGACTTACTACCATAGTGATCTTGATATTTCTACCCGCTAACTAGATTTCACAATAATATATAATAAAAAATATTTAGATCTCCAATCATAATCATTTCTTGTACTATTTTAATACACGTAAGTACATAACTCGCATGCCTCCGCTACACAGGAACTTGTTTGTCATCTTATTCAAGGACCTTTGTTCAATTAGAACATGAAACAAAATCTAAACCCCAAATTCTGCAACTTCAAACCACATCCTAGAATACCTCTCATAATAATAATACTCGAAATAGAATTTGATGTGGCTACACTTAATTCTACTCCGAGTTTTAATATTGTGTATAAGTGAGAAATCAAGAACGCCAATCATGCCACCTGCCTACTCCATCGAGCGACTCTGGAGGCTACCAGGTTGCTAGGTGCAATGCGTCACCCAACTCGTCCGTTGGTGTCACGACCTTCATGGCATCTCTTTGAGGCCTAAGGGTGCATGCACAATCCCTTGCGGCACCTATATCCATCTACCCAATTGCCATGAAATGTCATGAATGAAACGATAGTCTCCACAAGCAAGTTTAGTACTAAAGATCTATCGAAAATTCTACTTGCTTGAGGTGGTTGTCATCATATATTAAAAAATACTCATTTAACTATTCTTATACGACACAAATTTTTGCAGTATATATAACCTTTTTTTCATTTTACGATAGATTGTACGTGAAGTGTTAGTGTTTATATATATATATATATATATTATATAAGAGCATTTTGCAAATATAAAAGAAAAGTGAGGTTATGGTGCTATTTTAAATAATCACCCAATTAAGGATCAACAATTAGATCACAACCAAACTTATTATCATAACGTTCACATAGATCTTATTATTAATAAAGCATCTAACTTGTAAGGGTTTCGATCGAACATTCACAATCGAATTTATATATTTATTTATCTTCATGTTACTATATGCTATTTCTTTAAATATATGTAACCGATGATGCACTCTAGCTAACCAAACTTTTAATTCAATTTCTTTAAAAGCATGTAACCAACCATGCACTCTAATTAGTCAGCGTTAATTCCGATACTATACGTAAATAATCTTCTTGAATTATCTTTATTTCCAATACGTTACATCCCTTTACTTTTTTTCTGCACTTTAATGTAAAATTAATGATAGTTGATTATAGAATCTCAAGCCTTGCAATTACCTTAATATGAAAACAATTCTCACAAACATTAACTGTTTGTGTAATCATATAAGAGGAGAACATATTAGCAACTATCTCATATATAGTCATAAAGAACGCTTGTAGATAATAACCTGAGAATTAGTTAGATTTGTCCCATGGGAGTAACTTGAATGTCGTGAGAGGGCAATTGATGTTTGTATCTAATGTAAGGTATAAACATAAATTTCAATCCTAACCGAAGGGTTATCAACGTAAAGAAAAAAACAAACTTTATCTTCCTAGGATTCTCATTCAGGATATTATCTTTGTATTTCGAGACTATCCGTTCGAAATCAACCCATACATTTTGGCTCCAATTGTCCATCAAGAATCAAAAGATCAATGAATAATATTAGAGAGGTAGATAGTTACGACAACCCACAATAAAATATCTAACAACTACATCTCTCATGTTGTTCAAAAATTTAGGACTATTTTGTGTGGAAATCAACAATGGAACATAAATTCATTATAATTTAATATTTATATATAATGATATGTAAGACTTCAGGGATATTCGAATCATAAGGTCGGAATCATGTGAAACCAACAACAAGAGGGAGGGAAAAATCGTTACCTCCGAAGATGTTCCCTCGGGATCTCCTCTCGTATGGAATAATATTTCTGTCACTTGATGCAGTGTGAATACATACACTATGGTGACATCGAGCTCCCCTACGCGATAGCAATCGCAGATCTTCGATCGGAGCACCTTCTCCAAAGTCGGCGGTAGCCCTCCGACAATAAAATCATCCAAGGTCATGGAATGAGAAAGGTAGTGGTGGCTAAGGTTTGGAGACGGTAGCCTACCATGCCTTATTTATAGAAAGATTAGTGAAATGGATCCAAATTCAGATCCGGTTCGGATCCATATATGAGTTCTGACTATTATATATAAAAATCGATAACTTGAGGTAGGTAGCTCATAATTCGACGCTCTTGGGATCGTCTCTACGAGTTCTACGAAATGATGTGATAATTTAAATTTTTTTAGAAATTACAAATACTCCAGAATTTAAGACAAAATTATGGGATTTCATAAGAACTAATAATTAAATAACTCGGAAAATCGGTAATCAGAGAAGAATATTTTTTGTATTTTTAGATTTTTAAGGGTTTTTAATTTGAAGATATAATTAATTTACACAAATACGATGCTTTGGTTTTACAAACAATTTTAATGCAGAAAATAATGCTATGCTATGTGAACAATAAAATAAATGCAATTTGTTTGTATCTTTTAAATGATGTAATAAAATGATGCAATGATAATATGCAAGTACAGGAGCAAGCAATCAAGCCAAGCAAAGAGCACTTTAGAGCCCCCCCTTGATTATTTCAAAGTAACTATTTAATTAATGTTAGATTAATTCTCCCAAATAATCTACTAATCAGTGAGCAATAAATCAATGGATTGGAATAAGTGTGCTCAATTTCAAGAAAGAATACCTCAACTTATTAATGTCAAAAATATCTACATAATAAATATTTCATATGATATAGAATTAAATAAAGACTAATTTGACATAAAGAACATCAAAATCTGACAAAAGATGCACACATAATAAAAAATAAAAGTTTAGGGTCCTATTTGTGAATAAAATAAATAATAATGCTTGCGAACTACACCTTCTAGGCATGTATGTGCAATTCTTCAGAGTCGTCTGGTTCTTGATGTAAATTTCACCCGCACAGGGGTGTTCTTGTGAATCCCAGAAAGCAGAGGTAGCTCTCTGCAATTTACCCAAGGTCACACGCCTGATGCGTGTGACTTGGGCTCTTGGGAAATTCTGAATTGAGACAGGGGTACGTATGAGATTCTCCCAGATCTCGTGTAATAGGCATGCGATCGATTCTTGGCTCATACGAAGTCTTGGGTAGTATCCCTCCATGTGTCAGACAATGATTCCTTCAGGTCTATCCGAAGCATAAGTCTTAGCGGTAGGCTCCGGGATGACTCGGATGTATCCGATGAAGATGACCCAGTGGACGATAATTGGGCGAATCTAGACGATCGGGATGAGCCCAATTATTGATCGGACGGGAACTGGGGCTTGGACATGAAATTGGCTTTAGGATGGGCGACCTGATGGTGCTACTTGCTTGGATAGTCTTGGCTCCTACTCAAAAGACGGTGGCGTGATGCTCCAAGCATGGCAGTTGAGAGGAGAAAATTGATGGAAGGTTCTAAGGGAGAAGAAGGGAAGCAATGGGGTTCTGGAGATGGAGGTATGGTGGATTCAAGAATGAAGGTGGGGCAATAAAAGAGGAATAAGAAGTAGAATAAGAAAAAGGAGAAGATGGAGGTATCACCTAGGGATTGAAGGGATAGAAGTCCTCTCCATGTTCTTGCCATTGGCAGTGCACAATCAAAGCTACTGCAACTCAATAAGAGCAGCAACACGACGATGGGTCACCGTGGATCATAATAGTGAATGAAAGTCTTCGCATGAAATGATGATCATGATTTCACCACAATCACTCTCGGCTCGGTTCTTCTTGATTTTTGGATAATGGTGGATGATTGGAGAATATGATCAAAGAGAGTTAAATAGGAAGAAGATGCTTAGAGAGGTAGGGGTTTGGGTTGGTTACAAGTGGGGCGATAATGTGCGTTAGAGGCATAGGGGTTTGGGGGGATCAGAAAAGATAGAGTTGGGAGTCATAGGTCGTTGGGGGTTTCGATGAGGGTGGTTAGACGATGACGATAAGACCGATTGGTTCAAAGAGAATAAGAAGAGATTGCAAAGATTCGGTAAGGTTCATGGGTTCCTCGAAGATCGGTTGTTAGGGTTTGGAGACAGAGGCAATCAAGAGGACGACTAGAGATGGGGATAATATGAGGAGATTAATGGGTTGAGATTATGGCAGAGATGGAGAAGCAGCAAGGTAGAGCTTCTATGTTCGGTGGAGGAAAATTCCTCCCAAGGGTAGATTTAAAATGAAATTTGTTGTATCCGGTCGAGATTTTTTTTATTATGTACCGCAGATAAGCTGTCTCTTGAAGAGGCGGCTTTGGTTAAGAGGAAGCCGCTTATTCAAGAGGAGTCTTTGGAGGAAGTCACCTCTGGAGGTAGCCGCCTCTTCAAGAGGTGTATCTACTAAAGTTGCCTCTTGAAGAGGCGGCTTTTGTTCAGAACAGGAAAAAAGAGAAGCGGCATCTCTGCTGCCCGTAGAGCTGCTGCTTCTCTTTTTTTTGGAGTTATAAATATAAATGGAGTCATAAAATATGGTATTAAAATCAGTTTAAAAGACACAATTCATAGATTAGTAAGATTAAATGTTCACGTACAAGATCCAACCACAACAGTCAAGACAACATTTACATACGAAGTACACTCAAAATTAGTACGCACGCCTTATATTACAAAAATAGCGAAGATATCGATCTAGACTTTATGCTCCGTTCTCCGTTTGTATTGTAATTTGATCGGTCTGTTATCGACCATAGAGGTCTCCGGTGCGCTTGGCTCAAATCCATGAAGTTGGTTGTTTCGATTGATATCATCGATGTTGCTCGTATCCGTTCCTTCAACTCCGAAGAAAGACAATGGGAGGGGTGAATGACGTGAAGATCCTCCATCCATAACTTCTCGATCCCTCCGTGGTGCAGGTGACGTTGTTGGATCTCTAGATGGGCCACACTCAGGAATTGGGATCTCAAATTCTATGCCAGACTGAGGTGGTTGTTGCGTCGCAACTAGGACATCTCCCCTGCCAGAAGTCCTCTCTCCCCTTTGTCGGTGATCTCGTCACCATCCACATCCTCGAACACCTGGATGATGATGAGATGTAGCTCCTGCCTCGCCATCTTTCTCTAAAATCTCCTCATCCGGGCTGTCTCTGAATTGTCGTTGTATAGACTCACGTAGACAAGAACTTGCTTCAGCAGCAAGCTCTTTAATCCGTGGAGCATCGTCATCACAAAGACATACAATCTCATTGAAGAGATACACCTGCAATAGCAA
The DNA here is from genome assembly GCA_037367405.1 of Ottelia alismoides. Lineage (NCBI taxonomy): Eukaryota > Viridiplantae > Streptophyta > Magnoliopsida > Alismatales > Hydrocharitaceae > Ottelia > Ottelia alismoides. The sequence goes on along the minus strand of JAZKJV010007512.1, from coordinate 763,499 downwards.
CAGCTCTTGTCAGAACTTGATACATGATACCATAATAGCTATTTAAAGTTACTTTTTCTTACTACGTAATCTAATGTGCATCCACATCGACCAATGAATCGTTGTGTATTACTACGATACCATGCCAAGTAATCGACAATCGTATCTGGTCCTCCCAATGGAATGAGAGTCATTGGAACAACATAATCCCTACGGATGTTCCATAGTCTAACATAAACTACATGGAACTCTGTTCAATCGACGTTGCTCTTCCCTATGCAAATGAGTTGAGGTATCATAAGGCATCGAAATCCCCTGAATCCCACAAAACTGACAAAGGATTCTATCTGGTGTGTGTAGATCGAAAATATAAAAATGACTCTATGGGACATGAGCCACATGCAAGTCTTCATTGCCAAGACAATATAAAGGTAGTAGGTGTGACGCCCTGCCCCTCTGGCTATCGAAACCGACGGGACGGGAGCGTCGGACCTACGGTCCAAATATGCCCATGATTTATGATACTCAGCAAACCATCTTATGCACATTAGATTAACATTTGAAATATAAATAACAACACGAGAATAATATGAAGTGGAAAGTAAAATACAACATCCTTTCTCATCAATCCTTGTCCACGATATGAGATACATCATATAATCTTAAAGTTAGTAGAAAAAGCTCTCCACATATCTCACTACATTGTCTCTCAATAATAACATAAAATAATACGGAAGTAAATAAGTTACTCTAGGTAGAACGCACCCTGTTTGGTGCAAGAATGACGTACAAGGTCCGATCTCCTCAAAAGACCGCTACTGTGGCGGCGGCTGCTCAGGTACACCTGTTGGATTCACACGAGGGTAACGTTATGAGCAATTTCCTAGTAACGATACAAACACTATAATAACTAATGCATGGGTGGAAAAGAGTGTATACTCGGCTCTAATTAACGATACACGCATAAATTGTAGAAACTAATAAACACACCAATTTATTCTGATTCACATTGGATCACATAAAAATTTACCTTTATTTATTTATATAATAATCATTTAAGTACCACCACCATAATCTTGATATTTCTACAAGTTGATTGAAGTCCACAAATGTATATAATTTCCGACACCCGATCAATAATCATTTCTCGTATTATATTAGCACATGCAAGTACGCGATTCGCAGGCCTCCGCTACGTGGGAACTTGATATTCATTTTGAGTACACCCTCAAGAACGTGTGTTCAACTAGAACATGAAAAGGATCATAAGCCCAATTTCTCCAACTTCAAACAATATCCCAGAACACCTCTAATATAATAATACTCGAAGTAAAATTAGATGAGGCCACATATAATTTTGAATCGAGTCTTAAAATCATGTATAAGTGAGAAACGAAGAACGCCAACCGTGCCACCTGCCAACTCCGTCGAGCGACTGCGGATGAGACCGAGCTGCTAGGTGCAACGCATCACCCAACTCGTCCGCTGGGTTCGCGGCCTTCGTGGCATCTACCTGGGGCCCAAGGGTGCATGCCCAATCCCTTGAGGCACCTAACTCCGTCTACCCAAACATTGTGAGATCTCACCTATGAAAAGATAATTAAGGTCGAAAACCTTTGTGATATACCAACATCCTGTCATTAGGTGAATCATTTGAAGTGTATGTTCATCCGTGCATACCTCATGGTTATCATTACAAACATTAGTATTGGTCGTAATATAATAACTTGTATATTTGTTTAATGACCATTACATACGAACTGTGTTTTGAAAACCTTAATTATAATTTGATCAACTATAAAAAAAACAGACTCATATTGTTATACATCACATTTCTCTTAGAATTACGTATAACACAAGAAGGTTACATACACATTGGATCCTTGGAGCTTGGAACCTGAATTTATCATGATTTATGTATGCACTTATCCATATATAATAATAACTTTCCAATTGTTCAGAACTGTTGCGAGGACTGTTACATGATTTTTAACCTGGAATGTAACTTCCCTTGGGATTTAACATCAAAAATCCAATAACATGCAATGAAAACTTCATACGAGAAAATAATGTTATTCTTCACCATTTGATGAATTGTATGCGATTCTCTGTCTCTAGTAATGGTCACTTAACCTCTAGCATTAATTAATCCTTGTCCCTTAACAGAACATAATACAAAGTATATAATTTAAATGTATCCCCTGTTAAACGTGAGTTCATCATTGCATGAAGTAATTATCACTCCTAATTGCATGGATTCATTATGATTTTAATAACTTAATGCATGTAAATGGATCTGATAGGCTGATGAAACGTCACAACGTCACTTGATTATGGAAAGAACCTATTGGACTCCCCTATTTTACGAGCAAAGTCATATGATGGTGTAACGGTCCAAGTTTTATAGATTTAACGTCGTAAGCACTGGAATTAAAGGGCATATTTCACAAAAATGATTAATTAACATAAGGCGTTATGAGCACATAACTTTAGATGCGGGCCATCATCCCAACGTAATGTCACGTCATGTATGTATGATCTTCTCAACAAAATCTTCGAAATCATTATCTATAATGCAATGTTAAATACTCTCGGATAACGTCTACTGAAGAAAACGAATAACACAGATAACCAATTGCGTGCAACAACAAGAGAGCGAGGGGAAACTCGTTCATTCATATGGAGCAAACATGTTCCAAGATCATCAAAACTATCTCAACCGATTCAAGAAAAATGATTTGAATGAAAATATGTATCCATGAAAAGACGTTGTCAAAAGACCATTGTAATCATATTAAACCAACGATGAGGGAAATGGGCATCATTACTAGTGTAGGAATCACACAATAAGAATAACCAAAGCTCCAAGTATGTTGAAGCAAATGGGAACAAAAGTCGTATGAAACCAATAGCAAAAGAGGGGTATTTATCGTTACCTCCGAGGATGTTCCCTCAGGATCTCCTCTCACACGGAATGGTATCTCCGTCGCTCGATCGCAGTGCGGAGGCGTGCACAACGGTGACCTTGAGCTTTCCTACGTGATGGTGGTCGCGGATCTTCAATCGGAGCTCCTTCTCCGACGTCGACAACGGCCCTTCGATGACTACACTGACCAAGATGGTGGTGCCCCAATGAGAGGGGAGGATGGTGGTGGCTAGGGCTTTGGAGAGGGCAACCTATCATAGCATATTTATAGGAGAGGTGTAAATGGATCAAGTTTCGGATCCAGTTCGGATCCATATATGGATCTCGATCATCCAACATGAAACATTAATATCTTGGGCTAGGAATGTCAGAAATGGATGTTCTTGGGTTCGTTAGAAAGATTTCCATGAAATCTACGAAAATGCATGATTATTTGAATTTTTTGGATGTCAAAAATACTCCAGATTTTTGGAAAATGAAAATACGGGATTTTGCATCATAAAAATCTTAAAGGAAGTCTCGTCCTCGAGACGTAGGATTTAACGTATAAGTTTTGAATGTCGTGTAGATTCAGGCATAAAAATCTTAAAGAGCGAAACCCATAAAAATCTTAAAGAGGATTGAAATAAGGTCTCGTGAACATACCTTCAAAAAGATAGGGGTATTTCTGTCGCATATCTGCCTCAGGCTCCAATGTGGCCTCCTCAACATTCTGACTTGGCCACAATACCTTGACTAAAGGGATGTCTTTCCGTCGTAACCTCTTGATTGCCCGGTCTAAAATCTGCACGGGTGCCTCAGGAAAAGACGAATTCGGTTCAACTGCGAGATCCTCATAGCTAATCACATGTCGAGGGTCTCGAATATACTTCCGGAGGTTTGACACATGGAATACATCGTTCATGCCTGCCAAGTGAGGGGGGAGTGCTACTCGGTATGCTACCTTCCCAATACGAGATAAAATCTCGAATGGGCCAACGAACCATGGTGCCAACTTGCCCTTGGCACCAAATCTTTGAATACCTTTCATTGGAGATACTTTTAAGAATACAAAGTCTCCGGTATCAAATTCAAGATCACGACGTCTCTGATCAGCATAGCTCTTCTGACAACTCTGTGCAGTCAATAATTTCTTCCTAGTCGTTTCCACTGATCTTGTTGTGTCCTTGATTATCTGAGTGGAATAAATACCCTTGTCACTGATAACTGCGTCCCACTACCCTTGTGAATATTTAAAAGTGAATTTGGCTTCTTATTTTATGCAAATATGAATGCTAAAATGCAAATGTTATCAATGCATGAATGCTAATTATGCAATATAAGTGGAAATATACCTTTAATTACTCGGGAACAAAGCTCTATTTTCAACTTTTAGAGTGATGAATCACAGATTCATCAGTCACCCACTTCCTGCCAACACAAGGGAGTAGTGCATCTTTGCCTATACAATGCCTCGAAAGGTGCCATACCAATACTAGCATGGTAGCTGTTGTTATAGGTGAACTCCACTAAAGGAAGGTGATCCTTCCAAGATCCTTGCCACTCAATAGCACATGCTCTGAGTAGGTCTTCAAGGGTCTGAATTGTCTTCTCTGATTACCCATCAGCCTGCGGATGATAGGCTGAACTAAGACATAGTTCGGTTTTTAGGGCTTTCATGAATTCTCCCTAATAATGCGATGTAAAACGAGAGTCTCTATCAGATACAACCTCCTTGGGAATCCCATGCAAGCGAATAGCATGCTGAATATATAACTTGGCCAGATCTACCGGAGTGCATGTCATGTTCACGGGAATGAAATGTGCGGACTTGGTCAACCTGTCCACAATAACGCAAATGGCATAATATCCACCTACTGCACAAGGTAATGATGTCACGACGTCCATAGAGATACTCTCCCATTTCCACAATGGAATAGGAAGTGACTGTAACAAGCCAGGAGGCTTGTGCTCTGCCTTCACCAATTGGCACGTAAGGCAATGAGTAACATGTTCTGCAACATCTCTCTTCATCCCCTCCCACCAGAAGTGTTGACGGAGGTCTCTATACATCTTGGTGCTCCCTGGATGGATAGATAATCTAGAACAATGAGCCTCATCTAGGATGTCTCTCCTTAACTCACCATCATCAGGGACACAGACACGGTCCCCCTTCCATAAGATGGACTCACAGACTCTGAATCCATCAAACTCATCCTTCAGGCATCGATGGAATAAGTCTTGTAATTTCTGATCTGTTTGCTGACCATGCACAATCCTATCCCATAGTCCACTATACTTGGCAGGTACAGTTACAATGTCTGTAGTACTATCAAAGGGGTGCCACTCACTAAGTGCTGCGAGCATATCCCAAGTCTGTAGCCATGTTGTGGTGCCCTCGGTATGTGCTCTTCTACTCAAAGCATCTGCTACTACATTCCCCTTACCCGGATGGTAAGAGATAGTGCAGTCATAATCCTTCAACAACTCCATCCATCGCCTTTGCCTCATATTCAACTCTCGCTGGTCAAAGATATATTTGAGACTCTTGTGATCTGTAAAAATCACAAACGTGGCCCCATATAAATAGTGACGTCATATCTTCAACACGAAGACTATAGCTGCCAACTCCAAGTCATGAGTAGGGTAGTTCCGTTCATGATTCTTTAGTTGTCGTGATGCATATGCCACGACATGAGCACGTTGCATCAACACGGCTCCTAAACCCTCCTTTGATGCATCATTATACACCGTAAAGTCTAAGGGGCCTGAAGGAAGGGTGGGAATCAGAGCACTGGTCCGTCTTTCTTTCAACGTACGAAAGCTCAGCTCGCACTTGTTGCTCCAAATGAAAGGAACATCCTTCTGTGTCAGACGAGTAAGTGGTAGAGCTAGCTGCGAGAAGCCCCTAACAAAACGTCTGTAGTAGCCGGTGAGGCCTAAGAAGCTGCGTATCTCGGTAACTGTCTTGGGCTGCTCCCATGACATGACTGCCTCTATCTTGGCTGAATCAACTGCCACACCTGCTCCTGAAATTACATGACCGAGGAAAGCTACTTCGGTAAGTCAAATTCACACTTGCTGTATTTTGCATACAACTTGTGTTCTCTGAGTGTCTCAAGAATAGTATGAAGATGCTGCTCATGCTAATGCTCATCACGTGAGTAGATCAAGATATCATCAATGAACACTACCACAAAACGATCTAGGTATGGATGGAAAATTCTGTTCATCATGTCAATGAACGCGGCAGGTGCGTTCGTGAGTCCAAACGACATAACCACAAACTCATAGTGGCCGTATCTGGTGCGAAAAGCAGATTTAAGGACATTTGTGTCCTTAATTCTCAATTGATGATAACCCGATCGTAGATCAATATTTGAGAATACCGCTGCACCTTGCAACTGATCGAAAAGATCATCTATTCGTGGAAGTGGGTAATGGTTCTTTATCGTACTTTTATTCAATTGCATGTAATCGATGCACAAGCGCATAGACCCATCCTTCTTCTTTATGAAGAGAACCGGTGCTCCCCAAGGTGATGTACTGGGACGTATAAATCCATTTTCCAATAACTCCTGCAGTTGTACTTTGAGCTCCCTGAGTTCGGCTGGTGCCATTCTGTATGAAGGAATGGAGATCGGTTGCGTGTCGGGTATCAAAGTAATCTCGAATTCGATCTCCCTTTCTGGCGGTAGTCCAGGTAATTCCTCTGGGATATATCAGGAAAATCTCGTACAATTTTGACGTCTTCAATTTTATAATCTTCGATGGGTAACTCCACAACATGAGCGAGAAAACCTATGCAGCCCTGATCGAGCATGTGTTGGGCCTTCAATGCCGATACATATAAGACCTCACCATCTAAGGTACGTCCATCAAACTGAAAGGTAGGTATGCTTGGGAGACGGAACACTATCGTCTTCTCAAAACAATCAAGGCATGTGTGATATTGCTCGAGCCAATCCATACCTAAAATAACATCAAAATCTTCTAACTGAATGAGTAAAAGATATGCGGGCAATATGTGCCCGTCGATCTGCACTGCTACATTCTCCACTGCTTGTCGCACTATGAATAATTGGTCCCCTGGGCCCTTTATGTAGTAAGGAGATAGAACACAGACTGGTTCTTTATCTAACTTGGGCAGTAATAGATGTACTAGAAAAGAGTGCGTAGCTCCCGAATCAAATAAAGCATGTAAGGATATACCATGCACTGAAATCATACCTCGCACTACAGCTCCTGAGGCGCGAGCCTGCTCTTGTGTGATTGCATTCAATTGTCCCTAGGGTGTGATGGGGCGTTAGAACCTGCAGCACTGAAGGTTGGTCGTGGTGGAGGACGTTGAAAGCCTCGACCTCCATGACGAGAAGCTAATCCATGTGACTGTGCGGGTGAGAAAGTTGGCCGTACACTTGGTTGATGACTGCCTGAGCTGCCGACAAGTAAGGGACACTTGGTCTTGAAATGACCCGGCTATTGGTAGTGGAAGCACCTACGATCTCCTGGCAGAGAAAAGGAGCCTCCCGAGACAAGACTAGCACCTCCTATCTTGCGGCTCTGCGAGTGTACTGAAGAGCGGAAGGAAGTAGTACCGCGACCCATCAAGCCCTGCCCCAAAGTAGGTGTAGGGGCAAATATGCTAATGGTAGGAGTGGTAGCCACTGGGTGGAAACGACGCTCTCTACGAGCTCTGTAGAAATCTTGACGAGCAGATCTTCCGGGCTGAGGTGGTTGGAAATGTGATGGACTCCCCTGAAGCCGACTCTGAGTTGCCTCCATCTTGGTAGCTTTAGCAGCTACCTCCTTGATGGAAGTGAAATCTAATGCAGATAGCTGGTGTTGCACATCGTCACGCAGTCCTCGGATAAACTTCTGTAAATTCTCCTCAGGAAAAGCAGTAGTCGATGGTGAGTAGCGGGAGAGTTCAGTGTAACGAATGGGGTACTCTTGGGCTGTCATTGACCCCTGCTTCAGCTCAGCAAATAACCTCCTCTGATCCTCAACCCAGTGATCAGGATAGAACTGACTACAGAACTCATCAAGAAAAATATTCCATGTTATGGGATCCTCCAAATGTTCCTTGGTGGCGGACCACCAACGATCAGCATAACCTGCTAGTGAAAACTCCACAAATGTAAGCCAAGACTCTTCAGGAGCATGAATCATCCTCAACACTTTAGATACATGATCCAGCCATAGCTCAGCCTCATCTGGCGTGCCTGTGCCAAAGAATTGTGGCACCTTAGACCTCTGATATGCTGCATAGGTCGTCTGATGTTTTTGTAATGCCTCTAGGTTCTCTGATCCTTCTGGGTCCAGAGACACCGAAGGGTGAACACCGTCCCCCTCCTCACGAGAGGGCCGATATGAGGAGTCATCCTGCTGAAGGAGCCTTTGCTCTAATACCTCCGGACACTGTTGCATACCCTGTACGGCATGAACTAGTAAGGCCAACTGTTGTGCAACATCAGGATCAACACAAGGCGGCATGATTCCCTGCGAGAATCACTATATTAGATTTTTTTTATTGGGGAGACAATGGACACTTTAAACATGACTTAAATTATTCTCCTTAAGTAATGCCGAAGTCAGAGGACTTTGTCGCTATATTTATATTTCAAATACTGTTATCATTCTAATATGCAGAAGAGGGAATGGAGTATCAGGCTCTGATACCATCTGTGACGCCCCGCCCCTCCAGCTATCGAAACCGACGGGACGGGAGCGTCGGACCTACGGTCCAAATACGCCCATGATCTATGATACTCAGCAAACCATCTTATGCACATTAGATTAACATCTGAAATATAAATAACAACACGAGAATAATATGAAATGGAAAGTAAAATACAACATCCTTTCTCATCAGTCCTTGTCCACGATATGAGATACATCATATAATCTTAAAGTTCGTAGAAAAAGCTCTCCACATATCTCACTACATTATCTCTCAATAATAACAAAAAATAATGCGGAAGTAAATAAGTTACTCTAGGTAGAATGCACCCTGTTTGGTGCAAGTATGACGTACAAGGTCCGATCTCCTCAAAAGACTGCTACTGTGGCGGCGGCTGCTCAGGTACACCTGTTGGATTCACACGAGGGTAACGTTATGAGCAATTACCCAGTAACGAGACAAACACTATAATAACTAATGCATGGGTGGAAAAGAGTGTATGCTCAGCTCTAATTAACGATACACGCATAAATTGTAGAAACTAATAAACACACCAATTTATTCTGATTCACATTGGATCACATAAAAATTTATCTTTATTTGTTTATATAATAATCATTTAAGTACCACCACCATAATCTTGATATTTCTACAAGTTGATTGGAGTCCGCAAATGTATACAATTTCCGACACCCGATCAATAATCATTTCTCGTATTATATTAGCACATGCAAGTACGCGACTCGCAGGCCTCCGCTACGCGGGAACTTGATATTCATCTTGAGTACACCCTCAAGAACCTGTGTTCAACTAGAATGTGAAAAGGATCATAAGCCCAATTTCTCCAACTTCAAATCATATCCCTGAACATCTCTCATAATAATAATACTCGAAGTAAAATTAGATGCGGCCACATATAATTTTGAATCGAGTTTTAAAATCATGTATAAGTGAGAAACCAAGAACGCCAACCGTGCCACCTGCCAACTCCGTCGAGCGACTCCGGATGATCCCGGGCTGCTAGGTGCAACGCATCACCCAACTCGTCCGTTGGGGTCGCGGCCTTCATGGCATCTACCTAGGGCCCAAGGGTGCATGCCCAATCCCTTGAGGCACCTAACTCTGTCTACCCAAACATTGTGAGATCTCACCTATGAAAAGATAATTAAGGTCGAGAACCTTTGTGATATACCAACATCCTATCATTAGGTGAATCATTTGAAGTGTATGTTCATCCGTGCATACCTCATGGTTATCATTACAAACACTAGTATTGGTCGTAATATAATAACTTGTATATTTGTTTAATGACCATTACATACGAACTGTGTTTTGAAAACCTTAATTATAATTTGATCAACTATAAAAAAACAGACTCATATTGTTATACATCACATTTCTCTTAGAATTACGTATAACACAAGAAGGTTACATACACATTGGATCCTTGGAGCTTGGAACCTGATATTATCATGATTTATGTATGCACTTATCCATATAAAATAATAACTTCCCAATTGTTTAGAACTGTTGCGAGGACTGTTACATGATTCTTAACCTGGAATGTAACTTCCCTTGGGATTTAACATCTAAAATCCAATAACATGCAAATGAAAACTTCACACGAGCAAATAATGCTATTCTTCACCATTTGATGAATTGTATGCGATTCTCTGTCTCTAGTAATGGTCACTTAACCTCTAGCATTAATTAATCCTTGTCCCTTAACAGACCATAATACAAAGTATATAATTTAAATGTATCCCCTGTTAAACGTGATGTCATCATTGCATGAAGTAATTATCACTCCTAATTGCATGGATTCATTATGATTTTAATAACTTAATGCATGTAAATGGATCTGATAGGCTGATGAAACGTCACAACGTCACTTGATTATGGAAAGAACCTATTGGACTCCCCTATTTTACGAGCAAAGTCATATGATGGTGTAACGGTCCAAGTTTTATAGATTTAACGTCATAAGCACCGGAATTAAAGGGCATATTACACAAAAATGATTAACTAGCATAAGGCGTTATGAGCACATAACTTTAGATGCGGGCCATCATCCCAACGTAATGTCACGTCATGTATGTATGATCTTCTCAACAAAATCTTCGACATCATTATCTATAATGCAATGTTAAATACTCTTGGATAACATCTACTGAAGAAAACGAATAACATAGATAACCAATTGCGTGCAACAACAAGAGAGCGAGGGGAAACTCGTTCATTCATATGGAGCAGACATGTTCCAAGATCATCAAAACTATCTCAACCGATTCAAGAAAAATGATTTGAATGAAAATATGTATCCATGAAAAGACGTTGTCAAAGGACCATTGTAATCATATTAAACCAACGATGAGGGAAAGGGGCATCATTACTAGTGTACGAATCACACAATAAGAATAACCAAAACTCCAAGTATGTTGAAGCAAATGGGAACAAAAGTCGTATGAAACCAACAGCAAAAGAGGGGTATTTATCGTTACCTCCGAGGATGTTCCCTCGGGATCTCCTCTCACACGGAATGGTATTTCCGTCGCTCGATCGCAGTGCGGAGGCATGCACCACGGTGACCTTGAGCTTTCCTACGTGATGGTGGTCGCGGATCTTCGATCGGAGCTCCTTCTCCGACGTCGATGGCGGCCCTTCGATGACTACACTGACCAAGATAGTAGTGCTCCAATGAGAGGGGAGGATGGTGGTGGCTAGGGCTTTGGAAAGGGCAACCTATCATAGCATATTTATAGAAGGAGAGGTGTAAATGGATCAAGTTTTGGATCCAGTTCGGATCCATATATGGATCTCGATCATCCAACATAAAATATTGATATCTTGGGCTAGGAATGTCAGAATTGGATGTTCTTGGGCTCGTTGTAAAGATCTCGACGAAATCTACGAAAAGGCATGATTATTGAATTTTTTTTGGATGTAAAAAATACTCCAATTTTTTGGAAAATGAAAATACGGGATTTTACAGTAGGGACAACACCTCCTGTGTGTATGGGGTCCATACCACCTGCATAACATTAGATATGTAAACAAAATAAACGATAGAATGAAGTGTTAAGTCAAAATAAGCGATACCACCGGGTTAAGTTAATACATGTTCCACAAGTTGGAGGTCAAGTGCATCCCTATATGGATGAATCATATGAGTAGACTCCGTTGTAATATCAAACTCTATATGCCACCTTTCCCCCATGGGCTTCCATTGCCAGAGAGGTCGGCGATGAACAACTGGGGTGATATGGGGGAAGCGCTCCCAAGCCCACAACTGCAACAAGATCAAGGGTCCACCAATCTCAACTGCGTCAGCCCTCGATGCAACACATAACTGCCTGTACAAGTACGCCAAACAAGCTGAACCCCAACTGTATGGCCCACAAGTTTCCAAATCATCCAGAAATGGTAGATAGATCAGTGAAACCTCGTTTCCTGACTTGTCAGAAAAAATCACACCACCCAAGAGCTGTAGAATGTAAGCCCGTATGAAATGCAAAATGGTATAGTCCTCAATGTCCTGTGGCAGAACTGGAAAATGCTCAAGTAGCCAAGTCATGCATATTCGAGCTCCATCAATGTTGGGTCGCTCGGATCGGACTCCAAACAAACGCTCACGCAATCCTGCCCAATTGGGAGAATTGATAGTACTAATCACTGCTTGACCATCTATCTTCAACCCAAACATGTAAGCGACATCTTGCAATGTGATCGTCATCTCTCCATGGCACATGTGAAATGTATGTGTCATAGGATGCCGTCTCTCCATAAGAGAAGTAACCAAATACCAGTCCAGAGAAATGAAATCCACCTGCATTACTCCAAACAAACCCGCTATGCAAATGTGGAGAACAATGCGCTCGTCCAAGGGAACATGCCTCAATGTGCTCTCTCGTCTGCAACATAGACATGTCATCACCTGAACAGCAAAACATATAGAGTATGAATACATATTTTTGTAATGGGATGCAAATATTTTGAAAAGTTTAAGTACATCGCCTGCCCAAACAATTGACGAACGGTGCTCCCGCTTCTGCCGTAAAAGAGATCGATCAATTGGCTCCGACTCCGTTTATTCAAAAAAATTCATTAGAAACAGTTAAACATTATCTCACATGCTAAGAAAATTTAAAAGGTTGACAAATATAACATGCACATACTACTTTTGTTTGGACATTTCCTCCTGTTATGACCCAATCCACCACAATTACCGTACATATTTTGAGTCCTCCCATGTGTATTGTTCCTCTAGTTATGACCTTCCACACCACAAGTTCCACATTGGGATTGAACTGTATTCTCCCTCATGTCCATCTCATTGTGAATTCTCTTACTCTTTGGTCTCCCCTTTTTCCTTATCCTGCTATTATCTTGAATCACTAGTGGATGATTACACATGAGCCACTTGTATCTGTCACCAATCGGGTAGAACAATCCCTCGTAAATGTGAGATTAGACTTGCCATGTATAACAGGACCTATGTATTCTTCCACATCTGTGTTCAAGTGAGATAGCATGACACATGCATGAGAACACATGATTCTGTGAGTTTGCCATTTCTGACATGCACATGCATCGCTAACCAAGACCGTTTGTTTCTTTCCACCTTTTAGTCTGAATTGTGTCATGCGTTGTTCAATGAAGACCTCGTACATGTGAAAGGTGCTTCTTGTATGCAAAAACAATGATGCCCATTACTTCTGTCGATCCAACATTTCAACATGTCATGCGTGTATTTGGTATATTTCTTACCGCGTACAATGCAATTGTACACCTCCTCCTGACGGTCATAGAAGCAACTAATGTAGTAGTAATATGTCTTCAACACCAATTCCACAACTGAAAAGCTTCTTGATTCCTTAAGAACAACATTGTAGCTCTAAGAAAAGTTCGTGGTTGTGTAACGAAATCTGTACCCCCATCAAATGCAATCGTCCAACATTCTTTTGGACAATCATGTGTGTCAAACCACTTTGCAGCATTCTCATTACACTCCTTAAGTTTGTACATGTAAGTTTGCCACTTTGATTGTGAATAGACTTTTCCTACCCTCATGGCCATTCGCTTCATTATTTGATTTTGTTGGGCATCATTGAAATTGCTACCCATGTATTGTATACAGAAGTACCAATGGACATATAGTGGAAGAAATTGAACCTCCGGGTATCTAAGCGCAGCACATATCCCATGAGCACGATCGGATAACATACAAATCGGTCCAGCATGGTCATGGAAAATATGCAAATGAAGCCTCTCTAAAAACCAAGCCGAACTAGGGCCATCTTCTAGTTGACAAATACAAATGCCAACGGTAAGATGTGGTTAGCTGCATCGCTTAAGCAAGCAATAGTAATCTTATGCTTATACCTTCCATACATGTGTGTGCCATCCACAATAATAATGGGTCTGTAGTGTCTGAATGCCTCAATACAAGGTCCAAATGCTCAGAAGACCCTCTCAAATAGCTCTCCTTCATTCACTGTTGCTGTGTCAATATCTGTAACCGAACCTGGAATAGCCTCTTCAAAAGCCCTATAAAGATACAGAAGTTCGTTGTAAGCTTTTCTCCCATGGCCATATACCATCTCTATTCCCTTTCTCCTTACATCCCAAACCCTCCTTCTGCTCACATGGAAGCCAAAATCATCCTTAATTGATATCTGCAGAAATGACACCTTAACTGAGGGAGATGTTTTTATTTAATTTAGGAATATGAGTGCCATAAAATTGCAATCCAATGTGGATGATCTTGATTAACAACATGATTCAAGCAATTATGCAGCTTGTCAACCACTAAAACAACAAACTATCCATCATTTGGTCGACGATGACCACACAATCTCCACAAACAACCTTTGGCTCGTTCACAACAGTGTATATCCCAGACCTTCTTGTCTGATTCCAATACCATGAAGTTGTAATGACGTTTAATGTGGAAAACCTTCACAGAGTACACCAAATCAGATTTGCATTTGAAAAGCATCCCATTTTCAACTCGTTGCTCAGACTAATCACATCATCACAATTCATGCAATCTTCACCATTCAAAATATATCCATCAACTCCTCTCATGTTCAAAAAAGGTATGTTAGACACGGTACGAGTTCCAAGATGATCCTGCTCCTCATTGTCATCATTTTCCATCTGGTCATCTGTATTCTGTGGGGAGGGTTCCATTAACCTATCAAGTTTCGGATCATTAACATGAGTACCTACTCAAGGATCCATATTCACCATGGGAGAAACATAGGTGTTTCCACATCGAGGTACATATCCATGAGGTAATGATCCAAGCATAGAGACAATGACAGTAAATATCACGGGACGATATGCAGCACCCATCTCCTCAGCATATTCCACATTCTCTCAGACATAATCATCAAACTTGACGCACCCAATGTAAAAACTTGCACCATCTTGGGACATTCTATGAAACACCTGTAATTCAACTCCTTGCGATAACTCCAACCTGAAGATGGACTTAATCAATCACCCCGAGAATGACATTTCGTGACCAATCTTTATGGTTTTCATATGACCTCTTACATAGGTCACATCCTTACTCGACTTCAAAAGTTTTCCACCACAATGACAAAAATATCGAACTTTGCGAGACATACTAAATACCATTACATTGACAATAATTGATTAGTGATGAAAAAATCTACAATTAAGCACATACCATTTAACACCCAAAAATGCCCAAAACCCTAAACCCACGATAGATAATTCCTTCCTTGATGTCGGTGGTGGCGAGCCTGTTGCACGGAAGAAGCCAATGAAAAGGTTGAGGCAGTGGTGGTCGCTAGGGGCATAAGAGGAGAGGAGAGGGAACAACATAGAAATGATCGAGCGTCGGGTTCTGGTCTCCTGCGTTGGATTTAACCCCGATCAAACCATCTCTTCAAGAGGAAGCTTCCTCCAAAGCCATCCCTTGAAGAAGCGGCTTCCTCTTAACCAAAGCCGCCTCTTCAAGAGGCATAACAAAAAAATTTTCTCGACCGGATACAACAAATTTCATTTTAAACCTACCTCTGGGAGGAATTTTCCTCGTGTTCGGTGGATGGTAGAGAGAAATGACAGTGCAACTGGAGTCGAGTTTGGCTGGAGATTGAAAGTGATCACATGTTAAGCACGTGGGAGGGGTGTCATGTGCTTCGCACGTGAGGGTGATTAGAAAAGGCAGGTTTAATGCAGACCATTGGATTTTAGATTGATCCAAGATGGAGTCACTAGCAGGAGAAAGGGTTTGACCTGGTGAATGGGGCTTTGACCAGGTGCTTAGGTGACCCAACGAGGAGATGGCACGTGTAGGTGCTCCCCAAGACCAAGACTTTGACCAATGCTTGAAAATGTATAGAAAATTGAATTTAAAATACTAAATTAACTCAAATGCAAAAATGTTCAAAATGAAAAATATGCACTTAAATGCAATACAATATTCATGAATGACTTAGATGCTACCAGACTAATATGTGCAAGGTAAGATTTTTGTGATATTTTATGTATATAAAATATCAACTTTTTATTTTATGACTTTTATTTGATTTTATGTACATAAATAAATATATACAAAAATAAAATGAGATGTAAAATGATGAAATGAAGTAAAACATATTTTTTTGGATTTTCTGAGTGAAAAATTAATTTAAAAACATGGGTTATATATACAGATGAATTGATCATTAAGCTCATGTCAGAGTTTATGCTTTTCTGATTTTTTTAATTTGATTTTTATGTAATTAGTTATAATATGAAGGAAAATAAAGAAATGAAAAGGAACGAGTCAAAAAGAGCCAAGTATGTACGTAAACTAATAGGTCAAAATCAATAAAAATGTACAATGTATAGTTAGGTCCCAAAATCTATTTTTTCAGAAATTAACTCTGATTCTTTTGAATTTGGTCTTGATTTGTAGATAATTGAATGCACATTAATTCAAAAGGGGCTTGAGTGAATTTGAACACTGCGCGCGCGCACACACACACACACACATACACACATACGCACATACGTACACACATACGTGCGTGCACAGATGCCCACATGCACGCCCACGCCCATGCCCACACCCTTGCGCACACACATGCACACACACGCAAACATACATATATATATAGGGGGCCTTTCAAATAGGACTTGGTCCTTCCATCTCTAAGGAAGGCCACATAATTTGACCATTAGATCTACTTTCAACGGATGTGATCAAAATCACTTCATTATACAAAACCAGATTTGCAATAACCATCCGTTCCTAATTTTTAGGGAGGTCAAATACATAAATTTTGAGGAAAGAGGGAGTCGTAATAATGTTAAAATGTTATATCCTCAAAGAGTTTTTGTGTACAAAACGTTACATATTATACAAACTCAATAGACTAAAATACAAAATAAAAGTAATTTTCAGCTAACTAGTATTGTATTATACAAATATTCACACATCTCTCTGCCCATATTTTTAGGAGGGTTGTTATGAAAATTTCAACCGAACGTACTATATAAATATAAATATTTTGCCTATCTCTCCGTTGAAGATTTGTAATAACCATCTATTCCTAATTTTTAGGGATGTCAAATATGAAAATTTTGAGGAAAGAGGAAGATACAATTATATAAGACGTTATATCCTCGAAGGCTTTTGGTGTACAAAAGAAGGTACATATTATACAAACTCAAAAACTAGAATACAAACCACAATTTAAATTCCAGGTAATTACTATTGTATTATACAAATATAATATGAACGAATCACTCTACCCTCTATTTTTAAGGAGGGTTGTTATCGAAGTTTCTATGATCTTGGCATGCAAAAAAGAAACACAAAATACAAACACTTGGTGTCTGAAAACAAAAGAGCATTAGATTTCAATTGAATCCAAAATTTTACAAGAATAATTATTTAATGCTGCCACCGTGCTTAATTGTTTATTGATGCCACCATGTTGTGAAAAGGTAACAATGACAAAGCTCATTTAGGAAAATAATAAATTGCATGAAAAATGTAATCTTTTACTATTTTTTGGAGTGATGATATTTAAATTATAAGCAATTTTGGAAATAGATGGTGGTTTTCATGATAGCCGTATATAGAAATGATAAGATCATCCAACGACCCATACATTTGTCCTTTCTTAGGTATGGAAGGACCACGTCCTATTTGAAAGATATCCTATATATATGTATCTGATGCACTCAGACTTTTGAGAATGTCTAATCATCGAACGTAGCTTAGACCAGTTTGGTGATCGGTTCCCCGTTGGTCCATGCAATGCTATCGACTTGGATATGGTTGGAGGCCTTTCTTGGGCTATCTTCTTTCTCCTTCGGCCATAGAGACAAAAATCTTGCTTGAGAACAATGTTCTCCACCCTCTGATTCTTGTTCGAATCCTCATCCAATGACTCTAAGCGGAGTATAGAGGAGGAAGAATATGACTTGTGTTGAGATATGGACAAATATGAAACAAATCGGGTTCCTCTCAATAGTGTGTTTAATCTGGGCAAATAATTTCTACTTCTTTTCTTCGGACTATCTTCCGAGGTCACGAAAATTTAATTGAAACTACTAAGTTGACTATTCCCCTACAATACCAAGATTTTGGGCTCGTTTGATTGCCATGTTACCCAGTGTAACATGGCATACCCCTGCTCTATCCATGCATTCCTTGTTGGATATAGTTGTACGAGCCTCACAATTTCTTTATTGTAATATTTTTAATCATATTCAAATATGGAAGTAGCATAAAAACAAATTATTATCATTAAAAAAGTTAACATAACACATAGCTGATGTCACAAAAATATTTATCATTCCAACCCTCTCCATTCTTCTTAACCATCCAAACAACTACTATTCACAAGAGGCCAACCCACCTCAATCCAATTACCTAACATGTCCATTGAGTTTCTGATGGGTGAAATGAAACAATGGACCCATGAATTTTATCCTATCATTTTTAATATTTTTAGTTATTTTATTTACTTTGTATTTCAATTAACCACAAAAAATAAACTAAAAAATTAGAAAAGTAGTAAAAAGACCAAAACTAACCTTGTATATATTGACCTAAAACATTGTATACAAAACACAATGGTATTTTATTCTTACAATGTATATACACAATTGTATTTCATTCTTACTTTTTCAATTAAAAATCCAAAATAATTATAAAATGGCCTCTTTTACAAAATTACTCTATTTATATGGTTGAATAACTAGTTCCTCATGTTAGTGTACTTAAATTAAGCAAAATCTTGATCTAATTCATTACATTTCTACCTCATTTTGTGCATAATTTCAAGTTTCACTTTACACATAATTTGTATTTAAAAATATAAAAAATAATGAAAATAATGAAAATTGAACAATAATAAAAAAATAAAAGGACACTTTTTTATTATTTTTCAGTTCATCTTATTATATTTATAAATTAATGTATTTTCTGACTAACCAATTATTTTTATTTTTATGAAGTTTTAATATCACCCAATATTTCTATATTTTTCTTTTATTTGCAGTTAAAAATAGCATAAAAGCCAACCCATTTTATTGTAAACAAAAGGAAAAAATATTTAAAAACAAAATGGGGTGCTGATGCGGGCCCTTCATCTTCCCCAAATGAAGGGATCGATGTCGCCTCTCACCACCATTGCCTCGCCTTTTACCAACTGTGGCCCCCTCCCATCCCTCGGTTGCACCTACAAAAAGGGGAGGGTGGTGGTCGAGGATGGAGGACCCAACAGAGAGGGCTGATGAATCTCAGATTTATCACTCTAAATCTCATTAATTAAGCTCAAATCCCTCAAAATCATTGGCATTTCTCCATTTAGTCTGCATAATTAGCATTCATGCATGTTTTGATAAGAATTACATTTTAGCACGTATTTTTGCACAAAATAAGAAGCCAAAAATCCCAGCCAAAATTGACTTGTAAATAGCCTAGCTTCCCTGATTTTTAACTAATTCATGCTAACTCCAAATGACCCGAAACCACATCCACTGTGTACATATCACTAACAAGAATAAATGAAAAATACAAAAAATCACTAACCCAAATAAGTGGACCAAAAATCCAAACCCTAATTCCAGGATTCCCAGACTAAAACCCTCATATCTTCGCCATCCAGTGTTCGTTTTGATCTAGTCACTTTTGAACTAATGTATATTCAGTTACCTTCAAAACAAGACCACGTTCAAGTGAATCAGAGCTCGTATGTGAAAGTTGGATTTTGGGCCTCTTTTGTACATTTTGTATTTTAGTGATTTTTGACCTATTATTTTATGTATATAATTAGCTATTTTAGTTTATTTCTTTTTCATTTGTATTCTTTGATAAAAGTTTTATCAAAATACGCAAAAATCCAGATCTAAACTGAGCTTGAAATCAAAGAAACAAATTGAGTCCGAGTCTTCACTAACTGTCTGTACAAAATTGATCTTTTCGTGTTTTATTTTATTTCTTCTTTTTCTTAATTGATAAAAATCCAAAAAAAATTAGATTGATGTGTAAATATTTATCTTTTTGGATTTTACAAAGTTTTTATTTTTCGATTTTTTGGTGCTGACACGTGGCAGCTCCTAGAGCTGCCATGTGTCAGCCATTTTTTGAGTTTTTTATGTATTCATGCATTTTATAAAAAAATCTTAAATTAAAATCGACGCAAGTGCTTCGCATGTGCCTCCCAGGCATGCGCCACGCACGTGCTGCCCCTTTTGCCCCCTAGCTGCCACACGGCTACCGCTGGGCCATCCGATCTCGGCTGATCGGACGACCCCAGCATCATTTTCTCCCAGGGCTACTTTCCCAATCTGGAAGCGCCTCCGCCCATGAATGATCACCGCCCTCCGCCCGTGAATATCGTCTCCATCGCAATCTCTCCTCTTCAATCAATCTCCAATCGTGAATCCTCCATCCAATCGTCGTCAGATCTCGCTGACCGCCATTCAGTCACCGATCATCAAATCCCTCGACGATCCCCTTCCAACTCTGGCATCACTCCTCGATCCTATTTAAGATTTCCACCGCCCACGATAAGGACCCTTCTGCTGATACACCCAGAGCTTTGGGGAGCCTACACGCCAGAGGTGACAACTCCGGTGAAGCTCTCCAGACCTGTGCCGAGATCCGACCTGCTTCGTCGGGTCGATTGTAGCTCGAGCTTCATCCGCCCGCTGCTCCGCTCCAGGTTCCTGTCGTGCCAACGTCAACTACAATCTCCGACATCAGTTCTACTTCGCTGTCATCAACAACGTCCATCTCCTACCTCCGGGTTCATCTTCATCTTCAATGCCAGCGACCACCTCTGCTCTCCAGGCTTCATCAACCACGCATCAAGTCGTAGAAGCCTACGCTCCGCTGGGGCACATTCAACACCGACCGTCCAAGCTCCGCCTTCGACCTTCGATGCCCCTAAGTTCATCACTGACCTTCCGTGCTCCGCCAATCCAGCCGCACTTGCAGGCCATCCTCCTCTCCACGGACAACCAGCCTGCGCCACCACTTCCCCCAGCGTCGCTTCGCCCCTTTCGCTAACCAACAACCGGGCACGAAGCCCGAGACCCTCCTCACGTGCGCACGTGGATGAGGGACATCTTGTAGAGACACCCTTGGAAGTCCAACTAATTCCCAAAAGGACCCTCCTCACGTGATTGGAGGAATTTTTGCAAAGGGGCCCTCGCTACTTCGCATAATTGCCATCCACCCCGCATACTAGAGGGCACGTGCTGCGCACGTGCCCATCTGGATATTTTGTAGAAAATCCCCCCATATTTATCGGTATTTATATTTTCATCCTTTTTCTACAGTTATTAATTTATTCAAATATTGCAATAACACCCATGTGTTCTCTTTTAATTCTAAAATGCTACATTACAATATTTTATTCATCCAAAATAACATTTTGTTCGTCAATTAATTTTCTACATTGTGGTAATTGCTTGACATTTTTGTGATCAATGGTTAATTAAGAATTAATTATTTTATGGAAAATTACATATTTTGCCCATCCGGTGCTCTGAAATTTATCATTGACTAACCGTTGATCTAAAAATTCTCGAAAAATCACGGATTGTAGAATTAATTGTGTAACATTGTGCCCAAAAAGAATCGCATTTGCATGCATAGTTTGCCTTGTAAAAATCGTTTAGCATATTTCAATGTTTGATTTTTAATAGGTATTGAATCTTGTATTTTCGTGGTTTAGGATTTTTATGAGATCATTACATAGTGATAGATATTAGATAATTTTTCTCCTTGAAAATAATTAGGTTTAATAATTATTATATTAAAATATTGAAATTCATTTTGTTTGCATTTAAAAATTCATAAAAAAATTAATCTTGCATCCAAAAATTCCAAAAAAATTGCAGTGCATTTATTTCTTCATGATTTTCATCTTGGCCAAGTTTCGTATTTTTAGGACATCGTTTAATTGATATTTACATTTTAGTCCCTAAAATAGGCTGAGATCGCATTTTACATCCCTTATTGCATTAAAAATTGCAAAAAAAGACCGTCTCGAAAATCGTACACGAACTTTGATAGATGTAATTCTAGGTTGTTCCTTTGGCTCCTTTTGTTCGACCTTGGGACTTGCTCAAGTAAAATAAACATAAAACCACATGATTAAAAATTGACTAAATAATTGTGGTTATTTTCTTGACAGATTCTGATTGCCGCCTACAACAAAAACGACAAATTATTTTTAACCCACGACCATTCCACGAATATTTTTAAATAGTGCAATTTAGGACTCGTCAGATGGCACCGTTGCCGGGGAGACTAACGGCTTAGTTTTTTATCTTAATTTTTTTTGTTCGGTTTTCCGCATTCGGGTAGTCTGACCCTCGAATTTTCCACTGTAATTTCCATTTTTTCCTACATTTATTTTATTTTATTTTCAGCATTTATTTTTCTTATTTTATTTTTTGATTTATTTTTGATTCACTCTCTTACATTATCTCTCTTATTTTTCTTGCGAGGTACCAGACGTACGTAGAGCGGTTTTCCAAGAACTGACGTATCTTCACTGACTTCCAAAAAGCCACAATTAAATTAAGATCGACTCGAGTAATGAGAGAGCATAGAGTTTAGGATTTTTATTTTCTACAATTTTAATTTCTCTAATTAATTGCTCATTTATAGCGGTGTCCGTTTGGACTCTCACGTGTGTAAAAAGACCTTGAACTTTTTCTGTGATGTGTCGTGGCATGTTTCACTCTCCTGTAAGGGTGGGGCCTGACTTGAGTGGTGCTTAGGATAGACTTGCACATACGGCTCTTAGAGCATTTAAAATTTTTGATTATGCTCGTGAAACCTAGGGTCACACTTCATTTTAATTGAGACGCACATTAGATCATTCAATTTAGCGAAATTCAACTCAACACTTCCCTGCTAATAGAACTTTCTGCTAGGTGTGGTTTTTCATCGGCTTGCATTCATTTAGAATAATCTTTCAATTCTTTTATTGCATCCCACATGGAGATTGCGAGGAATCACTGTAAGTCTTATAACATACATCATTGTTTTCACGTGCATCGGCGTTTCCCGAATTTCTCCCTCTTGTTTTGTCACATAATATTAAAAGGAAATTTGGATTGGATGGTAGACGTACATTTGTGCTCACCTTAAATTTTCAATGATCATCTAATTAAAATTAGGACTGCTAAATATAACTGATTTGAAATAACCCATAAAATCAAGAATTTTTGCGGGAGAGCAACCCTGACCTTGGATGCATTTATTTTTCTGAGTGAGCGAGAGACGACACTTAATGTTAGAGCCCAGCTCTGACATTTTCATTTATACTACTGATTTTAAAAATGATTAGCTGCTTCTCAGTGAGGAATACGAGTAGCCGGTAAACGATCTGGATTTCCTTAGCAGAGTTGGTGGTTTAAAGGATACTGCATAAGGCTCCGTCCTTAAGTAACACGGGTAGCCATTTTACGGTCTGTACTTACACCCATACTGGCTGAAAGTAGATACAACTAGTCGTAGGAATTCAGGATAGTCTTTAAGAAAATCTTCGGCACCTAACAGCTCGCTAAATTCTTTCCAAGATTGTCTTATCACCAATTAAAATTGAAAAGATAATAACCGAACTCTTGTGGCTTCATTGTGTGAGTTGGTGAACTTGGGGTTTGATTTGTGTTTGCATTGGTGTGCGTAAACCGCTTTCGAAGACCAAAAACTGCACATTTATCTCCTTGATAAAAATTTCTTTTGATTATCCTGTGCACTTGCACCAAGATCAACCATGATGATTCATCATCAACATCCTTTGACAATAACTGGACAATGGTCCGAATACCCATCTGGCCTATATTATGAGAATGAATTTGTCTTGGTTTAGCCCAAATCGACTGAACCCTCTTCTTTCAATAATCCCCCAACATTTGCGGGAGACTTTCACCAGTGGATGAATCCGATTCCCTCATTAAATTCCAAGCCAATCTATTCGTATCATCCTACACCCATGACCACATAACATCTTGGACTGAACCATCATATTCTTGGTTTCTCACTAATGAACCATTTCAAGATCAAATTACTTTTGAATCTCATGACTGGCCGAGAAATCAAACCCAGATGGAGAGATCCGCACTTAATGATTATCAGCGTTGGATTGACTGTGACGATCAGATCCATATTGACCAACCTGAATGCCACTCCTTCGACCAACCTACACATACAGAGGACCAAATGGATGATATCGACACATATGCACCATGTATGACTCCATTATTAGAGAATACAATCAATCATGACCATGGAAGTAGACTTTACTCAAACCAGCGTTACATGCCTGAGTCACGACATGTTGAGTATGAGACCTACACATTCCCGCAAAATCCTTCCACTGAGCAGCCTCCTTCCATAATTTTTGAGGAGAAATTTTCAGAAAATAATGATCATATACTGGATAATCAAAGAGAATCTCCTCCCAGCTCATACAGGAAAATGGAAGAGAAAATGACCAGATCAAACATTCAAAAATAAGAACAAACACCGATTGCTCCCATGATTGATCACGAGCAGATTTTTGAAAATGATATTTCGAGGATAAATAAGAAATTTGAATTAATGGAGGAAAAATTCAGAAATTTTACTGACTGACTCAGTTTATTCTATGGGAGCTCGGATTCGAAAGTGGAGGCTGAAAAGATTGGATCTCATGTTGAATATTTTGAGGATATTCAGAAACTTAGGGACGATTCTGACAGTGGCACTTTTGAATATTACTCCCCTGGAAATGACTATACTCTTACTAAGAGCATCAAAGCCCCTTTCCATCCGCGGACGACACTGCATCACTACACCACACAGAAAATACCAAGAAATTTAAATATTCAAAAACACCCAAAAAATAAAAAATCCAGAAAAATTCATAAAAATTGAGACTGAAGATGATATGAAGAATTTGGATCCTGCTTTACGGAAAGCACTGGAGAAAAGATTGATTTTTGAACTTCCCTTTATATAGGTCATTGAACACTTCCCAACCTTAAAGTATTTGTAATGGACAAATTAATAATGAAAAAGTTAGGAAGGATAAGAACAAAGACTGAAAGATATATCTTGTCAATAGCCTCCTCCTTAGTGTTGAGGAGAAAAACCAAGAGCCGCATAGTGAAGCGGTTGCTCAGATTTGACTGTGGAATTAAAGACACAATTTTCACCCATGCTCGAATTGATGACAATTCACCGATCAATATCCTCTCGACCTATGTATTTCACGAACTCAAATTCGGACCGATCAGAAAGATACGAGAGATTGATCGATCGATAAAGCGGCCGAGTGGAATCATTATGTCATCATTACATTCCAAGGGGCTCCGCTCAAAGTGGATTTCACAACCATTGATATTGAGAATCAAGGAGAATTCACCCAGTCTCCAATTATTCTCGGAAAGCCATTCTTAGCATTGACTAAGGCAATTATTGAGTGTGAGACTCGGGAAATCAATTTTACAGCATTGGAAGCACTTCGATCTCAACAAGTCTTTAAGGAACCACGATTTTCTAAGGCAACCCATGAAGTTCTCGACAACCATAACCGCTAAGCGGTAGAAGAGACCTACCCTGTCGCTACACTTGAGATAGTGGTTGTTGATGAGACTATTGGTTTAGAGACTCTCCCCCCTGCTCCATTCCCAGTTGCTCTCACCATGGAGAATAAAGTATACGAATCATATGATCCAGAGACTTATGCTTGGTCGCATCCTGGGTCTACCTATTCTGACTACCTTGATCACATCAACTCGGCATAGGAATGCTTCAACATTAAATTAATTGAGAACGAGCATGCAGAGAATCTCCCCAGTATTTCAATTCCTGCGGATCTCACAATAGAAGCATGTTTCTTATATGATCCTGAGACATATGTATGGTCACACCCAGGGGCAATATACTCTGAATACCTTGACGAAAACTTCCCAAATCAAGAGTGCACCATCATTAAGAAGACTAAGAACAAATATGCAGGACAAACACCGACCAAGGAAGAATTCCAATGGTTATTCATCTGGAGACTCAAGTGGACCGACACCTTAACGAAACAAAATGACTACTCCTTCATCTAAAAAGAAAGTCCCCTTTGACCTCCTGGAAGAGGAATTAGCTGATGACCCCTCATCAGGTCCGGAAAAGGTAATCTACATGAGTGAGGTCTGCTCGGCAGTTCTAAAACCATATCTTTGCAAGGATCCAAACTTCAATTCTTGTTGGACAACTCCCGTTCCTCACTATTATTCATCCAAAACCGATGCTCCTGCTCTCATCAAATACACTGGAATTATTTCTTATGCGTTGACTGAGACTGGTGGTTCAAAGTATTCATCCGATGACAAACCACTTGATCTCAAAAAGGAACGCATCCTGAGAAAACAACTGAAGAAACAAAAAAATAGGAATATCTGGAGTGTGTCCACTTTCAAATACTATTCCTGTGAGGATAATTTCGATGATGGTTATCTTTCATCTGACTCAACCGCTTCATCTATTATCCAACATGATTTCTCCGAGGATAACACTGATAATAGTTGGGAATCATATGCTTCATCTCCTTCTTATCATTACGATCTCCCACCACATGCTCACAAAAAGATCAGCCGAAAACCGCCTTAATCATCGGCTACCCACCCTCCCTCCCGACCACATCGGTCTCCTTGTACATCTTCTTCCTTTACTTAGGCCAAGGCCTAAGTATAAGGGGGGACCGATGCCATCTGTACATACCATTCTCCCCATCTCACGATCGCTTCATTTCCACCCTTCTTCCGTACTTAGGCTGACTAGAGCCTAAGTATAGGGGGAACCGATGCTCATCTATAATTACTCTCCTCATTCACATATCCCGATCACCAAATCTTCGCTCTTCTTCTATACTTAGATTGTTCACAACCTAAGTATATGGGGGGCAAACCAATGTATATTGTTCTTTCACTCTCTTACGCTTAGCTCGAGCTATGTCTTCTTTACGCTTCTTGTGCTCTGAGGACACATCACTCGCTAAGTACAGGGCGGTCTGTATATATATTGTGTATATATTTTACCCATATCTCGTACTTTCACGTAATTCCATATTTATTTACGGGGTGGGTAACAAACTTGAAAAAACAAAAAAAGCAAAACAAAAAAAGAGTTCTGCTACTAACACTGACCGTATCCAACCAATTTTTTTTGAAAACATGGCTTCTTATTCAATTCTGCATTTAAAAATATGTTCAAAAATCCCTTGCATAAAAAATTCAAAAAAAAAACAAAAAAAAGTTGTGTCTGCATTTCACCTGCACTTCATCCAGTATTACATTCATTAGCATCTATGAAAAGTCGTTAGGTTCTGAACTGAGTTATGAGCAGAAATCGAGAGTGGTCTAGACTTGACCTTAATCCACCTAATTTTTAGAGGAACTTCACCGAGAAATAGGATTTTAGAAGCTTCAGGTCTTTGACTTAATTCTTTGAGTTCAACATGACAATGTGCAGCATTTGACTCTTAGTGTCTAACCTGGTCTCTTCGTTCTGTGTACAACTCTGGAATAGAGAAATAATTTGTACTCTTGCACTATGCACTTAACTCAACTCAGACGGGATGTTGGAAGACTGTGTGAGTTTTTTTTCTGGTAGCGTGGAAATCTAAAGATCGGAGTACGAGTTGAAATAAAGCTTCAGAAAAGGGATGGACGACTAGACACAAATTTTTTTAAGACCTCAAAAAATGTACGAAAACAAACAGTTTCTATATCCGTAGGGGCACAATAAGATCCAAGTAGAGCCTCCAAAAATCCAAATACAAACAAGCCACTACCAAATAAATATATGACCAAAAAGGTCCAAGCTTCAAGAAAATCTGCAGATCTTGGTGGAGACTCGGCTACACTGGCCAGCTTCATAAGGAGAGGTAACTACACTGACCACCCTCCAGTTCTTTTATCCTTCTTCTAACTTCTCCCCCCAATTCGATTGTGAACACAACGCGACAGACCTTAGAAGGAAATACCTGACTCTCAGAGGACGAGTTACTATAGAGGAGGTTTTGCGTGGTAGTCCGGCATTCTGGATGGGAACAGATACTCATCTATATTTACTTTCCTCATTCACATGTCCCGACAACCAAATCTTTGCTCTTCTTCTATACTTAGACTGTTCACAGCCTAAGTATAGGGGGGTAGACCAATGTATATTGTTCTTTCACTCTCTTACGCTTAGCCTGAGCTATGTCTTCTTTACGCTTCTTGTACTATGAGGACACATCACTCGCTAAGTACAGGAGGGTCTGTATATATATTGTGTATATATTTTACACATATCTCGTACTTTCGCGTAAGTCTATATCTATTTACGGGGTGGGTAACTAACTTGAAAAATAAAAAAAATAAAATAAAAAAAGAGTTTTGCTACTAACACTGACTGTATCCAACCATTTTTTTTGAAAAAATGGCTTCTTATTCACTTCTGCATTTAAATAACTGTTCAAAAAAATCTCTTGCATAAAAAATTCAAAAAACAAAAACAAAATAAAAAACAGTTGTGTCTGCATTTCACCTGCACTTCATCCAGCATTACATTCATTTGCATCTGTGAAAAGTCGTTGGGTTCTGAACTGAGTTATGAGCAGAAACCGAGAGTGGTCTAGACTTGACCTTAATCCACCTAATTTTCAGAGGAACTTCACCGAGAAATAGGATTTTAGAAGCTTCAGGTCTTTGACTTAATTCTTCGAGTTCAACATGACAATGTGCAGCATTTGACTCTTAGTGTCTAACCTGGTCTCTTCAGTCTGGATACAACTCTGGAATAGAGAAATAATTCGTACTCTCGCACTATGCACTTAGCTCAACTCAGACAAGATGTTGGAAGATTGTGTGAGTTTCTTTTCTGGTAGCGTGGAAATCTAAAGACCGGAGTACGGGTTGAAATAAAGCTTTGGAAAAGGGATGGACGACTAGACATAAATTTTTCTAAGACCTCAAAAAATGCACAGAAACAAAAAGATTCTATATCCGTAGGGGCACAATAAGATCCAAGAAGAACCACCAAAAATCAAAATACAAAGAAGCCACTACCAAATAAATATCTGACCAAAAAGGTCCAAGCTTCAAGAAAATCTGCAGATCTTGGTGGAGACTCGGCTACACTGGCCAACTTCACAAGGAGAGGTTACTACACTGGCCACCCTCCAGTTCTTTTCTCCTTCTTCTAACTTCTCCCCCCCTAATTCGATTGTGAACGCAATGCGACAGACCTAAGAAGGAAATACCTGACTCCCCGAGGACGAGTTACTGGAAAGGAGGTTTGCATTGTAGTCCGGCATTCTGGATGGGAAGAGCTAAAACCTTTCACACCACATGAGTCGATTGTTCAATGTTCATAGGGTATGCTTTGGGAAGAGGATTGTTCTAAGATGACTTCTGAGCCGAAACTGTGACAATGATGTGTAGAACTTGAAGGATGTTGATTTTAAAAATTCTAAGTCTCACAAAAGTTCCACCAAACTAATAATCCAAAGGTCGAGTTTAGTTTCATTTTCACCTTCAGCTAATGGTCTTGGTATGGAACCCAATCTCATTTCACCTCATGCCATTTTTTTGATGCTCAGGGACGAGCATGGTTTAAGTATAGGGAGTGATGAATCACATATTCGTCACTCTAAATCTCATTAATTAAGCTCAAATCCCTCAAAATTATTGGCATTTCTCCATTTAGTCTACATAATTTGCATTCATGCATGTTTTGATAAGAATATATTTTAGCACGCATTTCTGCACAAAATAAGAAGACAAAAATCCCAGCCAAAATTGACTTGTAAATAGCCTAACTTCCCTGATTTTTAACTAATTCATGTTAACTCTGAATGACCCGAAACCACCTCCACTGTGTACATATCACTAACAAGAATAAATAAAAATACAAAAAAAATCACTAACCCAAATAAGTGAACCAAAAACCCAAACCCTAGTTCTAAGATTTCCGGACTAAAACCCTCATATGTTCCCCATCCAGTGTCTGATTTGATCCTACTCACTTTTGAATTAATTTACATTCAATTACCTTCAAAACAAGACCAAGTTCAAGGAATCAGAGCTCGTATGTGAAAGTTGGGTTTTGGGCCTCTTTTGTACATTTTATATTTTAGCGATTTTTGACCTATTATTTTATGTATATAATTAACCTATTTTAGTTTTTTCTTTTTCATTTGTCTTCTTTGATAAAAGTTTTATCAAAATACGCAAAAATCCAAATCCAAACTGAGCTTGAAATCAAAGAAACAAATTGAGCCCCAGTCTTCACTATCTGTCTATACAAAATTGATCTTTTTCGTGTTTTATTTTATTTCTTATTTTTCTTAATTAATAAAAATCCCAAAAAATAATAATGTGTAAATATTTATCTTTGACCAAAAATCTAGGTATTCTATGTACATGGGATACCCCAAAAATATCATTTTTTGCAATTGATCGATTTTGGTTTTGATGTCTTCATGAAAGTTGTAGAACTCATCAAGAGGAACAATTTTCGAGAAACTTTTTCGATCCGAGGTCAGTTGCTATTTATTTTGGAGTTTAAAAGTTTTTATTTTTTGATTTTGGTGATGCTGACACGTGGTAGCTCCAGGAGCCGCCACGTGTCAGCCATTTTTCGAGTTTTATTTATTTATTCATTTTTTAAAAATAATATTTAAAATCGATGCACGTGCATGCCACGTGCCTCCCAGGCACGCACCACGCACGTGCTGCCCCCTTTACCCCATGATGCCACGCAACTATCGTTGGGTCGTCCGATCTTGGCCGATCGGACGTCCCCAGCATCATCTTCTCCCAGGGCCACTTTCCCTGTCTGGAAGCGCCTCCGCCCGTAAATGATCACCGCCCTCCGCCCATGAATATCATTGCCATCGCAATCTCTCCTCTTCAATCAATCTCTGATCATGAATCCTCCATCCAATCTTCGTCAGATCTCGTCGATCGCCACCATTCAATCACCGATCGTCAAATCCCTCGACGATCCCCTTCCAACTCCGGCGTCACTCCTAGACCCTATTTAAGATCACCAACACCCCCGATCAGGACCCTTCCGCCGATACACCCAGAGCTTTGGGGAGCCTGCACGCCAGAGGAGACAGCTCCGGTGAAGCTCTCCAGACCTGCAGCGAGATCCTACACGCTACGTCCGGTCGATTACAGCTCGAGCTTCATCCGCCGCTGCTCCGCTCCAGGTTCTTGTCGAGCCAATGTCAACCACCATCTCCGACATCACTGCTACTCCGTCATCATCAGCAATGTCCATCTCTTACCTCCGGGTTCATCTTCTTTTTCAACGCCAGCGACCGCCTCCGCTCTCCAGGCTTCATCAACCACACATAAAGCCGTAGAAGCTTACGCTCCGATGGGGCACATTCAACACCGACCGTCCAAGCTCTCCCTTCAACCTTCGACACCCCGATGTTCATCACCAACCTTTCGTGCTCCGCCAACTCCGCCGCACTTGCAGGCCATCCTCCGCTCCACCGACAATCGGTCTGCGCCACCACTTCCCCTTGGTGTCGCTTCGCCCCTTTCGCTAACCAACGGTCGGGCACAAAGCTCGAGACCCTCCTCACGTGTGGCGCACGTGCGTGAGGGGACATCTTGCAAAGACACCCCTAGAAGTCCAACTAATTCCCATAAGGACACTCCTCACGTGACACTCACGTGACTGGAGGAATTTTCGCAAAGGGGCCTTACTACTTCTCCTAATTACCATCCAACCCGCCGACCAAAGGGTACGTGCTGCGCACGCGCCCATCTAGATATTTTGCAGAAAATTCCCCATATTTATCGGTATTTATATTTTCATCCTTTTTCTACATTTATTTATTTATTCAAATATTGCAATAACACCCCTGTGTTCTCTTTTAGTTCTAAACTGCTACATTACAATATTGTATTCATCCAAAAATAGCATTTTGTTCGTCAATTAATTCGTTACAATATGGTAATTGCTTGACATTTTTGTGATCAATGGTTAAATAAGAATTAATTATTTTATGGAAAATTGCATATTTTACCCATCTAGTGCTCTGAAGTTTATCATTGATTAATCGTTGCTATGAAAATTCTCGAAAAATCACGGATTGTAGAATTAATTGTGGTTAACATTGTGCCAAAAAAGAATTGCATTTGCATGCATAATTTGCCTTGTAAAAATTATTTTTCATATTTCAATGTTTGATTTTTAATAGGTATTGAATCTTGTATTTTCGAGGTTTAGGATTTTTTTGAGATCCATCGCATAGTGATAGATCTTAGATAATTTTGTCCTCTGAAAATAATTAGGTTTAATGTTTATTATAATTAAATATTTGAATTCATTTGTTTGCATTTAAAAATTCATCTTGCATCAAAAAATTCCAAAAAAACAGAGTGCATTTATTTCATCATAATTTTCATCTTGGCCAAGTTTTGTATCTTTAGGACATCATTTCGATTTTTACATTTTAGTCCCTAAAATAGGCCGAGATTGCATTTTGCATCCCTTATTGCATTGAAAATTAAAAAAAAGACCGCCTTGAAAAACGGACACGAACTTTGATCAACATAATTCCATGTTGTTGCTTTTCCTTCTTGTGTTCGACCTTGGGACTTGCCCAAGTAAAATAAACATAAAACCACATGATTAAAAATTGACTAAATAATTGTGGTTATTTTCTTGACCGATTCTGATTGCCGCCTACAATGAAAACGATAAATTATTTTTAATCCACGACCATTCCATGACATATTTTTAAATAGTGCAATCCAGGACGCGTCAAGGGCTCCGACAGCATACCCCTCTACAAGATATCTCCCTCCTCCATCAAAATCCCTTCTCATTCGCGGGTCACCGTACACAGTGGCTGGCGTCCTCCCTTCTCCTATCCATCCTCTTTCGTGCAACTCCACTGGCCAGTTGAGGTCTTCGTTGCCACCCTCCGCTCGAAGAAGGAAGGGGATCCAGGGACCTCTTTGTTGTTTTTATTTTCTTTTTAGTTTTTTAGCATTTTGAACCTTTTTTGTAACTATTTGAAACTCTGACCTATTTTATACCATTTACCCAAATTATGTTACACTACAAAAATCACTATATTCAATTATTTCTTTAATATTTTCATTTCAGTCTTCCAGGGACATTTTTGCAATTTCATAAACTTTACTCCTTTTGTCCACAATTTACCTAATATTTATTTAATTTAAAGTTAAATTTTCAATTCTATATAGATACTTTTATGATAGTGTAATCACGCATTTAGCTTTACTTTTATTTACATGCAAGCCCCTAAAATTTATAAAAATCACACATATGCCCCCGACACTTTTAAAAATAACCAAAAATAGCATAAAAATCCAAATAATTCTCAGAAAATTCATGCACGATCCTTAAGATATCTAGAACCTAGTGAAAGAAGTTTTAATAAAATGGTCTAGGAAAAAAAGTAAAAAGAATATTCCATTTGAGTCAATAAAGTCGAAAATGCCTTTGTAAATAGAATAAAAATTTGTGTAAAATGTTTTAATCCTTGTGGATCGATCCTCTACTTGTCTTGCAATTTATTTGATATCTCTTGGCTTGTAATTGTAGAAAGTTTATATGAAATGCTATGATTTTCACATTTGCACACAACGACAATAAAAAATACATTTTAGCACACGAAAAATGGTAGTTTCATTTTGGCACCGTTGCTGGGGACTTGGCAACTTTATGCATTTTATTTTGGTATTTTAATGTTTTTATTTTTGTAAACTAATTTCATTTATCTTTCATTTCAGATAAATAATCCAAAAAAAGTGTGGTTCTTGTTCATGTTCTCTTGTTCTCTCATTTATCTCTAGCTCAAATTCTAGATCCAGCAAGTCGTAAACTGTAAAATCATTTCAATCACTTTGTCATTTTTAGGTGCTTGAATTTGTGTGTGTATTTAAAATTTTACCAAACATAAAATCAACTTCTTATTGCATTCATCTATGTGGTCTATCTCCCCTTGCTTACTAATTAAACAAGAGCACAATTGAGTTACTCCCTTAATCAGATAAGTTTGGAAAGTCACCAGACGAAAGCGGTCTTAAGTGTTTATTTGCTGCACATTGAACACAATCTCACATGCACAAACATAATCCTACATGAGAGCCCAAATCCTTGTGAATTTTTTAATTATTGAATTTTAAAAGGACTAGGTACTTCTAAGTGAGGGAACTACCAGCCTCCCTTAGTAGAGTGGGTGGTTCAAGAACAATGTGTTAGGTACCATCCTCAAGTAACATGGGTTGTTGTTTTACAATATGTACTTACACCTATACTTATTGAACGAAGACACAACTAGTTATAAAAAATTGGTTCAACCACTATTTCATAATTAGGTTCATCTAGACTACCGATGTGCTTGTTTTGAACTGCAATAAAAAAAAGTAAAAATTTTTTAGAAGATAATTGTTTCTACGGTAGCTAGAAAATAATTTTTCTACGGTAGCTCGGTGTGGGTGAATCGATCTTATTTTGTGTTTGTTTTGCGATTTCTTACGAAATGACTCCTAGTGATTAGATCTATGCCTACATGAAGAGTATATCAAATACCAAATATGCACTATAATATCCAAACTACTCTTCTTAGTGTCAATCATCTTATGAGGGAGATTTCTACTCAAACTACTTTAGTTCACAATCAAATTCTGGGATGTCACCCAACCCCACTTGGGGAAGTCAACTCGATCAATTTGATTACCGACAAATTCAATCCCCTCCATAATATGAATTATTCTCCTACCCAAGTGCTGAATTTTACAACTCGAGGATGTATTGACCAATCCGAATCTTGGTATGGGTCTACATCATTAACTTATTATACCCCTTCTCCACCTTAACCTCTTACCAACCAAGTTGATGAGATAATCTTTGAGGGCTTTAATACCCTCTTGAATTCAATGAAAAACTTTGAGATGAATATTGAAAGACAATATGAGGAGAATTCTCACCAATTCATTGAAATTCGTGAACATCTATTTGGCAACCCACCAACGATTTTAGATACAATGGTTGAGAATATGCAGAATTCTGATATGGGAAATCTCGAACTTGACTCAGCTTGAGATGAATTGAAAACCACAATCACATATCAACCTGAGCATGAGGAAAACTTTTGAGGGCAATATGAGGAGATTTTTGATGAGAAAAATAATGAGTTGAACAAACATAAAATTTTTGAGAACCACATTTACTTGAGAACTATAATGAAATTCTTTTGAGGAAACATCCCTGATATAGATTCTTGTAGCCTCTAGCTCAACAAGACCTCGAGCCAAATGATTTTAATGCCACTTAGGTGATCCCTTTGCCGCATTGTTCGGACCCAGTTTTAATTGAAATTCCCATTGAATAAAGGTACTTGAATCTCTAATTAAGAACAATGATTTTAATAGTGGAATTCTGATAATGAGTGGTATAAAATAATTGTTGATCATGATGTTAATCTAGATGCTAAAAGAATTTTGATTGCAATGAAACCCATGATTTTTATGAGACTCGTGGCATGATCCCTCCTCCAATGAGGAAAATATGATCAAATTATCTAAGTTCGCAGCATGGATGTAGTTAACATTTGCAAGGGTTCTCACATGAGGAACGCATGCGAGTATTTAAGCTAGTTCCGCTGCATCACCGCACGGATGCTGTCCAAAATTTACAAGGGTTCTCGCATAATGGACGCATGTGAGTAAAGAAGTTAGTCCAAAAGAGATTACAACAGAAGTTGCGTATTGGTAGTTGGAATATTGGCCCTTTAATTGGAAAGTTGATGGAGATAGTGGATACGATGGAAAGAAGGAAGATTCATATACTATGTCTTCAAGAGACTAAATGGATTGGAGAGAAAGCAAGGGAGATTGAGAAGACATGCTTTAAACTTTGGTATTCATGTAAAGATAAGGGTAGAAACGGTGTTGGAGTGGTTGTTCATAAGGATTTGAAGGATTGTGTGGTTGAAGTGAAAAGATTCGGGGATCGAATTATTTTGCTAAAATTGGTGCTTGAAGAAGAAATTCTGAATATCATCTCAGTTTATGCACCGCAAATTGGTATAGAGGAAAGGATTAAACAAGCTTTTTGGGAGGATTTGGATAAGAGTCTACAAGGAATCCAACAAAGAGAGATGATTTGCATTGGTGGAAATCTTAATCGACATATGGGAAAAGATGCTTTAGGGTATGCTAGTGTTCATGGAGGACATGGTTTTGGGGATAGAAACGAAGAGGGAAAAGCCATCCTGGATTTTGCAATGGCATATGATCTTTTCATAGCAAACACTCTCTTCAAGAAGAGGGATGAACACTTATTTACTTATAAGAGTGGGCCAACTAGAACACAGATTGATTAATTTCCATTGAAGAGAAGAAATAGGCTATATTGTAAAGACTGCAAAGTAATCCCAGGAGAGAATTTGACAACCCAACATCGTTTGTTAGTCTTGGATGTACAAATGAAAGGGTTGGTAAAGAAAAGGAGGGTTTCTAAGATAACTAGAACTAGATGGTGGAATCTTCCATTGAAGCAAGCGGGCTTTAGAGATAAGGTTTTAGAAGAATTATCTTGGGATTGTAGTAGTAGTGCAAACGAGATGTGGGAGGTAGTAACATCTTGTATCCGAAAGGTAGCCAAAGAGATGCTAGACGAGTCAAAGGGAGGAGCTCCATGTCAAAAGGAGGCTTGTTGGTGGAGTGAAGGGGTGCAAGAGAAGTTAAAAATAAAAAGATCTTGCTTTAAAGTTGTCTAAGGATAGAACAGAGAAACTATCACAAGCTATAAAATAGCGAAGAAAGAAGGAAAGAAGGCCGTAATCAAATCTAAGTCAAAAGCTTATGAAGTTTTGTATAAAAATCTCGACTCTAAGGAGGGACATAAGGATATATTCAGGTTGGCCAAAGCAAGAGAAAGAAAAACCAAAGACCTTTCTCAAGTGAGATGCATTAAGGATGAGGAAGGTCATGTGCTTGTTACTCAGAAAGATATAAACACTAAATGGGAGCAATACTTCCATAAACTTTTCATTGGGGAAGGAAATAGAGAGATCACTTTGGGTGATCTAGCTTGTAGTGAAAGTTACTTGAATCGTGCGTGCTGTAGATGGATACAAAGAAAGGAAGTAGAGGAGGCTTTGAAGATAATGAGACCTGAAAAAGGTGTAGGACTGGATGACATCCCTATAGAAGTATGGTGAGTTTTAAGTGAGCATGATTTGATTTGGCTTACGAATCTATTCAATGTTATTTGGCAAAGCAAGAAAATGGCTGAAGATTGGAGGAGGAGTATCGTGGTGCCTCTTTATAAGAATAAAGAAGACATTCAAAATTGTTCAAATCATAAAGATATCAAGCTGATGTGTCACACTATGAAATTTTGGAAACATGTGATCGAAAGAAGGTTGAGGCAAATTTCCAATGTAAAAGAAAACCAATTCGGATTCATGCTAGGTCGCTCAAAGACTGAAGCCATCCATTTGCTGAGGAGAACAATGGAGATTTATAGAGCTAAAAGGAAGAACCTCCATATGATCTTTATTGATTTGGAGAAGGCTTATGAGATGAGACAAATACCTATCCTATACATTAGCCTCATAAAGGACATGTACGATAGGGCTTTATCTTGTGTAAGGAACCCGTCTAGGAAGACTGGATATTTTGACATCAACATTGGTTTACATCAAGGTTCTGCTTTGAGTCCATTTCTTTTTACTTTGACTATGGACAAGTTGACCAGTCACATTCAAGATGAGTTACCTTGGTGTATGTTATTTGTTGATGATATTGTGTTAATTGTCAAGACTAGAGATGGAGTAAATGAGAATCTTGAGGTCTGGAGACATGAGTTGGAGACTAAAGGATTTCGTATAAGTAGGGCTAAGACGGAATATATGGAGTGCACCTTTGATGGAAGCAATGGTGAAGGAATCGAGGTGAAGATTGGTGACGATAAAATTCAGAAGAGAGATTCCTTTAGATATCTGGGATCTATTCTGCAACATGATGGGGAAATTGATGAAGATGTTACTAATAGAATAAATGCAGGCCGACTAAAGTGGAGAGGAGCCTCTGTTGTTCTCTGTGATAAAAATTTCCTTTAAAGATTAAAGGAAAGTTTTACAAAGTAGTCGTGAGACCTGCTATACTTTATGGATCTGATTGTTGGCCAGTGAACCATAGACATGTGCAGAGAATGAATGTAGAATAAATGAAAGTGCTAAGGTGGATGTGTGGACACACACGTAAAGATCGGATTCAGAATGATGCAATCAAAAAGAAAGTTGGCGTAGCTCCAATCAAGGATATGATGCGAGAAAACCGCTTAAGATGGTTTGGACATTTGCAAAGAAGATCAGCTGATGCACCAGTTAGGAGATGCGAGTATTGGTATGTTGAGCCGGCTAAGAGAGGGCGAGGATGACCCAAGAAGTGTTGGAAAGAGACCATACGAATGGATCTTAGTTTTGTGGATATAAGCCCGGGATTGGCTCAAGATAGATCTGAATGGAGGCGAAGAATTCATGTAGCCAACCCTACTTAATTTTGGGAAAAGGCTTTGTTGTTGTTGTATCTAAGCTGTCCAGAAAGTTTTTAACCTCGACTTCATGTTCTGATTCTTGGATGATGTATTTCGAGGATGGATCTAATAATGAATCTAGAGACGAATCTGATAATAACAGTGAAATG
Source organism: Ottelia alismoides (assembly GCA_037367405.1). Taxonomy (NCBI): domain Eukaryota; kingdom Viridiplantae; phylum Streptophyta; class Magnoliopsida; order Alismatales; family Hydrocharitaceae; genus Ottelia; species Ottelia alismoides. The sequence continues at coordinate 724,704 of JAZKJV010007512.1, read as the reverse complement.
GATGATGAGGATAGATCTACGAATGAGGTTTAATATAAATATGAGGATAATTTCAAATCAGGGAAGGAACACGAGGATGAATCTAATGATGATGAATCTACGGTTGAATTTGAAAATGAAAGCTACATTAATACTGAGAACGAATTTGAGAATGATTTGAATTTGAGTATCAACATGAGGATGATGATGAACATAAAGACAAATACAATAATTAAATTGAACCTAATTTTGAGCTTGAAGATAATGGTGAGGAATCTAATCTTGAGAGAAAGATTGAAACTGAGCTACCTTCCACCCCGGATGAAATGTCAAAAGTCCTCCCGGACGATTCTTAGGGATGTACACATAATTTTCCACTCCAATCCCACAACCTCTAGAAAAGATAACAAATTTTGTTTGTCCTTTCACTAACTACGAGCATCCCCTAATATTACCTTGATTTTAGATCAAGATGACTCTTTATCTCTAGATAATGTTTTGGGTTGAAAATTAAGAGCTCCTCAAGAAAATCGAAGACGAATGACCAATTGCCACATTGATTCTATCAGGGCACGAACCATCTTCTTTGTCGATTGAAAATGAAGAATCAAGAAAAGAAATAGTTGCTTAGAATGATCTACATGATTCACATACTAATAATGATCATGAGCAGCTGTTAAATCCGACTATACATGAACCCATCCTCCCACCCTTGGACTTTCATGTAACAATTCACGAAAATAGTTCAACGGAATGATAAAACCTCTGACACCAAGGAGGCCATCGAGGTAGAAAATATTGATACAATGGGTGGAAATATCATGGACTCTTTTGTTGTGTTCAAGGAGAAGGTTTCATTGATAACCATTTTTATGTGATGAACACAGGTTTTGTAACTTTGGACCATCTTGAACTCAATTGCCGATTAAAGATAATATCGAAATCGAGTCCACCATTTTCACTCACAACTTCACTCGAGTCACCTATGTCATTCATCATACTGATAGAACGACTCACTCAATCATACTTCATTATACCGGTATCACCCACCCACCCTGAGCTACACACGATGGTCTCCTTCAAATCTCTTAATCAAAGATTTATACATCGTCATGATTTTCTAAACACGAATGTCGTGCATACTCGAGACACAGGGTATTCCTAAACCAGGAGCTCAGTTGGGGGCATTGAAACCAACATATCATGGGATAAACCCCAAGGTTATCTCTCATGTATTTTCTCTAACTTGCATTTTTTACTTCATGTCCCATAATTGTAGTTTAACATAAGTATGGGAAAACCCCTCAAAAAAGGAATAACTAATCAGGAAAAAAAATGAAAAAGGGCATCTTTTGATCACTTGCATCTTGACTCGTGTTATCTTGTATTCAATGTTTCCACGATTTTATCACCATGTGGTTATGGCTCATGCTAACATGGGGTGGGGATGTATCCCTTTCGTGCATTCCATTTTTATCTTATTTTCAAAATATACATTTCATTTCATGCATTCAATTTCGTTTTACATTGATTTTTTTAAAATCCAAAAATAATTTCTTGTATACTAATTCCAAAAATTTTCAAAAAAACTTTGCATCAATTTTTTTAATCATGTTTTACAGAAGACCAAAAACATTTGCATATACCAAAAATCACATAAAATTTGAAAAATTCTCAAAGTTTTTTAAAAATTAGCATTTTTTTTCAAAAATCCATAATATTTTCCTAGTTTTTCCCTAACATTTTGGATTAGAAGTCTGATTTTTATAAATTTTGACTTAGACCAAAAGATCTTAATCTAGTTAATTTGATAGGTTTTCATTAGGTTTAAGTATTCTGTTTCACATGATATGGGAAGACAATGGTATCTAGCATTCCCTAACGGTTATGTTCTAGTTATAGCAACGAACTACCATGTGAAGTTCGGATGATGAATCGGTAATTCGATGCCATAACTTCTAGCTCCTTTCACTTTCAGGTCTATTTTAGACTTAATTACTCGAGTTCCATTAATTTTATGCGGCAACCAAAATATGTGTCTAAATAGATCATCTTGAGAGCTATATCAGTATTTTATTGCTTATGGATTATTGAACAATCTACACCTTACAACTTAATTCAATTTGGTTTGCTTGTACAAGGGATTGTTTCAATATCTAGCAAGGGAAGGGAGTGACTTTGAATCTTGGGTTAATCAAAATTCAGTGATCTAAGTTTAGGAACCACTTATTTTCAATAAGTTTGGGTATGTCATTAAACTTTCCTTGAACATGTATCTGAAGATCACATTTTATACATGTACACTCTTGATACCCAATGCCGATAAATCCTATAAAAAAGGCACAACAAGGGATGCTTATCCAAAAATGCAAATGCAAAGTAAAGATCTACCAAAGAAAAATCCACTCAAATAACCCAACTCTACCAAATAATCCAAGTAGTAGACCATTGTTACTACTAGTTTAAAAGAGTCCAAAGATGTCCAGGGTTATGCTCTACAAAAGAAAAAAACTTGAGAGCAACAGACAAAAGTGATCTTTGAAAAACCCCAGAAAATTCAAGTTCTCTACAAATTGCACCCATATTCTTTTGTGGATAGATTCAGGTGGACTGGAAATAAGCCTAGACATAGAGAGAATAGAGGCTTTTGATTTTGCAATCTCTTAGTACCTTGCTTAAGGTTGTACATATACTTGTCTCACAAATTGGGAAGAGCTAAAACTTTCACACACATTTCAAAATCAAATCAAGGTTAAAGAGAATATATATTGATCGAGATGATCTAACTTGACCTAAGGATGAAACTGACTAAAGTTGATAGAACTTTAGGGCTATCAAATTAAATACTCGAATCTAAGGGGAGCCTAAATATATTATTAATCTCAAGGTAAACTTAGTCTATGTCTATTATCTGTTGAATCTTGGCTTAAAATCTCAAGACATTATGGACATATATGCTGCAAACCCTCTTTATACATTCTCTAATCATTTCCTTTTTCTCTTGTAAATAATTATCTTACTCGGGACTAGAAAGATTTAAGTATGGGAGTGCAATGAATAACTAATTCATCATGTTAGTGTACCTAAATTAAGAAAAATCTAGATCTAATTCATTGCATTTCTACCTCATTTTGTGCACAATTTCACTTTTCACTTTTTGCATAATTTGCATTTAAAAACTAATACGAATAAAAAATAATGAAAGTTGAAAAATAATAAAATAAAAAGATACTTTTCAAAGATTTTCACTTCATCTTATCATCTTTATAAATTAATGTATTTAATTACGAACCAATTGTTTTTAGTTTTCTTATCAAGTTTTAAGCCCATTCAATGTTTCTAATTTTTTTATCTTATTTCTAGGTCACAATGGTCCAAAATCCCATCCCTTTTTATTGTAAACAAAAGAAAAAATAAAAAAATAAAAAGGGTTGCTGATGTCAACACCTAGAGGGTTGTCATCAGCCCCTCATCTTCCCCAAACGAAGGGGCGGGTGCTCCCTCCCACCCTGTCGCTTCACCTTCCACCTACTAGCAACCCTCCCCTCCCTCGATTGTGCCAACAAACCTATTTAGCCAGTTCCTTTTGAGGCAAGATTATCATTATCTTAAAGAGGATGATTTTCAAGAGAATGACTCAGAGTTCTTGTAGAGTGGAACCATGCAATACCAGACATGAGATAGATCTTCCAGAGAAAAAGGATTTTTTTCGAACAAGCCAATTCATTTGAGACCCTGCGAATCCATTATGTTTCATATTCAAAGATCAATCTTTTGTCTGTGTTTTCACGTCGAGAATTCTTTGCAGATGAAGAGATATCAGAGGGGCTTATTACTTCCCAAACAAATCCTCTCATATCTATATATAAACGTTGATTCATCAAGAATAGCAAGAAAATCACTTCAAAATGTTGATTCATCGCCAAAGATGGTTTTGAACCAATAGCTCATTATATAGTGGGTCTTTCCGTTCTAATACTCTATCCAAGAATTATCAGTATTTGTAGAGGAGGGCAGTGGTCAAGGATGAAGGACCCAACAAAGAGGGCTCTGACCTCCTCCATCTCCATCGTAACCATTTCTCCTTCATGTGTCGCCATCGCGTGGTGGCCAGCCTATGCACTTCTCCTAGCCATCTCCTCTCGTACATCGTCACCATCTAGATGCGGTCTCCGTTATCACCATTCGCTCGAAGAAGGAAGGGGTCCCAAGGACCCCTTCACAATTTTCATTTTCTTTTAGTTGTTTAAGTATTTTGGATCTTTTTGTAATTAGTTAAAACTATAATTTATTTTATGCAATTTATCCAATTTATATTATTTTATTCACTACGAAAATTACTATATTAAATTATTTCTTAATTTTTTTTCCATTTTAATCCTTTAGGGGCATTTATGTAATATCATAAACTTTGCTCTTTTATTCATAATTTACCAATATTTATTTTATTTAAAAGTCAAAATTTCAATTCGATCAACATGCTTTTGTGATATTACATTTATGCCCTTAACTTTATTTTAATTTACATTGAAACCCCTAAAATTTCCTGAAAATCACACATGTGTCCATAGCACTTCCAAAAATCACTAAAAAATAGCATAAAAATTTTAAAAAAAATCCCAGAAAATTCTCGTATGATCTGTAGGATATCTATAACCTATTGATAGAGGTTTCAATACATTTTAAGTCCTAGGAATAAAAGTAAAAATAGGATTTGATTTGAGACAATAAAGTGATTAATACCTTTGTAAATAGAATAAAAATTTGTGTCAATCATCTACTTGCCTTATACTTTATTTGATATCTCTTGGCTTGTAGTTGTAGAAATTTTATTTAATGTTCTATTATTTTCACGTGTACGTACAATGACATCAAAAATCACATTTTAGCGCACAAAAATCACTGTTTCATATGGTTTTAAGAGAAAATCAAAGGAAAAAATACAAATCCCTAAAATACAAGTATTTAAACCTATAAAATACCTTAAAATTTGTACTTTATACATATAATTTATTTTTACTTTGGATTCTTTATGAATGTTGTTGATGTCATTGAGGTCTTTTAGTTTCATTGTGACATTTTATATATTGAAGTCATATTGTTAATGTTCTATTCCTTTCTATTTTTTATTGAGTTTTGGCTTTGTTAACTTGGTCTAGTCAACATAACTTGGTGTGTTTTTACTCATTGTGCCATGGCACCTAAGCATTAATTAACTCCCAATCAACTGTTCACAAACCACGTCTACCCACGGTCCTCCACCATTCCCCTTACGCCATATTAGTTGGAGAAGTTAATCATTAAGTCAACTTATCATCCTCCATATTATCACCCCAACAAACTGCATGATCACACTCCATTATGTCTAACCCTACCAAGGCCCCTTCTCCCATGTCTATCGAGCCTTATCATCAAACCAACCCACTTCACCTACGAGCACAACACGTCCAATGAACTCCAGTTGCACATCATCAAAACTAAGCTTTATCTCTCATTCCACCCTTATCCTCTACTTTGAAAGAGATTTATGACCGATAAGTAACCTTCAATAGTGGTTGGTCACCTTCGAGGAAGGACCTTGTTGCTACAACTTATAAGCTTTGACCGAGCTCAACCCTTCACTGTGGCTTCACATCGATGATTGTTCTTCCTCTGAACAATTACATCACATACAACCCCCAAGTGACACCTTCTTTCACTTCTCATTTTCCCCCTCTTCTTATTATTCTTCTTCTTTGTCTTCTTCTGCTACTCCTCTTCTTTGTAACTTCCAATCTCTCATTATCTTTTTAATTTGGTTTCAAACCTTCGACTCATCCTTCATTCTCATCTATTTATCCTTTTACTAATACAACTAGTCATCCATCGACTCTTCTTCTCCATTTGATAGAACCCAATCCAATCTAATTCTACCCTAAATCTTCTTGCACTGCAACATCTCTTATTTCTGTGCAATCACTCGTCTTAGGTGAATCGCGATCAGTGCTATAGCTTTATTTCTACATGTACGCAAGGAGCTTTAGTCCCCCTTTCCTATTGTGAAACTGAATTATCCATCAGCCAATCCTCGTTCCTTGAGCCACTTTCTTTTGTAGGTCTTGCTAGGAAATCACAGAGGATCGCCAGCTCCTTCGTTATGTCCACTAGACCAAGATCCTTCATCGACCAACACCACAGAAGACCTTTGCCTAGGGCGTGCTATCTAAGAAGAAGAAGATGAGGTTTAAACTTTTTACAAATCCCCAGGAAGACGAGCTTCAACATAAAGATATGCCATGCCACTTCCATATATGATTAACCCTCCAATGCCCTTAAATTAATCCTTGTGCAGTGCACCACTACCCTTCATTGGAGCTTGTGGCTCTTACACCTCGCTCAAGATGTCATAACCCTCACTTGAGATGCAACACATATGCCCTCCAATCTGGGCTTATCTTCATTCTAACTGTTTAAACATTATGTAGAGCCTACATACCATCTCATCCAAGTCGGGAGATCTACTTTATACTTGTATCTTGGCTGCTTTAGCACTTTGTTTTCTTACACCCAAAGACCTTGCATCCACCGTCTTATCACAGAAAATTAAGACTAACCATTAACATTATTTCCTATTCTACTATTTTTTTCTTCTTAGCCCCACACTGATGCCAAACCTTGCGGGCAATCTATACTTAGTATACTAAGTATAGAGGGGAGGGTGTCCATTGTGTATATCCGCTTCTATTCATTCATTTCTTTATACTCAACTACCTTATTTTGGTTTCTCTTGTACTTAGGCTAGCCAACACCTAAGTATATGACAACAAATGATTTCTGATTATTTTTATTCCCATACGCTTAGTACGAGTTATGTCCTCCTTTCTCACTGTGCCATGAGTAGATATCTTTCCTTCAGCTTTATGGGGTTGCTACTTCAAGAAATGTCGCTAAAGGAGAAAATTGAGATTTTGTGAGAGAAACTTCGAGAACATCACTACAGGGGTTGGTTCCAGTACCTATGTTTGGTTGATGCTGGTTTGGATTCATCACTTAATATTTTTCTTTACCATCAATCTTCTGCAGAGAATAAGTAGAAGTTGTGGCGAAGGAGGTCAACGTAGCGATGGGCATGGGTCGGGCTGGGCCAGGCCCTGAAGGGCCCAGGCCCAAGCCCATCAAAATATTTCGGGCCTTGGGCCAAGCCGAGGCCCATGGTTTTTCTAGTCCTTCGGCGCAAGCCCACGCCCATCCCAATGTCCTTGGGCTTGGGTCGGCCCGACCCAGCCCATCTGCAACTTGAGATTCATATAGCATAAAATTTTGGGCCTTGGGCTGGGCCGGCCCATCTCTATTCTGTCGGCCCAAGCACAGTCCCAATTATTGCCATTATCTAGCATAAAATCTCTGTTGTTAGCAATTGCAGCTCCACAGCTTCATTTGCTTGTACTTTGTATTCTTCTGAATATAAAGAGATCGGGAATATGAAATGTTCCAAATGAGAGAACTTTTTTTCATTCCTTATCCAGTACCTAGTAGCGCTTACATAAATTAAGATGTATGCATTTCTCAAATACTAAGCTACGTCTAAAACATTGATCAAATTGCAATTTGCTTTCAATACACTGGGAAGAAAATATGTCCCAGCATAATAACCTTCAGCAGATACCATTAAAAATTTTTTAAGACTCAAATATAATAATCAACTTTCCCAGTAATTCCTTTTGTGATTCTTTTCCGATACATATAATTCCACCAATCGTAAAATTATATATATTGAATAATCCGTAAAAGAAGATAATAATAGTATAACACCTATGCTCTAACTTTTGCAATTAAATTTGTAGCCTTACTATTCTTACAAACTCAATGTAGTGTTCTTCTGTTATACTAGTGATTCCATATTACACTATAAGGTAGGACATTTCTGTGAACTTTGTAAGAATACAATGATGTCCAGGGTATAAATCTGACTAGAAAACTCATAATGGTTTACAAAAAAATCCCATCATTCTAATATCAAATATTAAATGTATCATTAGTAAGGCATTTGTCGAAATTGTCACACAATTGTCTAGCCACACTATGTGTACAACACATAAATCTATCACCTACACACTTTCTATAGGTCCTACATAGTTCATTGCCTCTCTGAATTCAGCTCCTTGAGCTATTAGTATTTGTTTCACTCATTTTACATTTTAGATTTACTTATCGTAGATTCAAGATCGTGAAAATTAGTGATTATGTTTGGCGGCTTCTTGCGTCTACAAAGAAGATGATATTTAAATTAAGCTAAGAAAAGAAGATATGCGATATAATAATGTGCATTGGATTTACTTATTTAAACTTACCAAGTAGCTTCTCATTCTCCTCCATCTCTTCTTCTTCATCTTCATCCTCAGAAATGATATCCTTCTGCTCTTCCTCACGAATCCAATCCCTGGCACAAACCAATGCCGCCATTGTTGTTGGATGGAGTCTACTTCTATACGAATCTACAACTCGACCCCCAGTGCTAAATGTGCTTTAAGATGCAACCGTGGAGATAGGAATTGCCAGAATATCGCGTGCCATTATTGACAACACTCGATACTTACTAGAATTCACATCCCACCATTTTAAAATATCAAACATGTGATCCTCTTCATTGTCTGCAGAATTATCTTGTAAATACATTTCTATCTCAGTTTTTCCACCCTCAGAGGAACCAGCTTCCTTCTTTTTCTTGAAGAATTTGCTTCGAGTATCTTCTTTTATCTTTGAGGGACACATCCCGATCAAGGCCACAAGATGAAGAAGTCTCTCCAGGAAATTATGGTTTGTACTTGTTAGAGTATTCATCAAACATTTTGTATATTGTACTTTGAACACGTTCGATGTAATCTTCAACTTCAACCTCGAGCTAAAGCTTTGAATAAGAAAATTTGAGAAACTCAAGCTTGTAATGAGGATCTAAAGTTGTTGCAATCACCAATGGCAGCATGTCATCTTTTTCTTTCCAGTACTTGTCAAACTTGGAAAACATATTTACACCCATATCTCTGAGAGAGGGGTCCTCATGCCTCATGAGAGAATGCAAATCCTTCTCTATATCAAAAAGCAAACTAAAAAACAAGTTTGCAGTTGAATATTTTTTCCTGAGAAAACTTTTGTGGCATCATAAAAGTCCTCTAAAATTCCACAAATCAACTCAACTTTTTCCACTCCCCTGCAGATAGTGAATCAGACAATTGGAAATCACACCCTTTCAAACGATTGAAGACTTTTTGATATAAGAGAGCAGATCGGAGCATCAAATAGGCGAAGTTCCACCGTGTACTTACATCTAGTCTCAATCCTTTGGTCACTCAAATGCGCTCTTGTTGAGCAATTTCAAGAAAATCCTGAAATCTTATGGTCGAGTACTTAACATATTTTACAAGATTTCGAATTTTGCAAGTTATGTCCTTAATTAAGACAAGCCATCTTGGACAACAAGATTCGGTATGTGTGCCCAACAACGAACATGAAAAAATTTTCCATCCAACAACAAAGCACCCTTTGATGCAAAATGATCAACGAGATTCTGTACAATGACATCATTCGTGGATGCATTATCAACTGTAATAGTGCACAAGTTTTGTATATTCCAGTCATTGAAAAGGTTGACAATCATATCAACAATGTTCTCGCATGTATGACGCGAATGAAGAACACAAAAAGAAACAATCTTCTTGTTCAACTTCGACTTGCTATCAATAAAATGTGCAGTAATGGAAATATAGCCCAGATTCTGATTTGATGTCCACGTGTTCGTTGTGATAGACAATCTTCCAACATATTTCAGCAACTCCATTCGTCTCTCCTTCTCCACCTCTTATAATTTCAGACAATCCCTTTTTATGGTATACCTTGAAAGAACCTTGTTGCAAGTTTGAGATAAAGGTTTTAAATTTGGGATTATCTACAATCTTAAAGGACAATTCATTGGATACAATCCATCTTGTAAATTGATCCCGACTTCGCTCTTGTTCAAATTTCCATGTTGCAATCGTGCTTCCTTGATCAAGATTAGAAATTTTCAGAAGGATCTGAGACTGAGACCTTGCTTGTTTATTGTAATATGGACAAACTTTGTTTAAGTGACGATCAAGAAGACTAGTCCCACCTGTTGTACCACATGTGAGTTGTGTCTTACAATGATTGCATCTGCACATCTCTTTTCCATCAATCATCCACACTCTTGTCATATGCTCCCAAACCTATGATTTAAACTGTCCTTCTCTCTTCCTCCAAACAGGTGTATCCGTATCTAAATCTACTTCATTCGGAATAGGATGATTGTCGACAATAGGAGGTGGAAGTGTAGATTGCTCTGAATCTTGTTGTGCTCCTAACATCTAAACATATATGAATGAAAAAATTGATAAATTAAGGGAAAACATGCTAAACACAATCATATACATAAAACTTATTATGCTTTGCATACCAAATCATTAGAAAATAGACATATACGCATATACCTTAGACTAGGTTCCTATAATCCTAGTAGTAGGGGCTGACCGGAGGCGGGAGGCGGCGTGACGGCGTGAGAAGGGCCCTAGATGGAAAGTAAAGGTATGTAAATCATGACAAGTGGAGCCCTAGAACTACAATAGGAGGAAGGATTTGATGACTAGAGAGCTCAAACCATGAGAGAGGCTAGGTCGGCTTGTCAACTTGAAAGAGGAGGCAGCGGGCCAACTGGACCGGTGGAGGTGGCGGAACGATAGCCGATGAGAGGAGGCAACCATCAGATCAATGGGCTAGTGATGCTCAAATGCCTGAAGGAGGAGGCGCACCGTCGGGTCCACGAGCTAGGTCTGCTCGGAGGCCTAGAGGAGGAGGCGCATTGTCAGGTCCACATGCTAGGGCCGCTTGAGGCCGAAGGGGGGATTCACGTCGCGAGAACACCGAGAAGAATGGGGTATCGGGGGTAGAGCGGGTCGGCGTGAATGAACATTAGCATCTGTTGGGGAAGGTTACTGTCTAAGGCCCGCATAAGGCCACGTGGGTCAGGTTTTGGCCTAGATTCGGGCCTCTCATTGGGCCTATGTTCGGGTCGGGCTTCGGGCCGATCTTACGGGCCGGGTATTGGGCCTTCCACGGACCTGACATTGGGTCGGGCCTTGGGTCGGGTCGGACCGGGTTTCGGGCTGGGCTAGGTCGGTCCGGCCCAATGCCCATCCCTGGGTGAACGTATCGGAGAAGTGGGGGTTTTCTATGGGGGGTTGTTTTTTTATGGAGGGGGGAGGGGTAGGGGGAATGATGGGTATAGAGAAAAAGACTAGAGCCACATGACAATATACACTTAAGGAATGTCTTACTATGCATAGTTGGATATATTATATATATACTTTACCCATAACTCGTACTTTTACATTTTTTTGTTTATAAAATACTCAATACAATGCATGGATATGTATAACACTTATAAAATAGGTAATAGTATAAAATAATAATGTCTGAATTTAGATATTACCGAACAATTCTATAAAATATGTAATTTATTAAGCATGTAAATAATGTACCTTATTGCAAAAAATATTGTAAATTAGGACATAAACAAAAAAATTCATAAAAACATTATTTCATACACTTGTACATGCACTAAAGATTTGTTATTGATGAATATATGATTCATTAATCCAATTAACTGGAAATATGCCTTCATCCCGGGTAATCAAATGCACTTAGGTATTTATAACTCATAATTAAAATTCATGCGCTTGTAAATAATTTACATAAATTAGCATTTCATATTGCATAATTCAACCATCAACGGTCCCAAGCCTGGGTAAATGAGGAGGGTTGCATTAGGTAGCTAACATCCAACGTAACACAATTAGAGATGAATTCCTAAGTAGTATTTTTTTAAACTCTATTTAGGAATATGCCTCAAGACAGTTGGATCATTTCAAGATGATTTAAGCAAACATTTAGATTCTGTTGGGGCGTTCCTTACTATGAGAAATTGGAAAGGGCCTCTACATCGCTACATGGATGTAGTTCAAAATTTGCAAGGGTTCTTGCATGATGAATCCATGCGAGTAAACAAGATAGTCTCGTTGCATTGTCGTCAGGTGCAACCCAAAATTTGCAAGTGTTCTCGCATGATGTATGTATGCGAGTAAAGAAGTTAGTCCAAAAGAGGTTGCAAATGAAGTTAAGGATAGGTAGTTGGAATATTGGCACTTTGAATGGCTAATCGATGGAGATAGTAGATGCGATGGAAAGAAGGCATATTAAGATATTATGTATTCAAGAGACAAAATGAGTTGGAGAGAAAGCTAGGGAGAATGAGAAGAGATGATCCAAATTAAGATATTTAATTAATGAGGGGTAAAAATGCGATCAGAGTGATTGTTCATAAGGATTTGAAGGATAGTGCGGTTGAGGTGCATATATTTGAAGATCGAATTATTTTTCTAAAATTGGTGTTACAAGAAGAATTTATGAATATAATCTCAGTTTATGTACCATAAGATGGTTTAGAGGAAAGGATTAGAAAAGTTTTATTTTTGTGTATTTAATTTTCTATCCAATTTTCCGTGTATTAATTTTTTTTCCAAACTCAAAAAAATGAAAAATACGAAAAATCTTGAAAAAACACAGAAAATTGTAGAAAAATCCAAAAATTACAATTAATTTTAGGAAAAATAATTACAACAACTTTTGATTTCATTTTATATTTTTAAATTACAAAATATTTCTACCTGCTCACTGTTTTTATTTTCTACTATTTCTATTCATTTTAAAAATCCTAAAAAATAAAAATCTCTGAAAAATATAAAAATGGTAAAAATCATCAAAACACAAAATATTTTCTTTAACCATTTTTTTATCATTTTTGAAAAATCCAAAAAGTTGCATTTTTATTTGTGCATTAATTTGCTTTAATAAATTAATTATAGTTCGAAAATTAAAAATTTGAAAAACTTAAAAATCAGAAGATAAAAAATAAAAAAGACAAAAATCAAAACAAAATCCAATATAGTTGGCATTTGAGTTCCATTATTCTTTTATTTATTTGTTAATTATTAGAATAACCCTCGAGATTTGTAGCCTCTCTGAGTTCGATCCTGTTAGTTGTGCAGGTAAATTAAATAGAGAAAATTTCTCTTGTTACATTCTTGTGTAATTAATTTAGTTTGAGAAAAAATGATTTTTTTGCGAGATTTTTTAGGTTGCAACGACATCACACTTTTATTATTCACCTAATAAAACCCAAAAACTCCAATACAATAGGTGCTAACAAACATGGGGAAGTGGATTGATACAATGGTGATGTACGCGTAAATGAAGGTTGAATTCCGAATATGCATAAATAATTAGATGAGAATAATAGCAAGTGAATGAGTAGGAATAAGTTGAAGGAACTACAGAGAAACACAAAGTGATAGAATTGGGATAAAACCTAGATGTACGTAAGAAGGATTGAAGATAGAAGGATATGCTTGGGAATAGGAGCTTCAAGAGACTCCTAGATCGTCCCTCAAATCTTGGCCAAGGATTGAGCTCTAGGAGAACCTATTAATGGCCTGCAACAAAGGAGGGTTCCTTCAGATCTCTTTGGAGCCAAATCCCTATTGTCGCTTGATCTAGCTCTCGCTTGTTATCACTCAAGAGAGATGGATGGCTCGGAGGAGGTTCACATAAGGGAGGATGACGTAAAGGTGGTTGAAGATTATGTTTTGATGAAGGAGAAGTGTGGTTCCAGGAGGTTGGAGTGGCGGTTTCAACCACTGACTGATGGAGCACGTGAGGAGGAAGAAGATAAGTAAAGGTTGGTTGAAGAAGAAGGATGAACGGGGAAGGGAATGACATCGAAGATTGGCAGTTTGGACACATGAGGTGGTTGCTAGAAGGTGGAGAAAAGAGGTGGTTTCGCAACCGATGAGGGTGAGGGATGAAGGGTCACGAGGTAGGAGATGCAAGGACCACCGTCTGATCATGATCAGACGGTGAGGATTTGGTCGTGGGCGTAAAATCGATCAAGCAGCTATGAATGGGCCAAGGTTGATCAAATGAATGTTGCTTGGTCTGAATGATTAGAGGGTCCATATAATTGATGAGATGAAATAAAAGGCTCGCACATATAATTCTATGATTGGGCCATGTGGCCCAATCATAAATTCCAAATACCCAAAAAGAATGTAAAATAAGAAATAAATAGTTAGAGAAAGAAGTAGAAAAAATAGTTCAACATAAAAGTTGTAGATCTTTTCAAAATCTACAACTTTCATATAGAACCTGAAAGCAAAATAAGGTATATGATTAAAATATTTTTGTAAGTATTTTATAGGTATAAAATACTTATTTTAATCATTTCCTTATTTTTGTTATTTTCAATAAGCAGTAATGTGCATATTATTATTTAGACACTTTGTAATTTTTATGGGATTTTTAATGACTAGAAATACATAAAATAATGATACAATAAATGGAATATTAGTACAATAAAAAGTGTGAATTATCTATAACACATGCTTAGTTAATTAGTGTTAGTTATTAGTGAATTTTGTTGGTTTTCTTAAGCTAGAGATATAATATTGAGAAACAAAATAGGTGAATCTGGGATTCGTCACCCCCTATACTTAAGCTAAGCTCATCCTCGACCTAATATATAAAGAATCAATTAAAGAGTTAGTGAGTTTACTGAATTCCTTGATATGTGCAAGTGAATAGACATGGCTTAAGAAATCAAAACACTTAGTTTTAGAGATCCTAAGACTCTAAGCTGAACATGGTCCTAATCAGAAGGAATTCAACTCCTCTAATTATCAGACTCTTGATGAACATATATAGTAAGAAGTATGAAATTAATGTGTTGATTGCATTCACAAGAGTAGAGTCGAGATGTCACCTAAAGTTCCAATACAATAGATTCTCCTAAGGACCCAACCCTCAACACTAGGGATTAAATCTAGTCTTTCTTCAATCCATTGTCTCTTTAGTTTGTCAGACTTCAAAGCGTGGTAACAGGCTAGATAATGGAGGAAGTAGGATGGTGTCATTTCTTTTCTCCCTCTCATTGGAACAAGGTATCTCTCAAGTGCCTTATTAACTCAACACAATATAGTTTTTTGTTAATCAGTGTGTCCATCAAATGAAGTTGAGTCTTATGTACTTGTTTTCCTGGGAATGCACCGAGGTGTATCTCTTTTGAGTATCTAAGATACCTTCTACACCCAAACTTGTATCTCTTATGATGTAGAGCCCTTTTTGAGGTACTAGCCTGACTCATAAAAGTCTAATACTTTGGTCTCAGTGGACACTTAAATGGTTGAGAATGCTCACCTTTGGTGTAAGCTCATATGATTATAACTTTGTAATGCTTTGAGCTTTTCTTTTCATCATCATTTTTTGGCTAGCTCAACAGCTTCTACCAAGTATTGGTGCACACCAGTCAACAATTTAATTTAATTTCATGACACCCTGGCACTTAGATTTTGATCAAGAGATTAGTATGAGAACTATGTCCCATACTAGCTAATATGTTGACACTCAGGTTTCACGAAGTCCTCATTAATCTTATCCCATCCTAGAGTATCATAAAATCAGATCCAAACTTAAATCTCAAATCCCAATTCCTCAAGTGAAACCTCAACTCATCTCAATCATGAACGTTGTCGTACATGTAAGTGTTGGTCATATTCTTTAAAGCAGAGATTGAATATGCAAAATATATCATGTAAATCTGTCTAACTAGGAAAGCTTGGATCCTATGATTAAGATAGGTTAACTCTCAGTCTCGGAACCTCATAAACCAAGTGTTAAAGATCTCAACAAGCCTTGAGTGCAAAGTGAAGGTGTTAGGAAATAACACCAAATTAATAAGTTAATTTGTTTACAAAATTTTTGAAGGAATTTTTATTAAAAAAAAGAGAATAGGTATCCTTAAGGTACAAAGGCATAACACAACAAAGAACACAACATGCACTTACAAGACATTACATGGATACCCACACAAGACTACAAATTTTAGCTTCTCAAAGATTAGGCTTGAAGCTTTGGGGTTTGTAATCACAGGCTGCCTTATTCTTTATTTGCTTCTTCCTCACAGAGTAAGCCTAAAAAACTGAAAGAAAGATCTTCATCGACTTGGAAAATAAGTCTCTTAGAATGATGCCAGTCTTCCTCAAAAGTAATATCCATATCCACATGGGAATACCTAAAATTCTCCAAAATAGAGGGAAGACATATCAAACTCTTGGTCCTTGCAAAAGATTTCTGGGTTGTCCTTAAAAGGGCAAAACTAAAACACATATTTCTGGGTTTTCCTTAAAAGAGCAAAACTAACACAAGAGGGAAACCTAACTTACAAGTGAGACGACAATTAGCTATCTGAGTATCCTCAAGAAAAAGTGTAAGTTCCTTCACATCTAACTTTTCTAACAAAATATTATCTTCCTTAAACGACATCACTCTCTTCAAGGAACTCCTTATCGACTTGATCTTCCAAAATATAGAATTCAAATCCAGACATTCCTCCATGCTTGACTCTGTAGAGAACTAGATCTATACAACCTTTTATAGCCTAAGTATCCAACGATCCAAAATCTAACCGTTACACTGAAGGTACGCTTTGAGAAAACAAAACCTCTCTTGACAAACATAAGTAAAGTTTGATTTTTAATTTATTTCCATTCTACATTTTCATTTTTTAGTAAAAGGATATTTTTAAGGATATACATAAAATAATGAGTAAAGTTCAAAATAAATTGTACTCTTTTGAAAAAAAACAATTGTAAAACATTTTGTAAACCAAGTAAAATATAGAATTTTCAAACATTTACAAACTATTTTTATAAAAAGTTTCCAAATCCTCACATAACCCAAAATAAATATACAAAATATGTGAAAGTACGAGCTATGACTGAAAAGTATATATGAAATATATGCACACACGCCCCTATACTTAGCTTGTGCTATGTATTCATGGAACAAAGTGGAACGAAAGACATAACTCTTACTAAGCATAAAGAGGAAAGACAAAAATGCAGATAAGACAGACCCCCTATACTTAGACTTTGAATAGACTAAGTATTGGAAAAGAAGATAATAAATACGGGTACAAAAAGAATATATCATGAAGAATAACAAGGGCTCAGTCCCCCATATACTTAGCCAGTAAATAAGTTAAGTATAAAGAATGAACAAAACACAAAGGAACTAAGGAGAATATACGGAAGTCTAGGTGGGATTCTCCCTATACTTTGGCTTTCACAAGCCTAAGTTAGGAGTAAGAAAGAAATAAGAGAAGAATCCACAAGCACAAAGGAATAAAGTCAGTGCGAATAAAAGAATAGATGAATCATAAAGATGTTGAATCTGTCTGAAGTGAATCTTTCAGTTGCAACTTCATGTTGTATCTAAAATATTTTCAAATGATTCAATCAACATGAAGTCAATAACCTAAATCCAAATCAGCTCTTCTTTGAATTTGACAACGTGTTTCAACATCTATCCCTTGACCAAGAAGGAAGATGCACCATCTATAAGATCAATTATCTCTACACGACCGCTACCATGCACTTTCTTATTTATATAAGGGCATGTCCATTTAGATTTAAGTTTCCTATGGAAGATCTTTAACTTCATACTGAATCTAATAGATCCCAGGATAAATATCTTGCATCTAATATATGAATCATGACACTTCTTAATGGTGTCCTTATAGATCATATTGTTGTCATATGTTTTCTTGCAGATTTCCACAAGCTCATTGAGGTTGAGATCTCTACATGGCTTACCTTAGTGACAGCTCCAATTTTTTATTGTTCACCCAGATGTGAATCAATTTAGCTAGAAAATGATATGGCTTGCCATATATCATCTTAAAAGGTGAAGTGCTCAAAGGGATCTCATAATCTATCCTATAGGGTCACAAAACTTGGTCCAATAGTTGGGAGCAATTCTTCCTAACTGGACGGACTAACTTCTGAAGAATACTCTTCAAGTCCTTGTTTGAAACCCCTACCATGTTATTTGATTGATAATGGTAAGGACTAATTACTCGATGTTCAAACTTATAGTCCTAAGCTAAAGAGTACAACTATATGTTCACAAAATGATTACCCCCATCAGATATCAAAACTTTTGGGACACTGAACCTTGAAATAATATAACCTTTTATGAACTTTCAGACAGTCCTACTGAATGCAACTTGGGTTGGGATAGCGTCCACCCATATAGAAGGGTAGTCAACTGCTAACAAAATGTATTCAAAGACATTACTATTGAAAAAGAGACCCATGAAATATATGCCTCATGCATTAAAAACATCACGGAAAATCATCGGTTGCATGGGCATCTCATCTCTAGAACCAACTGTCTCCCCCATCCTTTGACAAACAAAGCATGACCATACAAAATCAGTGGCATCTCTAAACAAGGTCGGACAAAACCTTCCACATCGAAACACCTTGTATGTGGTTCTTTTTCTTGAATGGTGTCCTCCAATCTCAAGAGAATGACATTGTATGAGGACACTCTAGTTGTTAGGTGAATATTCTGTGCTAGGAATATTCTATATTCTAGGAGAATATTCTATGTGCTAGGAATTCTACAGCAGAATATTCTATGTGCAAGTAATATTCTATATGCTAGGAGTATATTCTTAGGATCATTTATATATTTTCTCCTTTGAGCTTTCTAGGGTTTCATGCTATATAAGAAACCCTAGACTCCATGAATAAGACAAGTCCTTTTCATTCTTTCATCTTTTTCCACATGGTATCAGAGCAACAGTCCTAGATCGGAGTTCTAACCTAAATCCCGTTGCCACCTCAAGCACCAAAACCAACACCGTCACGACAACTAGGCACTCGGCCCGCTAGGGCCTTCTCCAAGCTCGTGCGCCACCGTCAGTGGGGTCTCCTAGGCCCATACGCTCCATACCTTCGTGATGTGCCGTGTCAAGTTCTGTCACTTGGAGATAAGAAGCACTTCCCTGAGCACACAATCTCCAACGCAGTTCGCAACTTGTGCCACTGAAATAATCTTTTAGATGTGAAGCTTCTTCATACAACAAACTACTTCTAACACGCCACCGTAATATGTAGTAGTTATACGATTTCTGAAATCTCTGCCAAAAGTTCTGTTGGAATCAACCAAGTGCCATCACCAAAAACTTCCGAATCACGATACCATATGAAATCGTGCACCATTACCTCCATCTAGGAACACCTCCAAGCAACTTGACAACAGTTATCGTGCATGATTAAAACAACTCCACAACTTCTGCTAAAGTTCTGTAGAACTCTACTCCCATGGAAACCATTGCTACCACACATCTAGCTACTACCTCAGATAATGCAGTCAACTCTACTTCTGTACTAGCACCGACATGGATTATCGACTCTGGTGTATCTACTCACTTGACTGGAGAAAGCAGTTTTTTGACCTCGTCTCATCCATCTTCCACTGTGAAGTCCATTCGATAATAAATGGTGCTCATTCTCCTGTTACTACAATTGGAACTATGGAGTTCTCCTCCAAGCTCAGGCTCACTGGCATTTACTGTGCATTGGTTTCGCCTATGAGTCTCTTATCTATTCATAAGCTATGTGTTGAATTGAATTATCGAGTGATTTTTCATGAATTCCATTGCTATTTTCAGGACATTCGTATGATGACGATTTTTGGTTAGGGACATGAGAAGAATGATCTTTACTATCTTTATATCCCTATTGATACAAAATTTGCATGTTCTACCTCTGGGTCAACTAACCCATTACTGTGGCATTTACGTCTTGGCCACCCACCTGCCAAAGCCTTTTCTCATATGTTTCCCGGATTGTCATCTCTGAAACCTTTTGAGTTCGGCAAACACAATCATGCTTCTTTTCCACCTAGGACTGAGCCATGTCGATCATTACCTTTCTCTTTGATCCAATGTGATATCTGGGGACCTTGTCATGTTCATACTATTACCGGTCATAGATACTCTATTGTTTTTGTAGATGATTACAACAGGACTTCTTTGGTATAACTGAT
Organism: Ottelia alismoides; assembly: GCA_037367405.1. Taxonomy (NCBI): domain Eukaryota; kingdom Viridiplantae; phylum Streptophyta; class Magnoliopsida; order Alismatales; family Hydrocharitaceae; genus Ottelia; species Ottelia alismoides. The sequence continues at coordinate 704,727 of JAZKJV010007512.1, read as the reverse complement.
CAAGGAGTGGTCCGAAATTAATAACATTGTCAAGTCTTTCTTTCAGCTTATTAAAACGTCTTTCTCTAAATGTATTCAAAATATCAGGACTGGCAATGCTCTTAAGTTCACTCAGAAGGATTTGGTATCTTTCTTTGCCACTTAGGGGACCCTTCACCAGACCTCCTATCCATATACCTCATAATAGACCGAGGTAGATGAAAGGAAGCCTTGTCACCTTTTAGACATTGCTCGCACCCTGCTTTTCACGTGAAGGTTGACAAAACCCATTGGGTGGATGTTGTTCTTATTGCTACCTACCTCATCAATAGGGTCCCGTCCTCAATCCTCAAGGGGGTAACTCCTTTCTCATTCTTGTATCCCGACGAGGAACCTTTTCCACTTCCATTGAGAATTTTTTGTTGCATTTCCTTCGTACACAATTTTCAGACCATAGATAAATTGTCTCCTCGTTCTATCAAGTGTGTTTTCCTTAGATATTCTCATAACAAAAAGGGATACAGAAGCTATGATCCTGCAACTCACCGGTACTACATTTCTACAGACATCACTTTCTTTGAACAGAGTAGTTATTTTACTCACTCTGTCAGCGACATACCCTTGGAGCTCCCACCACCACCCATTGTTTACAAAAGAAAACATACTAGTCATTCTGAACCTGTACCGTTACCTATTCTTTATTTGTAGGATGATGTACCATCTTCTAATGTCCCCACCACTGTATCTTAGGATGCTCAACAAGAACTCCCTATAGCTCTGTGCCGGAAAAAAAGGAAATATACTATACATCATGTGTCACATTTTACTTCCACTGATAGTCTATCCAGTTGTGACAAGCAATTTGTAGATGCTTTTATGTCTATTACTATTCTCCATGATCATTAAAGTGCATTGCAGGACCATGGTTGGAAAAAGGTCATGGATGAGGAGACGGACGTGCTTACATCCAGGGGAAGGGATCTTGTGCCATGTCCAACAAGTGTCAAGCTTGTTGCTTGCCGATGAGTCTTCACGACCGAAAAATCTCCTGATGGTTTTATTGACAAGCTAAAGGCCAGGCTTGTGGAGAAGGGATTTACTCAGACTTATGGAGTTGATTACTTTTAGACATTTTCTCTGGTAGCTAGGATGGGTTCAATTCTCACGATTCTCTCTGTTGCAACTATCAAGATTTGGCCAAATTTTTAGCTCGATTTAAAGAATGCATTTCTATACAGTGACCTTGAAGAGGAGGTCTATATGATGTTGCCATTGGATTACTCCATCGAGGGGGAGTATGTGTGCCGACTCCGTAAGGCCATTTATGGTCTAAAGCAGAGTACACGAGCTTGGTTTGATAGACTTTCTACTGAGATAAGCTCTCTTGGCTTCCATAGGACAATATCTGATTATTCTGTGTTTACTAGATGATGATCCACTGGCATGGTGATACTTGTTGTCTATGTAGATGATATGGTGGTTACTGGTGATGATGACAAAGGCATTCTAGAGACCAAGGCCGTCATACAAAAGGTATTTGTCACCAAGGACCTTGGTAACTCCAATACTTCCTCGGTATTGAGGTGATATGACTGTAAAAGGATTACATCTACCACAACTGGAATACTGGTTGGATATTCTTACAAAGGACGATTTACTTAGATGTAAACCATCTGGCATCCCAGCAGAGGTATGGAAACATGCTACATCTATTGATCCTGAGTTTGAGGATGATATACGATATAGAAGCCTCATAGGAAAACTGATCCACCTCATCGTTACTCGGCCTGATATAGCGTATGTTGTGAGCAGAGTCAGCTGCCATATGGAGAGACCTCTTTACAATCATTGGAAGGATGTTCTTCTGATCCTTCGATATTTGAAGGAATCAAGCGAGGCCTCTTCTATAGGGTCAATGGTCACACTGATGTCACCGCTTATGCAGATGCATATTATGCCATATTCACTTGAGGATCAACGATCCATTACAAGCTATGCTATGTTTGTTGATGGCAACCTTGTGACATGGCGAAGCAAGAAGCAGACTGTGGTTGCTAGATCGAGTATAGATGTAGAATATAGGGCAATGGCCCATGCCACTTGTGAGATTACTTGGCTTGTCTCCTTTTTACATGATCTCGAACTTCATGTTACTACTCATGTACCTTTATATTGTGATAACAAGTCTGCTACATACATTGCCATCAATCCGGTATTTCATGAGCAGACTAAGCACATTGAAATTGACAGTCACTTCATTCGAGATGTGGTGGAGGAAAGATTATTACTTCTCGTATTTCAACAAACCTTCAACTTGCAGATATATTCACAAAAGCACTACCAAAGAAGCATCTCTCATTGATGATTTTCAAGTTGGGCATGATCGATAGATATAATCCAACTTGAGGGGGAGTGTTAGGAGAATATTTTGTGCTATATGTTAAGAGAACATTCTATGTGCTAGGAATATTCTACAGGAGAATATTCTATGTTCTAGGAATATTCTATATGATAGGAGTATATTCTTAGGAGCATTTATGTATTTTCTCCTTTTATCTCTCTAGGGTTTCATGCTATATAAGAAACCCTAGACCTCTTGAATAAGACAAGTCCTTTTCATTCTTTCATCTTCTTCCACACTATATTACTCCCGAGGAATACACCTTCTTCGGACACAATCCGATCCTTCAAAGAAAAGGAATAGATCCTTCCAATGGTATCTTCTCGAATCCGACTTCAATAGGTCAATACTACTCGTAGTCCAACCTTGGAGAACTTGCTTGAAGAAAAGATAGTTCACCATGCTAGCATACCATGAAAGTGAATCCATAACACATACCAACTCATCTAGAAAGGTTTCCCTAATTGGTTTTGCATCAGGGGAATCCTTCATCTCTAATCTGGATAAATGATCCACCACTACATTCACAACCCTAGGTTTATACTTAATCTTCAAATCAAACTCCTAAAGTAATTATATCAACCTAAGAAGGCGCACCTTCGCATTTTTATTTTCTATGGGATACCTAATGGCTGAATGATTTGTATACAATGTCACTTTTGATCCCAATATATAAGACCAAAATTTCTTGAGAGCTCAAACTATAGTGAACATTTCGATCATTGTGCAATTTTTCTATGCAGGGTATAAAATTTTACTCACGTAGTGAATGGAAAACAGGATCAGATCTCATCTCTATCCCAATACTGCTCCTATAACAAAATGTGAAGCAATGGTCATGATCTCAAAGGGAAGATACCAAGTAGGAGTGTGCAGAATAAGCGAGTCACAAATCATTCCTTTTAAGAGCTCAAAGACCTCTAGACACTTGTGATCAACAATGAACTCGGTGTCCTTCCCTAAGAACTCAGTCAGTAGTCAAGCAATCTTAGATAAATCAAGAATAAATCTTCTATAAAATAGCATGCATTAATTGTAATACATCTTGTTAGAACGTGAGGAGGAAGAAGATAAGTGGAGGTTGGTCGGAAAAGAAGGATGAACAGGGAAGGGAATGACATCGGAGATTGGCGGGTTGGACACATGAGGTGGATGCTAGAAGATGGACAAAAGGGGTGGTTTCGCAACTGATGAGGGTCAGGGCTGAAGATTCATGAGGTAGAAGATGCAAAGAAGTGAGATCCAGAGACTTATTTATATGTTAAAATACAAAATGCGGTATATGTATCAAGCATCCATACAAACCATATCTCGATATGGTCTGAGATATAGTTTTGGATCTGACCCTCACACATTTTTGTTCACTTCTTTTTAGATTTCAAACCTAATCTACTATATTAATTTTGAAAATTTGTAGTGTATTTTGTAGTACTCGTCGAGATCTTTCCAACAGTACCAAGAACATTTAAATCCAACATTGAATGAGGGAGATACATGCATTTTACTGTCATAGGTCAGCAAACGGATTCGAACCCAAATTGGATCCAAATCTGGATCCGGTTTAGATGGACCCATGTATATATTGGGGGTTAGGGAATAGTTCTGGTCGACCAAGCACATCTGAGCTCATTGAGCTCCGTCCTAGAGTCGCCATGCCACCGCCAGAGATCGTCGGAGTTGCCGATTGCGAATCCAGAGCCGTCTACACGTAGAGGTCACCGCGGGGGACTGATTTCTCACGTTTGTGAGGTACGGATCTCTCCACTCCCTATTGCCATTTTCCGCATCTTGTTTCCTATGGTTTGGGCTTCTATTGCATGGCCGGATCGTAATCACGTTCGTGTGTATCGGGCGTGCGGGGAGGGTGCAGTGGCCGCCATGGGCTGTGTGCGTACGACTGGAGCCGTGGGCATTGCAAGTGGTTGGAACCACATGTACATGTGAGGGGAAAAATCAATGCTAGGAGCAGCACCCTTGCGATGAGCCGGAATTATTCAAGGTTCTAGATCTTCTTAGAGATGTCGCAACCCGATGTCCAGATATGTGAGTTCTATCTTATTGTTTTCGAGAATATTGGATGTTCTTGGGTTTGTGGGCATGAAATCTCATGTGGGTTTTGGATCTCCTCTGCCCAGGCCTCCTCGACAAGCCGCTTCAACCTATTCCCCTTCCCTATCCGCCCAGCTCTATCAGCATGTCACATGCTAAGAGGGGCTATTTCGTCATGCAGGTCATCCTCATGGCAACATGGTCACGTCAGGTTAAGGCACTCTGACAAGTGGCTCCTACACCTATCTAATAGCCTAGTCCTAGAGGTGATTCCTTAGAGCATGTTCGGTTGGGGGTTTACCCCCCTCACCCTCCCTCCAGGGGGTTTACCTTCAAAAACCCTCATTTTCTCTTTCTTGTGGGATCCACTATCTATTCTTTATTTAAATATTAAATAAATTACTTTTCTTTCATTTATTCCGTCAAAAAATGATATATTATACCATCATATCATCTAAAAATTATAAAGTGCTCAACTTATACCCACTTTCGAACTTCAATACAAATACATCACAGTAACTACTCACTTTTCCAAACTTCAATGTAATCATATCACAATAAACCCACCTCCAATTTAACCCTCTATCCAAGCACCAAAATACAAAAATGGATTACCCCCTACCAGTTTAACCATTCTATCCCGCGTACCAAACGCACCCTTAGAGATTGTTTCAGCTTGGTGTTACTATGGAATTCTTGGATTATGGGTCTTTTTTGAGTGCATAAGCTGTGATTATTCTTTTTCTTAGTAGACTTTTTTTGTTGGTTGTCTGTGCCGTCAAATATAAAGTCCATGCAACAGATGGTTCTCTTTTCCGTGCGTTTTATCTCACTTTCGCCAGAGATATCCTTCACATTTAAGCTCCTTCATACATAGGCCCTGGTAATATAAAAAAAATTTATATATAGAACTTTTTAGAAGGGAGGCAGTTTCTTTTATAGTATTGTTAACGATTTTTATATCAGATGAAGATTATTCTTGGCATCTATTGCTATTGGTGATTTCAGAAAGGTTATTTGCAGCGGAAGTCCTTGGTAAACTTTGTTGGTATTATTTTTATCATCAGATTGATGCATGTGTCGTTGATTCCCTATATTGGAGTTTATTCAAGTGGATCTGATCCCTTTTAGATCTGAGCTCGTTGGAGTTGATAATTTGCGGAAGTTGTATTGTTCTTTCATATATTGACGTTTGGAATAGTCAAAACTTGCAAAAAAAGGGATTCTTATCTCATGTTTTGTACTATATAGGTCGCATATGTAATGGACAATTTGAAAAGGTCCTTTCTTTCTGTTATTTGTAACTCCATGATAAGTGAGGTGCATGTAATTCTTCTCTCTTAATATTGCCCAACATTAGCTTTCCCCAGATATTTGTTGACAGGTAATTAATCTCTCGACTGATATCTAATAGTTCATCGTTGTTTTCTAAATACTTCTTGGATTATTTTCACTTAGTGAGGGCCTGCATTCCTGTTTTATAATCCATAGTCTTATGCATAGTGTAGCTGAGAGGTTGGAATCGATTGGAAAAAAAATGCCTCGTGGAACTAAAGTACCAATCTACAGAAAATGATTCTATCAGAAACCTCATTAGAATATAAAAATAGATGGAATAAAAGGAGAATCTGGAAGAAGGTCCCAGGGGAGTTCATAAAAATCCCCCAAGGATGGCGGCATCTGCCAAACATTCAACGCAGCATACCTTAAGTAAGCTTTTTGAATTTTCTAGTGAACTCTGATTTGACAAAGCTTAAAGTGAACTTTATTTGTCTGGCTAAATTTTGCAGATTTTTATGATGGCTGGATATTATCAATTAAAGTAGACAGATTTTTTTTACTAGTTTCCTCTTTTTCTTTCAATCGAGGGCACACTATAAACAAATTTCAGCATGTCTTAGCAGTGATGAGACCAAGTGTTGTTGTCTTGCACCCTAAATGAGAATGGTCTAATCTTCCTTTAGGCTGTAAACATTGAATTAAATATTTGGACATTTCTCTCAATGCTTTGGAAATGTATCTCTTCTCATGTATGTTGTCAGGTTAATTCCTACAGGTTTTACACCTGGTACGTGCTGACATGTCCTAGTAGAGCATTGTTCTTTGGTTCAGAGTTTAAGGTTTATCAGTCTTTTGGGTCTCTTTGAAAAGCTTTATTCTAGAATTGGTGACGATATCCTTGGAGGAGATAACTTTACTCTGCAATACCTCCAGATCACTTATCCTGTGTCTCAGTTTTGTTCTGTGAAGGAAATTGCCTTACAAGTGTAATTCAATAAAATCCTTTAATTCTGGAAAATAGAACATTCTTCCTTGGAGTTCCCGTGTTGCCAGGGATAGTTGGAGATAGCGTACACAAGGGATGGACATGCACCCTTGGGTCCCTAGATAGATGACTAGACAGCCACGACCCTAGCAGTTGGGTTGGCTGGAAGACACGTAGTCCGAGTGTGCCCCGATGTTGTTTCGGTGGTTGCACGACGACGTTCGAGGACGCGTGGCTGGTAGTCTTGTCTTCGCTTTCAGTTATAGAATTTATACGAGAGGTCAAGGAGAGCCGATCACTCAAGTTGGGTTCTCATATTTATTCTATGAAGGGAGTTCCAGGATATGGTTAGTGAAGGAGGTGTTTTACCGGTTTGTCCTGTGACCGAAGAAAAACTGAAGGTAGTCGTAGGAATTTCGGACTACAATGATGAGTGCTAAATCGGATCATGTAATAAAAATCTTGAGCTCTTTAGTTGGCACTACCATCGTGGACTCTTTCCGATGAGTAGTGGATATTAGTTGATAATATTACAAATCAAGCATCTCATCTCATTTCATCAGGTTGGACATTAGATCGGTTCAATTAAAATGTGATTAACTCTGAGTACAAGAGAACTACCCATAAAATGAAAACGATAATCTAGAGGGAAAGTTGGTAGGTTAGTAAAGGAAAGTGTTGGAAACTTAGTTAGGGTGCATCTACTTCATGCACACCTACGGAGGCCCCCAACCCCAAGATACAATGTGTCTTGGAGTCGTAGTGTGAGACCCTTGTGGTCAAGCCTACAGACTATTTCCATTACTAATACTACTATGTTGCTTAGTGTCGTGGAATTTTACCGACAAGGGGCGGATATAAATTGATCATAATTCAAATCAAATATATTATATCATGAATAATGTCTGGAACTTAGCTAGGAGGCATATAAATAACAATAATGGTTCTTAAATAATTTAAATGTGGTAACCTGAAGGTAGAGATACTTTGTAGGTTGTTCACTTCTAGTTGAGTACTTGTTAGTAGTCATTTTGTTTCTTGTGAGCAGTTGTTTACTTACAGTCACAACTTCTTTTGCACACCTTTTTCTGTTTGGTTGTTTTATATATGTACTAGGCGCTTTGCTCATAATCCTATTTGCGTTAAATTGACAGGTTTGCAAGGGAAGAGGCCGCTATAGTAGGCAGTTTGTGGGTTGACTTTCTAGCAGATAAAAACTAGCAGTGCAGTAGCTTGATTTTCTTTTGTCCTAGTACCTGTATAGGTTTTGAGAGACATGATACCTATGTAGATGTGGCTATAGTTGTATGGTAATGTATTAATTTTTTTGTACATTGTATAAGAATGGAAATCAAATGAAAAAATAGTGAGTATTGTTCCTTCTTACTACTCTCCTGCATGTATTATACATTTTGGTATTTCGAATGTAGAATTATATGTTGTAGATGTGTATTGTGGAGCATCTGGACCCTGGGGGCGCTACAAAGGACTATCATCTGATCTTTATTAGATGGTAAGGATTTGGTTGCGGGCGTAGGGCTTGAATGAGTTTGATCAAAGCCGATCAAGCATCTTATGAATGGAGCGGTGTTGATAGAATGAGAGTTGTCTGATCTAGATGATTATACGGTCCAGATAATTGACGGATGAAATAAAAGGCCAACACGTGTAATTTTGTGATTGGGCCATGTGGCCCAATCCAAAATTCCAAATACCCAAAAGGAATGTAAAATAAAAAATAAAAAGTTAGAGAAAGAAATAGAAAAAGGTTCGACATAAAAGTTGTAGATCTTTTCAAGATCTACAACTTTCAATAGAACCTGAAAGCAAAATAAGTAAGATATACGACTAAAATATTTTTATAAGTATTTTATAGGTACAAAAATAATTATTTTAATCATTTTCTTATTTTTTGTTATTTTGAATAATCAAAAATGTACATATTATTATTTAAAACACTATGTAATTTTTATGAGATTTTTAGTGATTGGAAAATGCATAAAATAATAGCATAATAATAGGAATATTAAAACAATAAAAGTGTTGATTATTCACAACACATGGTTAGCTAATTAGTATTGGTTGTTAGTGAATTTTATTGGCTTTCTTAAGCTAGAGAGATAATATAGAGAAATAAAGTAGATGAATATGGAATTCATCACCTTATTAGGAACATAGTTTTGCTATTTTATTTGTTTCGTAAAGTACAAATCGTTGTACTGAAATTTTGTTTTCATACGATGAACATACCATACTTCATGCAAATAGTTTACTAATTTTTCTGTGTTTTTGTGATGTGAAGTATATAAATAGTTTATTTACTACCTTCAATTAGTATCAGAGCCAAATTTAGAGGATTCGGATTACATCCAAATCTGATGAACAATCATCTAGATTATCTCTATCATCGGGTACATTGTCTTGCGATAATTTTAATGATTCGAATGATTTGATGACTTTTGAAGTTATTATTGTTCTCCCATGTTTTAAATATATTTTAGGGATATGTATGAGGTATAGAAGGTATGAATGCATGCCCAAAAGATGCACCAATAGCTTGTGACATTTGGGAAAAGATTCATATGTTAAAAATGATTGCACTCTGATTTCGTCCAAAGACTGGAGCATCAAAATAATGAATTTTTAGCTATTATTTTTTGGTCATTAGTGAATCTCCATTTCATCATCTTTATTCTGGCGTTTTGACCTTAGAACTCTAGCTAATGCTTGTAGATAGCATTATTTTGTACAAATTAACATTCATTATTTATTCCATTTAATTATATAAACTGTAGTTTTAATGCCAAAATTAAAGAATAAAGAAAATAAATGAAAAATAAAAAAATGACAAAGGTAGTTTATGACCCTAAATCCCGAGACCTAGGCATCTTGATGATTGGGTCGACAAGGAATAAAGTAGCGGGAGATACATGTCAAAATGGATAACAATCTCATTCTTTTATTCTTCAATAATCCACTTTTGGGACCTATTTTATATTACAATTTATACATATAAAGAAACTTTGTACATGAAAGTTGTAGACAAAAATATAAATAAAAATACAAAATTGATTTCATATAAAAATAGTATACAGTATACAAGTTATACTCAAAATAAATTCCAAAACCAGAATTCTCAAACCCATATATCCTAAATAAAAACTCAAAATGTATCAAAATCACTTTTAATTGTACGTAAATTTTAATAATATATTTAATGAAATGGTTTCATATTTTTTGGAGTAAAGGAGTGAAAGTTAGGTTTTGGACCTCTATTGTATACTTTACCTGAATAAAATATTCATTTTATTTTCTATAATATTTTTTATAATTTATATTTTTACAATTTTATAAATATTATTTATAATATATGTACATAATTAAAATAAAATAAAACCATAAATAAAATAAAAAATAAAATAAAAAATAAAATACATATATGAAATACATATACTTATACATATATAATAAGTATACATATTTATTTAAGTATACATATTACATCAGAAAAATATAATAAAAATATATTTATGTATATTAAAATAATATATAACTTCATAAAATAAGATGATAAAATAGTAAAATACAAAATACAAAATAAAAAATTCCTCAAAACATATGAAAATATACCTATAAATATACACCCAAAGAGTAACTCATAATAAATAAGCCCATAAAATAATTATAATAAGAATAACAAAATACTATAGAAATAAAAACATTTTTTATTTTATAACTTTCATTAAATAAAATTATTTATTGACCATTGTTGTAGGGGTCGAAAGGAGAGTTATTGCACCAATCACAACCTATCTGAAGATCCTCGCCGTCGCGGCCGAGGTGGGGGAAGGGATCCCGAAGCCACATCACGCCCATATCTTGCATTGTAACAACACTATTGCATAATTAGACGCATCTTCACAGTTTCCTTCTTTTTTGTATACAAACCATTTGTAAACAAACTCCAAACCCATCGTACATCTACTCAATGTATAATGGGGAAAGATACCGTGAATATAAAGCTATAGCCACGCATGAGAACTTTAGACATGAACAAGGTTCTCCTTCACATCATGTTAATGAAATCCTTGGACATGTATATCTCCTCTCTGGAGAAGTCCATCCCTTCTGTCACCAGCTTGTAGCAGTGGAGCTTCAAGTCACGAATAATTTCAGGCATGGTTTTTCCTGTTTGGTCCACGAGGACCGATCAGGTTTCTTCGTCAGCTAACCTAGGTCAACTATGTTGACCTCCCTCCTAGCCCTATCAGAATGGCCACCCGCTTTCTATCTCGATTTTCCCCCTCGATACGCCTATTGAGGGGTTATACTCCCTTCATAAGAGTTGACCACTATTCCTCCTTGTTTCACGTCGTGTACATATCTTGCACCATGCCGTCTTCGTTCGATCTCCATGTCACCTTGAACCTATCCATGCCGACATCATGTACATATACTCCTCATCCTACATTCACCTTTTGGTTTGTTTTCCTCCACTTTAGACTATCCTGAGTGCACCTGGGTTGATCTCCTTGTGATAGGAGGAGCTCCTCGTTCTTCGTAGCAAGGAAGAAGCATGGTTGGGGTCATTTACAACCATCTCTGGCCACCTTGGCCGTAAGGTCCTCCATCTCCTAGCTCCGGCCAGTGGAGGTGAGTTTTCTTTAGCTTCTTAGATAGCTCATAACCATATATTTAGATTTATGCTTTTATTTCATACTTTAATTTCGTGTTTAGATTAGTTTTTAGCGTTTAACCTTGTCGGAGCTCTCGAGCTCCAGTGACCTTCGTTCATAGTGCAACACTCGTTTCGATAGTCGCCAAACGCCACCACTTCCTTCCCCTTCGCTTCTCCTACATTCTATGCCCCTCCATCTCAATTGATCTCATCTGGATCAGATCTTGAGTGCTCCACCTCTGCTCCCTCGCCGGAGCACCTCCGCCGTGATCCCTCTCGCATCCATTTCACCCCCTGACGAGTCAAGGAATTTGCCCTCAACCCAGCTATATTTTGGTGCAGGTCCTAGAGGAGAAATACCTTATACAAGGTGATTTTGCAAAACCCAAATCTTCATGGAACTTCTTTACTTTCCTGACCTCTGTAAGCCGCTCCTTCGACACTCAGAGCTTTTTGCACCCCCCCCATAAGCCGAAGGAACCTCCCATGAGCATCTTGAGTTTCTTAGATCGTCGCTAGGTGGTCGGAGCTAGCCACCATCGCAGGTCGAAGCTCGCCCTTTGCCTTGTTTTACCCGGTTCTTCCAGGGGGTTCAAGGCCATTGGATTGGGCTCCATCTCCAAACTCTCCCTCCACCGTTGGATGCGCTTCATCTCAGGCTTTATATCAGCCGTAGGGATCTAATTCCATCCATCCATGTCGAATCATCAACGTGCTCTCTCTGCTTGATGTATGGCAAGTGGACTATATGTCGACGTTGGATAGCACCTTAGTGGTGGTAAATTTCACATCCAGTCCCTATTTTTGTCATTTTATCATTAGTACTATAAATTATTTAATTAGTATAAAACTTTTGTGTATTTTGTAAAAGGAACCCTTTAGTTCATGTATTTGTGTTCTCATTCATTATCAGCTCACGTCGCATGGCCAACGACGTGAGGTGCGTATATTTTGCATAGAGGCCCACATGCCTCTTGTAATTTATTTTTAATACTTTAAATTTAAAATGTAGTTATAAACTTTTGATGTATTTGCATATCAACCATTAACTTTAATTTTATTTACATTTTTGCCACCTATGAGTTCAACAAATTTTATGCATGTATTTCATTTATTGAATATAGTGTATGTGCTCCAAAAAACCTCAAAAATTAAATTAGGCTCATGCTTGCACACACAATCATGCTACATTTTTTCATTTTGTAATTTAGGACTTTTCCTATTATATAAAAATAAAAAAGAGTACAAAAAGTCCTTGTCGTGCTTTAAAAATACCAAAAAATATAAAACCTTTTTCAAAATTTCCAAATATATATATATTGTTTATCTATTTATTTTAAAACTTTAGAATCTAAAATCCCTAAAATAGAAAAAGAAAACACATAAAACTTAAAAAGCTCTAAAATCCTTTATAAAAACATAAAAAATTCTAAAAATCTTCACTTCTATTTTATAATTTTCTATATATTTTATCGATCTATTAAATTTAATTTGGAAAATTTTGGATCTTTTTTTTATTTATTTCATTTGCAAATTAATTCGACCTATTTATTTAATCGCTAATTTAGGATTTTTTACTTTAAAAATACATAAAAAATAGCAAAATTATCCAAAAAATACAAAACAGTAAAAATTTATTTAAAACCCAACAATATTTAGTTCAGTCATTTTTATTTTTATTTATTTTATAATTAGATTAGACTATATTGTATATATAACCTTATAGTCTTATATTACATATTGTAAAAGAAAAAGAAATTAAAAATCAAAAATATAAAAAGAAAAATAAAAACTAAAAAATTAAAAAGTAAAACATATAAAATAAAAAAAGTAAAAATTAAAAAAGTAAAAACCCACACAAAAACAAATGGACAAGAAGAACACGTAAATTTTGTGCATTTATTGCCCGATCTATCGTGTTTGCTTCATGTGTTTGATACTATACATACTTGCACCTATACACATCTATTGTAGAGTTATAATAAATTTTAACTCCGCATATTTTTCTTTTCATTTCTTTATACATATTGTGGGTTAATTGTTGAATTTAACGAGGTACTTGAGCAGTCATCTCAACAACTATAGTTTTGCCTTGTGAGTCTGCATGACCTTCAGAATTCTCATTATTTCAAATGGTGTCGTTGCTGGGGAGCAACTACACATAGATTGGATTTTAACTATGTCTTCTTGTCTCTTTTGTATATAATTTCCTTTTATTTATTTTCTGTTTTATTTGATATAATTTTTGAATTGTCTAACCTCCTTGTTTGACTTTGTTGCGAGGACCGCAGATTCAGGGAGGCTCTTCTAGGAGCGCTTGTGCACCCATGTGAAGGAGAGTCACTAACCTGTCCTAGTTAACATGAGAAAGCGACAAAGGACTTGGAGGATTTTTTAGGACAACACACCTTGTCTTGTATTTTTTTATTTTCTTTGTAATTTAAAGTGAGAAAGAAAGACAGTATTATTGTAATAACTTGGACTCTCCATGACACTTCACACTTCACGAGGTCCATTGCTCGAGGGATTGTTCCCTTAGGGGCCTTGTCGATTTTTGTCGTGTTTTTCTCACTTTTCTTTTTATTTTGCCAACATACACACTAAGGACTAGTGCCTCCATCTCATGCTAACCTAAGTGATTGTACAATTTTATGATCACCACCTAACTCTAAAATTCGACAAGATATAAAGATCGAACTTTCACGTGCCTCATTGTGTTGAGAATGTGAATTGAGGGGTTTGTTTTGTGTATACATGTTTGTATTTGTTCATACTCGATCTTCTCTGTGCATTTGAGCATTTTTCTTGCATATCTTGATTTGACCTTCGTGTTTTCTCGATCCTTTTCTCTTATTTCGGAGATGGCTGACTGGAGTGATTTTTACCTGAATTTTGTGGATCCCTCGTACCCTCCAGTCGGTCCACCTCTATTTTATCAGGACTTTGCTCCTGAATTTTCTTTTTGTACATATCCATCTCAGCCATAGTTTTAGGCCTCGAACTTTTACCCATCACCATCCTCACATTTTTCCTCCACCTCATCCACCTGAGATTGAACGGTTAGAGTCACCTCTCATGGAGTCCTCCATTTAACACTTGACCCCGATGATGGAGCATATGAAGAAAAGGATTGATGACCTCACTAGTACAAATAAGAGCTACAATACCGCTTCACCATTTGATGATATTGGTTCATTCGAGGATTCTTATGAGAGCTTGCAATTGCCCAAAATAAAAAAATGAGAAAATTTTAGAAACACAAAAATAATTCGGGGGACATTTAGTTGAGTCATTTTGTGAGGAGAGGGCGCCCATGCCAAATACTATACTTACACAGACACACACCAGTTCCCAAATCTGACCTCAAGGATAACACTATACAGACTGCTCTTAGCCATCCTTATTTAAACGATGATTCAAATGTCCTCCCATTTTAAAAAAATGTTGATTGAACCTAAAGTGGTGGCAGTTATTCATAAGATCATTGAGGCCCCACTTCGCTAGGTCATGACTCAATCATATACTCCTATATCCAAGAAGCGAAAGCGAAGGAGTAGATCTGAGCGACACATTTTGACCATGGCCACTGCCTACGCCATCACTCATTGTCCACCAATTAGGAAAGGGAACATTGTCACACCTCTTGTGAGTTGCACAATCTCTTACTATTCTTGTGATAACACTCTCCTTGACGGCAATGCTTCAATTAATATAATACCTTTCTCGCTAGTACAATCTCTTCATTTAGGACCTCTCAAGAAAACCAAGATGATGGTTCAATTTGCTGATGGATCAATTATGAGGCTGAGGGATATTCTAGAGAATATTGTCATTCAGATACAGGGTATGAGCTTCACTGTTGATTTTGCCGTATTGCCCATGGAGACTTCCACCTCGGTGGAGCATCCTCCAATCATCCTGGGACGGCCTTTCCTCGCCTCTGCGAGAGTCGTTATTGATTATGGGTCTGGAGAGTTGCTTACATTCTGGTGTCGGGAGTGATGTGTTGATCATTGCACCCACTGTTGACTAAAGATCTGTATCCCACGAGAGTTTGTCTGTGTTAGCCGACCCCAAGGACTATGATCTTGATGTTGATATCAGAGAATTTTGCTTTATGATGGATGATTCTAAGACCCAAGGATTTATCTTTATGAAGAAGACTCGGAAAGCATAAACCTTGAAGTTTCCACTTCTGGTGAGTGGAGATGCATTGATGATATCTGTGAGATTTACATGATTGACACTTTAGAGTGGAGGGAAGACTTAGTAGAGACTACATAGGCTGAATTTGATCTTATTAATTTTATAAATGAATTCAGGTCTTTCGATGATGACTTAGTGGAGACCTCACAGGAAGAACCTGACCTAACTACTTCCATAGATGAGTTCGTTACTTTTTGTTTGAACCTAGTGGAGACATCTACGGTCGAATCTGACCACACTACTTCCACTGACTAGTTCGTGTCTTTCCGCTTTGACACTGCTGAGGATCTTCATGAGGTTTATCCAGACCGCTTTGTCTGTTGATGACCACGATATTGAATTGCACCTTGTCAGATACATTGCTCAACGATCATGCAAGAAGGTTCACTTTCGATCTTCTTGATCTATGTACATCCACCTTTGTTGTATATGCGCTTTTATTTTCTTCCTTCTATTTACCGTTTTGCTCATCCGCCACGTTCTGTATGTTTTTCCTTGCTTAGAATGTACTCTGTCCAAAGTATAGGGGAGGTGGACGAGTTTAGTGATCCTTCGTATTTTCATCTTTTCTTCTTTTTTTCATTTTTCTTTTTCTTCAATAGAGGTGTCACCCCTCCTTCATTGCTATACTTAGGGTGGTGTATTTTGTCCTAAGTATAGGGGGTGTGCAACCCGGGTTGTTCATTCTTTGGTCCCATCCACTATCTCCTCTTCTTGTCCATATTAAGGGATATCTTGCCCCAAGTATAGGGAGAGACAATTCGAGTGTGATATGTTCATTCCCACCCTTGACCCTCCCTGCTTTGTGTATAGTCTGTTATACTTAGGATTATTTCATCCTAAGTATAGGGGAAACAGTCGACTTCTCATTCATCCATTTCTTCATTCTTTACTTCATTCTTTACTTCATTCTTTCATTCTTTTATTCTTTAGACTTTTCTATACTTATTTCAAGTTATGCCTTCTCTTTTTCTCTCTGATGTATGATGACATACCTCAAGCTAAATACAGGGGGGTCGTATATACTCTGTATATACTTTATCCATAACTTGTAATTTTGAATTTTTCATAAGTACGTCTAAAATATTATTTATATATAATTCATTAAATTATTTAATAAAAAGATGTTTATTATTCTTCAAATTCTTTATATATTTATTGATTATTAAATCGGGTAATTTTTTTTGCAAAATATTCGACAAATAGTTTGAAGATCTTTTTGAAAAATCTTTTGAAAACTATTAGAAAAATGTTTTGCTCAAATATTTTCAATCTTTGCAACAATACATGTTTATAAAAAATTTGAAATAAAAATATTTTGAAAAACTATTTGCAAATGGTTTTGAAAATGGCTGCAAAAATATTTTGAAAAAATCTATACATGTTTTTAAAAACCTTTATAAAATGATTTTCAAATGTTTGTAAATGTTTGTAAAAATTATTTTGGACTATAGTTTTCAAAATTGTTTGTAAAATTATTTTCAAATAGATTTGAGAAATATATACATCATCCTAATAAATAAACACTTTTCACAAACTGTATATATATAATAATAACATATACCTTGTGTAAATCCTTAAAAACCTTAATTCTTGTAAATAATTGAAGTACTCTAATGTAAATATGTGTTCCTATCTTTTATTCTAAAAATCTTGTGTTTTAACAAATCCCAAAAACATTTGCAAAATCTTTTTTGAAAAATTGCATAAAATTTTGCAAAAGCTTTTCAAAAACCCACAAAAATTAAATTTTGAAAATTGCATCACAAAATTATTTTCTGCATTGTGCATATCATTTGTATTTTTCAGATTGAGTTTGATAATTGCACAAGTCTAAGTAAAATTTGAAGATTGCAACTTGGTTGTACCTTAAATCTACCTAATCATAGGAACCTTATAGGAACTGGAATTGAGGTACTTCAATTCTAGATGACTTAATTCTTTGAGATGGTAAGACTTGGTTCAATGTCGTCTTGACCACCTAAGTAGAGTATTTTGGAGCACACACACACGACACTTGTCGATAATGACCTAGCATGTATACCTGCACCTTTCACTTTGCTCACCTCAGTTGAAGTGGTAGAGCGATGGATTTGCCGACAAGAGACACAAGCCAATGGAGACATCGGAAGTTATACATTTGTGGCCATTGTACCCCAATTTGATCCAATGGCAATGAGGTCTAAAGGCAGAAGTTGTGGGTAGCAATAAAGTTTCAAAAAAGGGATAGTCTATTGGCTTAAGAGGAAAAATTCCTTATGTAGATGTTGTTGTATACAATATTTAAAAACTAAAAATCAAAAACTCCAAAATAGTGGACAAGCCTAATTGAAAATAAAATGTCTGTTGGAGTGTATATATTTATATAGTCAATAAGCAAGCTTGATCTTCAAAGTCATATGTTTATGAGCCTGTAGTCGGATGACTTGGCTACACTAGTCAAGCACTCTAGGATAGGTAGCTACACTGGCTACCATCCATTCTTCTCTCCACCTCTTCTTCTTGAGCCAGTTGTCACTTGAACTTAGAAGAGAATACTCCGCTTCTCAAGGAAAGAGTTGTTGGATTGGGGAATTAGTGTCACCATGTGGGAGAAGACCATCTTTTACCGCTTCAACGGAGGAGAGCTACATATCTCACACAATGTCCAAATAGATTCATAGTCATAAGGGTTTGCATATGAGTTGAAGTATTCTGACCTGGCTATTAAGGAGACTTGAGCAGTGTTTTGAGATTCTCGAAGGTTGTTGTATTTAAATTCTGTTTCTCAATAAGGTTCCGACCGCACCTAAAATCCAAAGGTCTGACTTAAGCTCCAAACTTTAAATTTGTGAAGACAAGTTTGAGAATCAAAATCAATACACTTTCTTTCTTTTTCTTTTCTTTGTTTTATTTTTGCACTTATTGCATAATTTTTACTAGGGACACAAAGGCAAGTATAGGGGGTGATGAATCTCCATTTCATCACCTTTATTCTATCATTTTGACCTTAAAACCCCTAGCAATACATGTAAATAACATTATTTTGTAAAAATTAAAATTCATTATTTATTCTATTTATTGTATATAAAATATAATTTCTAATGTCAAAATTATATAATAAAGAAAATAAAAGAAAAAATAAAATACCAAAGGTATTTTATGAACCTAAATTCCCAAACCTAGACATCTTGATGATTAGCTCAACAAGGAATAAAGTAGGGGAGATAAGGATAAAAATGGAATAACAATCTCATTCTTTTATTCTCAATAACCCACTTTTGGGACCTATTTTATTTTCTAATTTTTTTACATTAAATAAAGAAACTTTGTACACGAAATTGTAGATAAAAATACAAATAAAAATATAAAATTGATTCATACAAAAATAACATACAATGTACAAGTTATACTCAAAATAAAAAGTTAATATCCAAACTTCTTAGACCCATATCTCCTAAATAAGAACTCAAAATGTATAAAAATCACCTTTAATTGTACATAATTTTTAATAAACTATTTAATGAAGGTGGATTCATATTTTTTGGAGTTAAGATGTGAAAGTTAGGTTTTAGACTCCTATTGTGTACTTTACCTGAATAAAATTTTCATTTATTTATTCTTTACTATTATTATAATTTTATAATTTTATAATTTTGTAAATATTATTTATAATATATGTACATAATTAGAATAAAATAAATCCATTAAGAAAATACAAAAATAAAATAAGTATACAAAATACATTATGAAATACCTATACTTATACCTATATAATAAGTGTACATATTTATTTATGTATGCTTATATATCAGAAAAATATAATAAAATGTATATAAAATAAGATATAATTTTATAAAATAAGAGAATAAAATAATAAAATCAAAAATATAAAAAAATACTCAAAACATATGTAAATATATCTATAAATATACACCCAAAAAGTAACTTATAATAAATAAGCCAATACAATAAATAAAAATCATAATAAATTATTATAAGAAATAACAAGCATTTTTTATTTTATAAATTTCATTTAAAAAATTATTTATTAATTGTTATAAATTTTATAATAATTTAAGGGAAGGTTTTTCCTGGTTTTCCTATGTGAACCAACTACGTTGCTTCGTCAGTTGACCTAGGTCAACTCTACTGACCTCCCTCCTAACCGTGCCATAACGGCCACCCGCCTTCCTTCCTGATTTTTTCACTCTTGATATGTCGATCGAAGGGTTATACTCCCTTCATAACAGTTGTTCCTCCTTGATTCGCCATATACATATCTCGCACCATGTCATCTTCGTTTGATCTCCACGCCACCTCGAACCTCTTCCTATTGTCATCCTGTACATATACTCCTCATCCGCCATTTCACTTTTTGATTCGCTTTCCCCCGCTTTAGACCCCTCGGAGTGCACCTGGGTTGATCTCCTCATGGCAGGAGGAGCTCTCTGCTCTTCACAACGAGGAAAAAGCACGGTGGGGGTCGTTCCCAACCATCTCTAGCCACCTTGGTCGTGAGGTCCATCTCTTGGCTCTGGCCAGTGGAGGTGAGTTTTCTTTAGCTTCGTAGATAGATCGTAACCTTAACTTTTGATTTGTGCTTGTATTTCGTACTTTAATTTTATGTTTAGCTTAGGATTTAACTTTTAACTCTGTCGAAGCTCTCAAGCTCCGACATCCTCTGTTCTTCGTGCAACACCCATTTCGACCGCCGCTAAATGCCACCACTTCCTTCCCCTTCACTTCTCCTACATTTCACACGCCTCCAACTCAACTGATCTCATATGGATCAGATCTTGGTGCTCCACCTCGGCAGCCTCACTGGAGCACCTCCACCACGACCCCTCTCGCGTCCATTTCACCCCTGACAGGTCAAGGCAATTTACCCTCAACCCAGCTATCTTTTGGTGCGGGCCCTGGTGAGAAATGCCTCATAACGGGGCGATTTTGCGAAACCCAAAGGTTCATGGAGCTTCTTTCCTTTCCTGACCTCCATGAGTCGCTTCGTTAGTGCTGGGAGCTTTTTGCGCCCCCAGAAGCTGAAGGAACCTCTCTAGAGCATCTAGAGCCTCTTGGATTGTCGCTCGGTGGTCGGAGCTAGCCAACATCACCGGTTGAAGCTCGCCCTCTGCCTTGTTCTTCCCTATTCTTCCAGGGGATCAAGGTCGTTGGATTGTGCTCCATCTCCAGACTCTCCCTCCATCGTTGGATGCGCTTCATCTCAGCCTTCATATCAACTGTTGGGATCTAATCCCAGCCATCCGTGCCGAAGTGTCATCGCATACTCTCTGCCAGACACGTGGCAAGTGGATCGTCCCTCGCCATTGGATAAAGCCTTAGTGGGGGTAAATTTCACATCCATCCCCCTGTTTTGTCATTGTGTCATTAGTATTGTAAATTAATTAATTAGTTAAAACTTTTTGTGTATCTTGTTAGAGGAACCCTTTAATTCATGTTATTTGCATTATGGTACTCTATCAACCAACCTCATGTGGCCACCCATGTGAGGCGCATATATTTTGCATAGAGGCCTTCACGCCTCTTGTAATTTATTTTTAGTACTTTAAATGTGAACTGTAGTTATAAACTTTTGGAGTATTTGCATATCAACCCATGACTTTACATGCTACGTTTTTAGTTTTGTAATTTAGGACTTTTTCCTATTTTATAAACATCAAAAAGAGCACAAAAAGTCCCTGTCTAGCTTTAAAAATACCAAAAAAATAAAATCTTTTTTAAAAAATTAAAAAAATATACTGTTTGTTTATCTATTTATTTTACAACTCCAGAATCCAAAATCCCAAAAATAAAAAAAAAAAGAAAACACACAAAAATTTAACAGCTCCAAAATCCATTATAAAAACATAAAAATCCTAAAAAACTTCATTTCTATTTTATAATTTTCTTTTTATTATTATCTATCTATGAAAATTAATTTGGAAAAGGGCCCTTTTCTATTTTTAATTTCCAAATTAATTCGACCTATTTATTTAATCCTTGATTTGGGATATTTTTACTTTAAAAATACATAAAAATGAAAAATTATCGAAAAATTGCAAAAATAGTAAAAAATATTTAAAGCCCAAAATATTTAATTCTGCAATTTTTTATTTTTAATTTCTTTTATAATTATATTAGCCCATATTGTATATATAACCTTATATAGTCTTATATTACATATTATAAAATAAAAAACTAAATCAAAAAATATAAAAAGAAAATTGAAAATTATAAAATAAAAATTTTAAAAAGTATATAAAATTAAAAATAGAAAATTTAAAACACACACAAAAACAAATAGACAAGAAGAACACACAAATTTTGTGCATTTATTGCCCTATCTAACTTAATCGCTCTATGTGTTGCATACTTACAGGTATAGACAACCATTGTAGACTTATAATAATTGTTAAATCCGCAAATTTTGTTTCCATTGCTTTATACATATCGTGGGATAATTTTGTTGATTTTAACAAGGTTCTTGAGTGATTATCTCAACGACTGCAGTTTCGTCTTGTGAAACTGTGTGACCCTCAGAATTCTTGTTATTTCAGTCATGTAATATGATAAAATAATGATTAATAAGTCATAAATCAAGTTCCCAAACAGTGCAAAAAAGTTCCGCACGATTCCGATCGTGTGGCTTCGAGAAATTGGATTTCTCCATAGACAGAGTTGGAAGATGACTCGATTGTTTTAATTGACGCTTATTTTTCATATTTTAGGACTCAAGATTGATGGATATATATTTGATATATTCACATTATGAGTTGAACCTAATATTTTGTAAAATTTGAGGTCACAACAAATTTAAAGTTCAAGTTGTATGATGTTTTCGAATTTGAAGTGTGATTGTCGTAGCTTACAAATTCGAATGCAAAATCATTGTTTGTTTTAAAAATATGCAATAAATTAGAATGTCTTTTTTTATTTCATATTTTTCTTGCTTAATTATGTACTTAAATATTTACAATACAATTAGAAGTGGAATTGATTTGATTGACTTCACGAATTGTTTAGATTGTTGCACTAGACATCTTTCATAATTAAAATTGTTTTGATTCGAAAATTGTCTAGATTGTTGCACTGGACCTTTTAAAATTGAAAAGAGTTTTAAAATTTAAAAAGTGTTTAGATTGTAGCACTAAATATTTTGGGAAATTAAATAGAGTTTTATATTACTAATTTTTTTAGAGTTACTATAGTATCATACACGGTCGAAAGATCGATAAAATCTCCTTAGTACAATATGTACCAATTGTATTGTCTCGAATTGAACCAGTGATGGTGTCTAAGTCGTGGATATGTTAATGGGTTACGTAATTGGCACCATGTGCCTCACCTGTAGTGAAAGTACTTCCTGTTGGCATTATTTGTCTGACCTAGCTGGATCTGATTCAAGGAAAGGTTGCATGAAGAATCACGATGTACTTTAATAACAAAAATTGAAACAATAAATTGTACTGAAGCTGTAATACTATGTGTAACATGAAGTACATAAAAGGATCAAACTCTAGCTGGGACCGCTTAAGTGTCATTGTTTTAATTTGCTTAAAACTAAAATAAAAAGCATGTATCATATCATTATTTCTTAGATTACTCATGAGAATATGATTCGAAATAATTAATTATTAATTTAAATATGATATGGACTAAGTCATATGATGACATCCATGGTCTTTCGTCATTGTGAAGAACTTCGTCACCAAAGGTTGTATTTTGAAGATGCTCATGCGTAGTCATAACTCCGAAATAAAAATAGCCACGGTATCAAATTCTTCGCTTCTCAAAAGAGGTGTGCCATATGTGTAGTGACACCAATGTTGTTCCCCATATTATTGAGGTGGCACTAGATTATGCATAACGTAAATTGATATTTGCTCATTGATGGTTGGTCTAATCGACAACATGCTAACTCTATATATGTGGGGGTGTGGGTGTTGAAGATCTGAATTGAGAATACAAGTTGGACTTGTAAGGTGGAAAGAGTTCTCACTTCTTTCATCATAGTTGCATTTTCTCATATTATTAGGATGCAATTAAATGGAAAGGAGACTCAAAGCTCGTAGTGAGGCCTTTGGTTAGCCTACCTCATGCTTTAAATGCTAATAAGGGAAAAGCATCTCAAAGTACAGAAAATATGATAACTCTTGATTTAAAATTATTAAATTATTCAATCTCCGTAATCAATATATTAAAGTATATTCTATTTTATTCTTTAATTTCAGATGAAGTCACCAACCCACTTAACAAGTTGCTTGAGGTCAATCAGTTGCTCGGTCCAAACTATTCGGATTGAATCCGAAATTTGGAGCTACTACTTGCAGCCCTGCATCGGGTATGTGCTCTCTAGCAACAAGTTCAAGGACCCTCAGACCAAGGATGCCATAGATTTCAACAAGAAGTGGGACGAGAATACATGTTGGCCCATTGCTGCATTCTTGGTTCATTATCCAATGTGCTTCAGAAGCAGCATATGGATATCGAATCAGCTTAGGACATCTTGGAAAGTCTGAAGTAAATGTTTGGCAATGTAAACCGCACTCGATTCTATAATATTATGAAAGAAATGCTTCGTTGAAATGCATGGAGGGACTCTATTCAGAGAACATGTACTCAAAATGTTTGGATACATCCATGAATTGGAGACTTTGGGGCTGAGATGGACGCATATATGCAATTCGATTTCATACAGTTATCTCTTCCTAAATCTTTTAATAATTTTATAGCTTATTATCATATGAATAAGTTGAATTAAACTAATTTTAGATTGCTTGTTACATTGAGGTCCATTGGGGATATCATGAAGAAAGGAATCCTTCTACCAGTGCAATGGTTGCACAGGTCAAAAGAAAGTACGGTAGGAAGCATGGATCCAAGAAGGGCCCACTTAAAAAGAAAAAGAAGGGCCAAGCTGTCGGAACCTCTTCTCATGCTTCTACACATCTAGCCTCCAAGGAAGGGGATGTCTGCCATCACTGCAAAAAGCAAGGACATTGGAAGTGCAACTATCAGGAGTACCTGAAGGCCCTTGAGAAGGGCAAAGGTGTTGCCTCAGCAGGTAACTCATCTACTTTCATGATTGAAACCAACTTATTCGTAGGACGGGATTTGATTCCGGTGCTTTTGTTCATGTATGCAATTTGTTGCATATGTTTCAAGAAACTAGAGGTATTGATGATGGGGAGATAGTCATCCAGATGACGTCTAATGCAACTTATGCAGCAATAGTTATCGGGACATACCGATTATCGTTATCAAGTAGAAGAGTCATAATTATTAGATAATGTCTCTATTTTTCCAATGTTAGAAGGAAACTTTTATTTATATCTAAATTAATTGGACATTGATATCCTTTTATGTAATAAACTTATCAAGTCATTGTGATAATTTTATAGCAGATGGTTTATTAATAGTAGGTGGACTTTATGAATTGAACATGCATGAATGTATTATGAATGCCAATAACATTAATATTAATAATAATATTAAAATTCATAAACGATCAAGGATGAAATCATTTAATTATGATCTAACCTCAAAGACTCGGACATGTGTCTAGTAATAGGATCAATAGACTAGTAAAGGATAGACCTTCGAATTTTCTACAAATATATGATTTAACAACTTGCGAGCATTGTATTCGGGGGAAAATATCCAGGGCACCCTTCACTAAGAAAGGTGAATGATGCAAAGGTATATTGGACCTAATAAATACCGATGTATGTGGTCCCTTTTGTACTTCGACTTGAAATGGAAATCAATACTACATGACCTTTATTGGTGACCATTCGTGTTATGATTTTTCTTCTTACTGTGTCATAAACATGAAATCTTTGAAAGTTCAAAGAGTTCGTGGCTTTGGTTGAAAACCAAATAAGAAAGAAGATAAATAGAATTCAATCTGAACGAGATGTTGAGTACCTCTCAGATGACATCAAAGAATATCTTAAAGAGTGGAATTATTTCCAATCTCCCTCCAGGTACTCCTCAACTCAACGGAGTTGCTAAGAGACGTAATAGAACCATGTTGGACATGGTGAGATCAATGATGAGTAAAGTAAACTTAGCTCTAAGTTTTTGGAGACATGTAGTAGAGACTACAGCGTATGTCCAAAACAATATTCCATCTAAATCTGTAACTAAAACTCCTCGTGAGCTTTGTTATGGTACCGAACCGATTGTATGACACTTGAGGATATGGGGATGTTCGGTCCATGCTAAAAACGTGAATGCAAGAAAGTTGGAATCTTGTACTACAAAGTGCTACCTCATTGAATACGTAGAGAACAGTATTGGATATCAACTTTATAATCCTGAGACTAAAAATGTATTTATTTCTAGAGACGTCAAATTTCTAGAAAATGGATTCCTTAGAAATCAAGAAAATAAGGGAGTTACGAAACTAATCAAATCTAGTAAGACCGATGAATTTTCTAATCCAGAAACTTAAGAGATGATTGAAAATGACACGCCCATACCTCTTGGAAAGAGTTATAGGATTGTAAGATAACCTGAAAGGTACAGATTTCATGTATCAGAAGAGTCTGATGATGATGATCCTTCTTCATTTGATGAATCCTTGATTGATTGTGACATGGATAGTTGGATGCTAGAAATGAAGTTTGAGATAGACTCCATGCATAAGAATAGTGTACGGACCCTTAAAGATCCACCTAAAGGGGTCAAACCCATTAGGTGAAAACGGATCGTCAAGAGAAACATAGAACTCGACGAAAAGGTAGAGACCTTCAAAGCACGAATCATAGCCGAAGGTTACACACAAATAAAATGCATTGATTATGATGAGACATTCTCTCCTATGGCCATACTTAAATCATCAAGCATTGCTTGCTATAGCTGCACATCTGGACTTTGACATCTGGCAAATAGATGTCAAGATCACTTTTCTCAATGGATACCTTGAAGAGGATATTTATATGGAGCAGCCCCAAGACTTCATGACTGAGGAAGGAAAAGTGTGCGAGCTAAAGATATCCATCTATGGACTCAGAAAAGATCCTCGTAGTTGGAACATCTGATTCAATGAAACAAAAAAGAGGTATTATTTCGTGTTGTCGAACAAGCCACATGTGTACAAGAAGCTTAATGGGAGTGCAATCGTTTCACTGCGTTTTATGTAGGTGTCATCCTTATCATTAGGAATGATACAAGGATGATTACTGGTGTTAAGATCTAATTGTCCCATACATCCGAGATGAAAGATCTTGGAGAAGCCTCTCATATCTTAGGTCTAAAGTTGTTTAGAAATAGAGAAAAAAAAGATTTTGAGAGTGTCATGATATGGATACATTAAGAAGATCTTAGAACGTTTCCATATGGAGTATTCCAAGAAAGGCTTCCTTCCATTAAGATATGGTACACATCTATCTAAAGGGATGTCTTATCAAAGCATTGAGGATAAGAAAACCATGGAAGCATGCCCTTACATATCAGTTGTGGGAAGCCTAATGTATGCCATGATGTGCATAAGACCAGATATCTGCCATGTTGTGAGAGTGGTAAACCGTTACCAATCTTGATATGGAGAGAAACACTACACTACAGTGAAAAGCATTTTGAATTATCGCACTCAATACTATGTCTTGATTTATGGAGATAATGATCTCCAAGTCTTATGGTATACAGATTCGAACTTCCAATCAGATGTTGATGATAGGAAGTCAACCTCAAGGTTCTCATTAATGTTGAATGGCGGTGTTGTGAACTAGAGAAGCAAGAAGTAGGATACCACGGCTGATTCACAATCGATGAAGAATACATACCCGCATCAGATTTTGCTAAAGAGGCAGCGTGGTTGCGTAAGTTCATCTTGGAACTTGGTGTAGTTCCTCATTGAAATCTCCCATCCCGTTGCTCTGTGATAACCCAGATGCCATAATGGAAGCAAAGGAATCCCAGAGACATCAAAGAAGCATACATGTTGAGAGGAAATATCACATCATACGGAAGATTAAGAACTGTGGTGATATCACGATCACCAAAGTTGCATCTGCCGACAACATCGTCGATCCACTAACCAAGCTGTTGACTCAAAATATCTTCGACCAACATGTAATGAATATGGAGTTGAGTTGTACATTAATGACTCTAAGGGATAGTAGGAGACTGTTGGAATTGTAAACCCATGACGATCCATTAATGCAATAAAAGTTACTATTTTATCATATTCATCTAACATGAAATGAATCAATAAATATGAATGTACTTTGTTATTAAGGTCCCTTTGTACAATTAAGGTTATGTACCACGATCATATTGAATACCGTGCAGTTGGGAGGACACAACTGACTTCAAACATGTGATATTCAATAAAGATCTCCAGTTTGAAAAGAGATGACAATCTTTCTCTATAGATTGATTTCCAACTAACTTGATGCAGGTCCTCTGCATAGGAATAGAGATTTTAAGTGTTGGAATAATCAAGTCAAAGAGTTGACTTGATGAGGTCGAGATAAACTAAGACACGAATCGTAACTGTCATGATCAGGCACACATCCTTTGACCTAAGACAGATATGCATTGACATGCATGAATATGCACATTTGATAGACCAATATGATGGTGACCTAGCCAAAGTCCATATACTGGCGCGCTGGTGTGCATATTAAGACATAAGAGATGTATGATCTCTTCTAGGAATCATAAAGGTTCATAATTGATGAATCGAGAGGCATAACTCTCTCATAAGATAATTTGGAGTCAAAATTAATTCCATGCATGGTCGTCTTGCTTATGAAAAAAGACACGAATTCGAGATATTAATATATACTTTCAGAAAGCACATGAATAATATTGTCTTCCAAATATCAAATAGGAAATCTATTAATTTAGTCTGAATAAGACATTCAAACTAGGGTTTGAACTTCGGATATATCAATGTTTTTCCAGCGTGAAGAATGAGTGAGTATTGGGAATAGTCAGTGTTAACTTTATCATAATAGATCATCTACCATGACATTTTCATTCCGAGTGAGTAATGAAACAAGATGGATTTTAGTGACACCATTTAGCTTGATGATTTGAGAATTAATTGGATTAAATTTCAATTCATTTGAATCCAATTTTTAATTCCAATTTCAATGTCCAAATGTTGAAAACAAAAATGGTCATAGAAATGGAAATATATAACCTCCTTGAGCTCATTTCTAAGCTCCAAATGATTTGAACTTTGATTAGAAGTGGCCAAGGAAGATAGGTTCAACCCACAGATACTTTCTTGAGCTCATATAGAGTGGCTTACGTTTCATTGAGCTCATTTAAGGTGTGAAGTATTCCATTCGAGCTCAATTGATAAGAGTATATCAATTTCAAGCTAAAAATGAAATTAGATTGATATCCATATTTCAAGTTACTATACATATATAGTATGATCTCTCCGATATTATCTCGAAGTATCCACATTTGTATTTCATGAGTTCTAACCGGATTACGATGTATTGTTACATTTTTCATAAGGGTATTTGTGTTCAATTCAAAAAATAAATTTCATTAATTAATGTGAGTGATGATTCACAATAATTAATATTTATATGAATATGATTCAGGTAAATAATATATATGTATGATTTGCACAATATTTCCAAGGAATGAAATTATGTGCGAATTTGGTTAACAATAATTGCATAGATGTAAATTGAATTTACATTTTGTGCTTGTGAATATGATTCGTAAGCTATAGGGTCTATTTCTATGTTTTTTGTAATAATGATAATGTGATTATCAAGATAATTGATTGATAAACAAAAGACAGCAACCACTACTATATTTAGTCAAGGTGGGGCATGTCCAGTAGCTCTACACATGGTGTCATTATATTGAGTCCTATTGATAATAAGGATCTTATTATTGTTTTTTAAGCAACAACTCTTAATATTGTTGCATTAAGTATTGATTAACTAAATTAGGAACAATCTCATTCCATATATGGAATTTGTTGCGTGTGTGTTGACATATGGCGCTACCACAAAGAGTCCTTGAATTGAATTTTTTGTTGATTTGTTGCTTGATTTATTATTTAAATTAATTGGAAATAAATAAGGAGATAATTGTATTATTTAACAAAGACTTGGTATCAAAACCTTGATCAACAATACAAAAGCCATCATTGTGCGCGCCTACTTGAAGAGAAGACTCTTCAATAAGCATGTATAATGTGTATAAAAGGAGAGAAAAACTCTCTTTTATTAACTTGAGTTTTGGAGCATAGTCCCTTAAGAATGTCGTACCTTAGAGAAAGAGAAGAGTCTTAAGCGTATACAACTCATACACGCATCTTCTTGAAGCCCTGTTCGTATAGACGATGTCCAAGTTCATAGGAAGCAATGCGATTCATCTCCACATCCATGAGAAAGGCACTATAGATCAGACTTGATTTGAGAGGTCTCTTGCTTTAATGACTCACGCTTCAAGAGGTAACCCTAATCTCATCTTAATATTCATTAGAATATTAGAAACCTTGTTAGGAAAATAATTTCTCTAATTTAATGATTTTGTAACATTCCGTACTGGAATTTCTTGTCCATGTGATTAACAAACAATGTTTTATGAAAATAGTTTGCTAATTTTCTGTGTTTCTGTGATACGAAATTCATAAATAGTTTATTTACTTCCTTCAATAAGAACGTGATAACTTTTATTGCATCAATAGATCGTCAAGGGCTTACCAGTCCAACATCATCACCAATGCAAAGTTATATTCCTCGACATGTTCAACTCATAAGCACGTCTTTTCTACTCTCTCTCTCTCTCCCTCCCTCCAATCCACCCTTCTAGCTCGATCGATTCTCCTCCGCTATACATAGTATTTTTCCTCTAGCTATACTCAAATTTTACGACAATATCAAAGATATATGCTGAGATGATTCAAGTAGTTTGTGGATAATTGAATGATGGACCCATAATCAACAATCTACATTAATATTCCCAAGAAATGAGTCATGAGTACCTCACCTATGAGAAACTCCAAGCTCTAAAACCTCTTCTCTCACTCTATTTCCACCACTTTCCTCATTCGAATTGAATTGAATCCAATTGTGTTAGTTCAATAAAATGTGAAGAAAATTATAGAAATAAGTCAAAAATCAGATGTTGCATAAATCCCAAGATAGCACCAACCCTAATTCCAATTATGCAAGAATTGAAAGGCTGAATTTCTCAAGCGTATGAAATCCAATCATATTCATTTTAAAGTTGAATATTAATAATATACTTCTCTATGGGTATACTTTTGGGAGGAATAGGATTCATATATGAATAGTTGAACTTTGGACCTAAATGCTACTTGCACCTATTGTTCTTAGGCAATTGAATTTCAATTAAGGCACATTACACTCTTGTATATATTTTCATAGTTTACTTGGGTAATAGATAAAAACAAAAGAAACAAAAATCAGAACCTAAAATTCATAGGTCTATTATACATATAAATCACTAACCTTTATTTCTATACTATATACTAACCTAACTAAAAAATACATACGTGTGTCTAATAATGTATACTATATAAATAAAATATACGACACATATTGGAAAAAAACAAAAGAAATTGAAAATCTAAATTTTGCTAACAGTTGTTTTATATATCTATTTAACCCCAAAAATCTGCAGACAGTTGTTTTATATATCTATTTAACCCCAAAAATCTGAACTTTCCATAGGAAAGGAATAAGGTTTTGAAATCAGGATAGCATTTGTAAGACATTTAATTTTTCACAACTTTCATGTTAGAATGCTTTGTAACATTCGAACCCTATCTCTCTCTATCATTTTTTCTTTGATTCTTTAGAGGATTTTTGTGGTGACGCCATGTGGTACCACCACAACTTACTTCAACCTTCACCAGTTCCTCGCCCACTTTCTGCACAAACGGTCAACCTTCATCGGATTTCCAAAATCTCCACACTTGCTTTTGACACAAAAACACCACCAATCGAGGCCACATTCTCAACTCCCTCCCACTATCCATTCCAGCACCTCAACCTCAACCAATTTCATCTCTACTACCTTGACGAAATATGATTGTGCCAAATTATCATTGCTTTAAACAACGAAACACTCTCCATGCATCATCTTCTCCAACCATTATCTGGTGATAGCGACGGTTGGAGACACGGCCAAGGCCACCGGGAGCAAGCTTGATCATCAAAGGAACAGGCCAAGGGCTTCACCGCTCTTTTACCCATGCTCATGTGCATGAGGAGCTCAACTATACTAACGCTTCGAGCAATGACCGGAGCT
Source organism: Ottelia alismoides (assembly GCA_037367405.1). Classification (NCBI taxonomy): domain Eukaryota; kingdom Viridiplantae; phylum Streptophyta; class Magnoliopsida; order Alismatales; family Hydrocharitaceae; genus Ottelia; species Ottelia alismoides. The sequence goes on along the minus strand of JAZKJV010007512.1, from coordinate 672,906 downwards.
CCTCGAGCTCCAATCACAGGCAACTGCAATCATTTTCCTGTCCCTTACTTTCGCAATAAGGCAGTCTTCTTCCTCCGCTTTCCAATTCAGCTTTCAATTTCATCGTCTCCTCTTCTCATCTCTTCAACTATAAGTTTTGTCCAAAGCTAGGTGAAACCTTGGTCTTCCCTCTTCGGACCACGTTTCTACACAAATTCACCATCTCCGATCATATATTCGCATTCTCGATCAATCCTCGAATTGAGAAGATCATCCTCTACCATTTCCTTACCTTAGAGGACCCATCATTTCCGCTCCACTCCCCTTTGATTGTCATCACCGGAGAAGCATCATCATATCTAGTGAAGAATCTCCCTAAGCAAACCTGAGCTTTAACCATGTTCACATCATCTGAAGAAGCCTCTCAAGAAGCACAAGCGTCGAATGAAGGTTTTCAACATCATAGTCAAGATAGGGAGCACCAATCGAAAGCCCAACCACCCATGGAGTAACAAAACCTCCAGGAGTCCTTCAAGCCTCATTTTCGACCTCCAACCTTCTACGTCTAGAGCAACTAACGCCACTCAGATCTTTTGGAGATAAGAAAACAAAGATAATTTCAGAATGCTACCGTATTTTATGAACAGTAAATAATACCTTTTTTTCCCTCGCCAAAAGATAAATTAGATAATTCTTGCCTCAGTAGGAAGAGAGAATAAAATCACCATGTTCGTTTCACGAAGGATCATTCATCCGAAGGCAGCGGGGAAAACAATGCGCAGGGTAAGGAGCAATCTCGGCAAAAACAGATACTGGTTAAAGAAATCCAAGCAGATCGACGATGGGTAGACCTCTAGGCATATGCCACAGCGTTGACATCTACAGCGCGGCGGTGGGGTTCGGAGAAGACACGGCAACAAACGCTCTGATCTCCTCCATGAACGCGTCCGCCTTGGTCTCGTCGAAGAACTCCACCCCGTGGAAGCCCTCCCCATCCGTACGCGCGACCACGTCTTCGGCGCGCCCCGCGAGCATCCTGACCAGCTCCCTCTGCCTGTCGACCAGAGGATCCCCCGCGTGGCCTCGCACAAGGCACCTCGGCAGCGGCGGCTCGTGCGCCCTCGGGTTCCTCATGGGATTGCAGTACTCGTGGTCCCTATCCGCACCTCCAGGGAGTGCCAGCCTCCACATCAGGTCGTTCGCCGGCAAAGGTATGATCCTGTCGTCCGCGAGCCTGGTCTCCGACTCCGTTCTCTCCTCCCCTCCGAAATAGGGCTGGTCGAGGATGAGCCCTGCCACGCGGAGGGGGAGGAGGTCCAACGCGAGCGCGCGGACGCCCGCATGGTACGCGATGTTCCCGCCGGAGCTGTTGCCGATGACGAAGCAACGGGAGAAGTCGGCGTGAGATAACCAGGGATCAGATCCGGAGATCGAGAGAGCCTGGTCCTTGAGCCATAGGAGGGCATCGATGGCGTCGTCGTAAGCGGCGGGGAGGGGGTGCTCGGGGGCGAGGCGGTACTCGAGGGATGCGACGATGGCGGGGGTGTCGGAGGCGATGCGATTGCAGCAGGAGTGGAAGATGGAAGTGGCGGCGCTGAAGAGGACGAAGCCGCCGCCGTGGAAGTAGAGGATGATGGGGAGGTGGCCGTGGGGGTTCCGTGGGGAGTAAAGGCGGAGCCATGTGTTGCGGGCGGCGTTGAGGGGGATGTCTTTGGAGAGGACGGCGGCAGATGGGTGGTCCTCGGTGGTGGGAGGGGAGTTGGGGATGGACGAGAAGCGGGTGAGGGAGCCGTCGGCGTTGGGCCGGACGCGGAGGAACTCGTAGGGGTCCATTCTGCTGGACAAGATGGCTCACACAGCAGTGGGAAGGTGATAAGCTTCCAGTCGCTCTTATCTCCAGTCACATTCTTGGGTCAGATTAGATCTTCAGCAACCAAAAAGACCTTGGTATGTTTACATGGATTCAAAATAATTCCCGGTCTAGACGGACCAGGTCCAAAATAACTCCCTGTCCACACAGGCCTACCTGTAAGGCCCGTGTCAAACCGGTCGCAGTTCTTTTTTTTTTTTTTGGAAGTTTTCCAATTGTATTGCTATAGGACCCAAGAAGCTACAGGTATATGATGTTGACCAAGGATTAGAAAAATTGGTCAGCCACCGAAGTTACAAAAAGTTGAAAAATAGAGCAAGAATAACAATAGATCACAGCCCCAGGAGAGACAAAATCCCTGGCCATGCTTAGTTTAACAGTATCCTTGTATCAATCAGGATATTGGTGGCGACAGATTCAGGGGAGGAGAAGCATGAGCCCGTCCACCTCGAGTTTCTTTCCTTCCAAATAGCCCAGGTAGTAGCCGCAAGGGCAATGCAAGTCGGCGCCTAGAATCATCATTGTTGATCGACAAAATCCACTCTATAGCTTGCATAAGGAGCAAGAAGAAGGAGGCAACAGACCCAGGCTGCCGCATATTTTGTTCCAAATCAAAGCAGAGAAGTGGCAATTGAGAAACAAATGCTGGTGGGATTCAAGCTGGCCATGACAAAGATAGCAGGAGTTAGGGAGGGGGACGCCATGTCTCATCAGGCGGTCAGTTGTGGCAGCCGACCCCACACAGCCCTGTAGAGTGTGCAACAGTGCTTAGGAGCGGCTCCCTTTGCCCAGACAACCACAGCCCAAGGCACCGGTGCTTGCGTAGGCCTCACACGATCCACCGCAGCAGCGAAAGAGAACCTGGATCCAGCAGGCAACCAAACATAGGATGGGTGGGAACCCCCCACCGCGACACTGAGCGAATCGCGAGAAGCAAGGATACGTCGCCATAGCGGAGAAGCCGCGGAGGCAAGCTGTACCTCAAAAAACGTGAAGAGTGCAGATACTTGTCATTGATATAGGCCGCCCAAAGGGAGGAGTTGGGATTGAGAGTCTTCCAGGCCCAAGAGAGGGCCATAGCATTTTGGATAGTAGGAGTAGACCGCAATCCCAATCCACCCTCCGCTTTAGGTAAACAGACCGTATCCCAAGCAACCCTGCTGGACTTGGTATTCCAAAGGAAGGAGGCGCAAAGCATGTCGATTCCCCGCGCTGATGTAAGCGGGATCACAGTGCCATCCGCCCAGAAGTGCACGATGCCTGCAATCACAGAAGTCAACAGTTGTAGACGACCGGCCAAGGATAGGGCCTTGGCCTTCCAGCCACAGAGCAAGGCCCTAATCCTGTCGGTGAGAGAACGCACGGAGGAGCCCCTTCCGTAGGAGGAGGCGAGGGGCAACCCCAAATAGGTGGTTGGGAGAGAGTGACAGAGCATGCCGATGCGTAGGCAAGTTGCAAAGCTAGTAGATGAAGATTTAGGCCTGAAAAATTTGCTTTTTCTGACATTCATAGCGAGCCCGAACATATTCTGGAAGACTTCAAGGATTTCCTTGACCGCAACCAAGGACTTGGATGATGCTTTGCAGAAGAAGAGCAGGTCATCAGCGTATATGAGATGAGAAGGGGCACAAAGCCGACCGTATCTAAGAGGCTTTAGGTCGCCACAGGCAACAGAATAATCCACAATGCAAGAGAGAGCTTCCATGCCGATGACGAAGAGTAAGGGACTTAGGGGATCGCCTTGGCGAAGCCCCCTCGTGCCCCTGAAAAAGCCGCTAGGCGAACCATTGACCAAAATGGAGTAATAAGCCGTAGAGATACAACAATGGATCCATGCATTCCATCTGGGGCCACATCCAACTTTTTCCAAGCAATGAATGATGAAGTCATGCTCGATCGTGTCGAACGCCTTTGATAAGTCAACCTTTATGCACGCTCTGTTAGAGGAAGATTTCCTGTCGAAACCCAACATGACCTCCTGAGCAAGCCTAATATTATCGCCCATAGCCCGCCCTTTAATGAAGGCGGTTTGGTTTAAGGAGATTAACTGTGGCAGAATGGCCGCAAGCCGTGAAGAGAGAAGTTTTGCGAATATCTTGTATAGAACATTGCAACACGAAATTGGCCTGAAATCCAATAAAGATGTCGGAGAGGGGACTTTAGGAACCAGAGTGATGAAAGTTTGATTGACTTCCTTGATAGAGCTTCCCGTGTTGAAGAGGAAGTTGATAGCATCACAGACGTCTTGCTTGACAAGGGACCAGTGTCTTCTGAAAAAGCCCCCATTAAAACCGTCTGGCCCAGGGGCCTTGGAGGGATGAATAGATCTTACGGCCGAGAGAATTTCATCCTCAAGAAATGGGCGTTCTAGCCATGCCCTGCCCTCCGGGGAAAGAACCTTTTTTGGTGCCAAAGGAGGGAGCAAATCAAGGCGTTCCCTGGTCGGCCCCAGAAGGCCGCTGAAGAAATCCACAGCCTTTGTCGCGACCTGCTCCGGTTCATCAATGCAGCAGCCCTCACTGTCAATGAGGAAAGGAATGGAGTTGCGCGCAGTCCTCGCTTTGGCGGAGAGGTGAAAAAAGGAAGTGTTACGATCGCCCAACCTTAGCTAGTCGACGCGACTTTTTTGTTTCCAGGTTGACTCCAGATCAGCCTCCAGACCGTTCGCAGTTCTGCTTACGTGAACGGCTGATCATTTTGATGTGGCAAATGGTTTGGTGGTCAAACTTTGGAACGGCATGCCATTTGCCAGCATCCATCCGCCCCCCTCAAGCAGAATAGGTATCTGATGTATATCCCTTCTTCGCATCCTTTCCTTTAAGATATCTAGAAATTAACCTATAATTAGCGCAGTTATGATTATAAAAAAATGCTAACATAGCATTAGATGAAATTAAAAGAACATAAATTACAATAAATATGAGATATTTACTCTTGTTCAATAACAACTTATATTTGACCCTTGAAAGTTTATCATTTGATTATGCAAATTATATCCCAAGTTATCACAATATTTTAAGATTAAAAAATCTTATATGTTACAGTTAGTTGTGACAAGGGTTGTTATCGTGGTCATTAATTTAATATAAGTAATATTTTAGATGGAATCTAAATTATATACATAAAATGATGGCATATAAATTCAGCAATAAACAATGTAAAACATATAAGACTACAATGTCACTCAGAAGGAGAAACATAATATTGGCAGCCAATTATTATATTTAAATCAAATTGAGTAAAAATGTGATGAAAAATATAATTGTCACAATCCATTTCAATAAGAAGGTCACTTATTAAATTTATTTGTGATACGATTTATTATCATAGCCTTTAATGTAATATATGTATTATCAACCATGAATTTATATCCTATACATAAGGTAGGCACGTTTAAATTCAATATTGTATATTTTAGAACGCGCATAAAAAGTATATCGGTGTAGATTTAGTCCCTACTGTATTGACAACTTAGAAGAAAAATGAATAAATTTCTCTCTCAAACTTTATTTTTAGGTTATAATATGTGATGCATGAATGCCGTAGGAGGATATCTACAACCACATCACCGAATGGTAGTTTGGGAATGTGAATGAGAGATGCCAACAAAATAGTTGTACAGAGTTCCTACCCACCGTATCGAGACTTATGTCGGATGGAAGCGAGTGCACCAAAAAATAATGGGAATTGGGTCAACTATGGTGAAATATCCACAACAAGAAAACTAACATCGAGTACAAAGAAATGATACAAACATATATGTATTTATAAATATTAGCATAATAAATATAAAGGAAAATACGAGATTTATCATTTTTAATTTAACAAATATATTAGAGGGGGGAGAGAGAGAGAAAAGAAGAGAGAGAGGGAGAGAGAGATGGGTCATTTTTAATTTAACAAATATATTAGAGAAGAGAGAGAAAAGAAGAGAGAGTGAGAGAGAGAGAGAGATGGGTGTGTTTGAGAGAGGAGAAATGAAGAGGAGAGAGGGGGGAGAGAGAGAGCGAGTGGAGAGAGAGAGAGAGAGAAAGAAAGAGGAGGAGAGAGAGATCTTGGTGGAGAGAGGGGGAGAGAGTGAGTGGAGAAAAAGAGAGAGAAAGAGGGAGAGAGAGATCTTAGGGGGGAGAGTGAGTGGAGAGAGGGGGAGAAAGATCGAAGAGAGGGAAGTGATAGCATGGGAAAGAAGTAATCATGGAGAAATTTTGGAGAAAAATGGGGCTGCCAGCGTGGTAAATTGTGGGAGAGGGAGGGAGAACTCGGGATTGGTGTAGGTTATATATTGTATTATCACGTATTTCTTTGAATTCAACGTGTAATGTACTATGTTCTTATTTAATACAATAAATGAAGTATTATCATTTATTTTTTGAACAAATATACTTAATAATTTATTTTATTAAGTACTATAGAAATGAAGAAATATTTGCTTATAAGTACTGATAGATAATAATAATTAATTTACAAAGAAGTGTTGTTACCTATAAAGATGTAAAGAATTAGAAAAAAGGGTAATCAAACAAATTAGAAAAATAATTTATTTAGATAAGAAAGCATTATTAAGTATTTTAAACCAATTACAAAATATTAATAGTTATTACTATGAATTTATTTAAATAAGAAAGCCATTAAAATTGCAACAAAAACATAATTTCACATGGAGTTTCAACATAGTAAACTGCAACATATTACATTCTCCTATTGGGTTGTTGCCCACAAAACTTGGGATCTGGACTGCCAATGTTCCCTATGGAGCATGTTCAGACGTGTATATTGTAGAACGAGTCCAAATGACCTCATGGTCAAAGAACGCCGCCGGCCGTTTCAGAGCCGACGGTTCCGACAAGCCCGAGTCTTTCGGGAATCCGTTAGAGCGTGGGTGAGGCAAGGGCGGACTAATGCGAGGTCATTCACGCCCTATAAATAAACATCTCCTCCGGGAGGGGAAAGACAAATGCTATTCCTCGCACTAGGGAGCCCTCTCCCATTTCTCCATCCCTATCTCCTCCCTTGTTCTCTCCCAAGGAAACAACGTACCTTGGTGGAACCAAGACTGGTATCAAAGCCCCTATAATCTGTACGTCGACGCACCTCCGATCCCGACCATGTCCGCTGTGATCACCTTCGAGGCAGGCATCGGCAGTGACGTCTTTGGTGAAGAACCCTAACGCGAGGACGCAGCAGCGGCGACGTCTCTGGTGAAGAACCCTAACGCGAGGACGCAGCAGCAGCAACGTCTCTGGTGAAGAACCCTAACGCGAGGACGCAGATCAACCAAAGAGATATGACAAGCAAGACAATTGCCACTGAGGTGGAAAAAATAGAGTATCTTAACGATACTAATTATGAGTTGTGGAGTAGGAAGATCTACTATGGCCTATTGCACGATATCATACACTCCATCACAGATAAACCCGGTCTAACCTTATCTGAGAATCCAACTATGGTGGAAATTAGGTCCCGCGAACAGTAGGAGAAACAAATAATAGTGCTAGGAGTTTTATGCTGACCCACATGGATCTGAACCTGATTCGGATTTTTGAAACCTGCGAATCAGCTTACGATCTCTGGACCGCAGTTAAAGAGAAATATCACTCCAAATCCAAAGTGAGCGTACAGCTTCTTCTGCACAAGTATAACTCGTGTAGAATGAAGGAATCTGAAAGCATCCTCGAGCACGTGAACAAGATGATCGTGATGGCCAAGGATCGGGCGGCTGCTGATTGCACGATTCCGAAAAGGATGCAAATTGCAGCCATACTAGGAAGTCTCCCACCGTCATTCGACATGGTTGCCACTCTCTGCGGATGAATGGCAACATTAAGTCCGTAACGAACCTACCTGCACAGTTGGCAATTGAGCAAGACATCTCTAAACAAAGATCAAAAACTGAGATCTTTGAGGTCGAGGAAGAAGAAGAAGAAGAAGAAGCAAATGTCGTGCACGCGAAGAAAAGGCTAGGTCCTCCAAAGCGAATTTCAAGGGAAAGAATGACAAATATCCACGTGGCTCTTGTTATGGTTGCGACAAATATGGCCATTTCAAGGTCAATTGCCCCAATAAGAAAAAGCCAGGAAATTCTAAAATACCTGAAAACAAAGGCAAAAAGAAAATAGAATTCGGGTTGTCGTGGATGCAACTCCGTCATGACGGACAGTGATGGATGGTGGATCGACTCTGGAGCAACCGGACACATCGTCAAGACGAAGGAAGGCCTAGTGTACTTCAAGGAACTGAACAAAGGTGAACAGAGGATCTTCATGGGAAATAACACCTACCTAGATGTGGAAGGTGTTGGGACGTACATACTTGACCTAGGGGATAGCATTATGGTACTAAGTGATGTACTATATGCCCCAGGGATACGTCAAAACCTGATTTCTGTCCCAGTGCTGCTCAAGAAGGATTTTGAAGTCTGTTTTTATAATGAACGTGTCTCTATAGGAAAGAATAAGAAGGTCTATGTGATGGAAAATTTTGTGCTCGAGCATGACCTGTTCTGTCTTCCTGTAATAAACTCTAGTGAATCAATGAATGTCTCTTCTGAATATCCCTTGTGTTGTTTGTCTGACTATGACTTGTGGCACATGAGATTGGGTCACCCAGGAATTATAAGATGGATCAAATGATTAAGGCAAATCTGTTGCCTAAGATCATGGATGCAAGGACATTGTCCTGCGAACACTGTCTGACTGGACTACATATGAAATATGGAATGGTAGAATGCTCGAGTTGGGCCATCTCCGGAAATGGGGATGTGTTGCACATGTTCTGATACCGAGTCAGCTTAGGGACAAACTAGACTTCAGGACATTAAAATACAAGTTTATTAGATATAGTGAGCATTCTAAAGGATATAGGTTCTTCCATGAAACCAAAGGTCTGATCGAAAGTCGTGATGCAACTTTTCTTGAAATTCATCAAGAAAAAGAGCACGAAGTGGAGGAATTAGATCCTCTGATTGTCCTACAGGACAATGAAGATAACTTGAGCATTAGACAAGAACTTGAGGATGATATCGATCATCCAAATGTAGAGAATGAACCTATGGAACATGATGATCCTTTAGAGGAAGTTGGTGGACCCACACAACCCATGAGTATAATCGGCAATAAGAGACCCAGAACACGGCCTGCACGGATGGAAGATTTACCATTTCTATGGATGCGAGGCGTCGTGCTACACTGTGGATGAGGATGTCGCGGATTGTACAGATCACATATCCTTTAATGAAGCTATGGCTTTGTCTGAGTCGGAATCATGGTCTGTTGTCATGAGGGACGAATTGGACTCAATCGAACGAAACAATGTACGGGAATTGTATGATTTGCCAGAAGATAGGCAATCCATAGGATGTAAGTGGGTATTCAATAAAAAGTACCGAGTTGACGGTACTGTTGACAAATACAAAGCCAGATTAATTGCTAAGGGTTATACTCAGCAAGTTGGAATAGATTTCCAGGAAACCTACTCTCCAGTGCCTAAGTTTGCATCTATTCGGATGATCTTAGCCATAGTCACATATATGGATTTGGAATTGTTCCAAATGGATGTGAAGAGGGCCTTCCTTAATGGAGAATTGAGGGAGGAGATTTTATATGTGACAACCTGATGGATCACAGGTTGAAGGTCAGGAGAAAAAGGTTTACAAGTTAAGAAAGTCATTATATGGCTTGAAGCAGTCTTGACGACAATGGTATCTCAAATTTCATGAGAAAGTTATCTAATTTGGATTTATTTCAAATAAATTGGATAACTGTGTGTATGTCATGATGAGTGGGAGCAGTTTGCAATCATGTAATTATACATGGATGATATTCTTCTTGCAGGTAATGACATACAAATGCTCAATGAAATCAAATAGAAATTAAGCAATGAATTTGATATGAAGGATATGGGTGAAGCATCATATGTTCTTGGAATTCAAATAACAAGAGACAGGAACTCAAAGACATTGAGCTTAATCAGAAAAGATTTTGCATACTGTATTAAGGAGATTTGGAATGCAGAACACCACTCTAGCTCCAACACCACTTGTGATGGGAAAGAGACTCAATAAGAGTCAGTGTCCTGGAAAGGGGCAGAAATCTTTAGATGTACCATATGCACAAGCGGTGGGAAGTCTAGTGTATGCAATGATGTGTACTCGACCTGATTTAGCATATCCAGTAAGCTTAGTCAGTAGATATCAAAGCAATCCTAGTCCAACACATTGAGAAGCTGTAAAGAGGATTCCTCGATATCTGAAAGGGACAGTACATTTGAAGCTTGTGTATCAAGCAGAATCGCTTGAAGTGGTAGGATACTCCGATGCCGATTTCGGAGAGGATGTGGATGATAGAAAGTCCACATCGGAGTACCTGTTCATGTTTGGTGGTGCAACCGTTTCTTAAGGTAGCAAGAAACAAGGATGTGTATCTCGACATACACAGGAGGCTGAGTACATTGCATGTAGCATGGCCACCACTCATGTTGTGTGGATCAGGCGTTTTCTAAAAAAACTTAAGCCTCGAATTGGTCAAAAGGTCAATTGAAATGTATTGTGACAATCAAGCTGTGATAAGCTTGATCAATAGTGGGGCTAACAGTTCTAAAGGAAAACACATTGAGATTCAATATCACTATATACAAGATATAGTGGGGAAGCAAGAAATCACGGTAATCTACATCCCTACCAGTGACATGTTGGCTGATTCTCTAACTAAGGGAATAGCAGCAGGAACATACATTAAACATGTTGGTTTAATGGGACTCAGGAATGTATGAGTTAAGGAAGAGGTTTCATAGATAATGATCCTCACATGAAAATCTCCATATATATACTACACGAATAGTGAGAGCATATATGTTTTGACCACTTCGGTCAAGTGGGAGATGTAGAACGAGTCCAAATGACCTCATGGTCAAAGAACGCCGCCGACCGTTTCAGAGCCGGCAGTTCTGGCAAGCCCGAGTCTTGTGGGAATCCGTTAGGGCGTGGGTGGGGCAAGGGAAGACTAGTGCGAGGGCATTCACGCCCTATAAATAAACACATCCTCTGGGAGGGTAAAGACACACTCTCTTCCTCGCACTAGGAAGCCCTCTCCCATTTCTCCATCCCTATCTCCTCTCGTGTTCTCTCCCAAGGAAACAACGTACCTCGGTGGAACCAAGATATACTTATATGCAATGGCATTATGTAACTCTTCGAGTTCAGTGTATAATTCTTCCTCACCGTAGACATACATGAGCGGTGATGCCATGCTTTGTGAGGAGCGATCATAGTAGGGGGCATCAAATATGGAGAGTAGGGCTGTTCAATTTTTGGGTCAAAACGGGTACCCAACCCATCAATTTTGACCCAAATTTGCGGGTACCCAAAGAAAATTACCCGGGTTGGGTACCCATAGAGACTTGACCCGCTCAGTCTTCTCGACCCGGTGGAAAATCTACGGGTCGAACCGGGTACCCGGTTGGAGTATCCGACCAACAAGAGAATTGCCCCACTCGTCACTGCCCCTCCTCCACACCTCTCCCCTCTTTTTCGGCTAGGTTTTGCACTCCACGCCGCCCAATGGCTTGCCCCTCGACGCAGCCCCTCCTCCAAGCCTCGTCACAACATAACCCGGCACAGCTCCTTCTCCACGCCTCGCATCCGAGTCCACAAGGTCGGAGGTTCTCATCGTGTGCGTGTGCCAGCTTCTCCCCTGCCGAATTCGTGAAGCACTCCAGGGGCACGGGTGGCTCACCCCTTGAAGCGCACAGAAATCGTCTCCAGATTGATGCCGCATATTTTCTCTAACACATTATGTAATTTCGATCTTCGGAAGATTTTTTTCTCTTCCAGATTTTCCTTTTTAGAGGTCATAATTAAAAGTGTTCAGCACTGTCACGTTAGAATTCTTGATCATACTCCTTATAGGTTATGATTCAGCATTCTATCTCCATACAGCTTCTGGGTTATGTTTTCGCTGGTGTTTAGAATGATCATAAGTGTTGATGTGCCCTCTTTGATATGCAAACCAATAAGAGATTCTTATATCTGGTTGTTTATAATCTGAAGACATGCATATAATCTTTGTTTATTTTAGAATGATGAAATGTACCATTTTTATTTTTTTATTCCTTACTTCTTATTGTGTGTTGCACAGGACATCTTACAGTTTAATAGTTTATTGTATTACCTGCACATTGTACGATTTTAACCATCACCAATTCTCTGTTAGTTCATTTATATTATCAAGTGTACAGTTTTAACCTCCATCAGATCTGCATTGTTGCCTGAAAATTGGGTAATGATGCCACGATTATTTTTGTCGCACACAAATTACAGGAATACAAGATATATTTATGTATGTATATGCATTTTTTATACATGAGATGTTATAAATCTTGGAAGAAAGAATAACATATATAAAAGTCATTTTTTATATATGATTTCACATTTTTAATGTGTTATTTTTATGGTTCATTTGATGTTGTAGTGACCCGTGGGTACCCGCGGGTACCCATTACCCGTTCAAGTATTTGGGTACCTGTTAAAATCGGGTACCCGTTGAAATGGGGCGGGTCGACCCGTTGACCCGGTAATGATGGGTCGGAGCGGGTAGTGATTGAATGGGTCGGGTACCCGCCCAATTGGAGAGAACTTCCTGAACCGAGACTGAATGCAAAGGATGATGTTTGTTATGATACCTTCTGTATTTCCCGGCAAACAATCGATGATATTTCCAAACATTAAACTTTTATTGTGGTTTTTGTACGGTGGTTGCTCCGAAGATAGGAAGTGTACCTATAACCTATGCATGTGGTAATCTTTTCACTAAGGAAAAGTTTATAGCGAAACATCACTGGATGTTCTAACATTGAATATGAGTATCACAACGCAAGCCACTACTGTGCTGATGTAAGAACAATTTGCTCTACGAATTGTCACATAAGAAATTGCTAACAACACAACTAATTTATTGCAAGTAATCTTTTAAAAAGAAGACCAAGCATCTAGACGTTGATTGCAATTATATATAGGAAATGATGTCCATTCTTTTTACCTACCATTCATGTGAACAAAAAGGGTGATAGTGAGTGTTTATATCTTCACCGATACAATACCTAAAAAGGAATTCAACCAATACGCACATATATATTCACTTAAATATTGAGAGAAATTGTTTGAAGTTGATTATATATTGATTTGTGCCTGTAATTCTTATGCAAACTTTGTTAGTCATTAGATACCATTCCTTGGATATTTTATAATTAACACAGCTCGCTTCTTCGATAAATGATACTCATCACGAGTCTTAATATTATTTGTTCTATCTATTTTGCAAAATAAGTTTTACCAAGTCCTACCGCATGCCTAATCGATAAACATTCAGAGACTCATCGATCACCCCTAATCGATTAGCAACGGGAGAACGAACATTTGTAAGTCAAAAACCCATGTTCTTATGATTTTTTATTGTTTTTATTTGATCCTTGACATTTCTAAGCATACCTTTCATTACAGGAACTTGTGTGCGAACTAAGATGGCATTCAAGAGATCCAAGGGAGCTTCCTCCTCTTGTTCTGCCTCCATACAAGACCGGATATGTGACTACTCTCGTCATCAATTCATGACTTCTCTCCTAATTTCTTGGCTCTTCTACAATAACCACTTCATGGAACATGACAAAATCTTCAACATGAACAAAATCAGGAGCTTGTTCGATCTAATAATGTTTCCCAGCCACCCAGATTCTCTTGTAGAATCTATCTCTTCTGATGCAATCATCGAGTTTTATGCAAATCTTGAAGACATAAAATCTTAGGTCCACCGTTAATGGGACTACTTTCATCGTAGATCCCTTGGTCATTTCAGACATCCTAGGTTGCCACGACATTGGACCTACCATCTTTGAGATCTTGGACACTGCGACCCAATATGAGCTTGAGGAGGCCCTCTTATCCGTCCAAAACTTTAGGTGACTGATTAAGGCTCCGAACCGCAAGCCCCTTCCCAGGTTCCTCAATAGAGTCTTCTCATGATGCTTTCACAACCAGAGGTCCAACCTCACTCATGTCACTCGTGAGGTACAACCCCTCATTTTCAACCATTCAATTGGTATCATTATCTTTGTCATCTTCTCTCTCTCAGCCCCCTAGAGGTTTTATCTGGTTAGGAACCTTGGTTATCCACATTTACCAACACTTTAATGTTCACATCCCTCATGATGCAGCACATATCCTTTGAGTCTGGCCCTTTGGTGTGGAGTCGATGCTCTTCATGACCAAAGTAGATGAACCAAAAGTTGAGCCGCTAGTTACCACTTAAGGACCCACTCATGTGCCTCCTACCCCAGTCCTTCACTTCTTTGGATTCATACCCATGTCAGTCAGCCCCATCCCATCTGCTTTTGACTCCACTTGGACCTTTCTTGATTACCGTCTAGACCCCAAGGAACAACTCACCCAGCATGCAATCATCGACGTTGACTCTCTCGGGTTCTATTAGATATGAGAGACGGTTGACGCCATGATGGATTTTTAGTAGGATATCGCATTGTTCTCCAACAGTTATGATCGGTTCGTGAATGGACAATCTGATATGTTCTACCTCCTTTCTAATGAGATGGATCAGATGTACATCTCATAGTTTCCTCCTGTTCCGACTCCTGTATCACCCAAGCCCCGTATACCCCATGCCTGAGCTCGTCGCTCTGCACTTCAACGAGCCCTTACTCCTCCTCAAACTTCCTCTCGACCTTCTTCTCACGGTACCTATTCCTCCAAACCAGGCAAGGATATGTGTATGCATGTCTTGCTCCAGAGCTAGAAGAAGAGACTGAATCAAAAGAATCTGAGTATGGTACTTTGGAATACGTGTATAGCTCAGACTCTCGTAAAGTCATCGAGAAAGACAATAAGGCTCGACACTCTCCCCATGATGAGGATTCTGATTACGCACCCTCCGACTAATCATGTCCTTTTTATAGTTTCTTTTCCTTAGATATCCAGTTCTTTTATAGTCTCTTGTTCTTCTTATTAGTCACGTGACTAGTTCGTATACCACACAAACATTTTGTAATAATTCCTTACTTATTAATGGATTATGAATGTTTTATTTCACTCTCTCTTGTTCTTTTTAATTTATCATAAAAAGGAGGAGAATGAAATTAAACCTTAAATGTCTTGAAAGATTTAATGGACTGACTAATAAGTGGGAGAAATTAATTAAGGAGAGAACTAAAATATTGAAGTTTTATAATCTCTATTCACCTTACAATAATTAAGAAGTTTTATTATTCTTTTAGTAAGGGGAAGTAACTAAAATCAAGATTTGAAATAGTATTTCAAATTATGTTGACTTGTTGAGAAGAGTTACATATATCAAGTTTAAAATTGACAATTGCTTGTGTTTAGAATGTTTAAACCTTTGAAAAAGATTTTATGATCATTAAAAAGGGGAAGATTATTAGTACTTTGGTCCTCCATGATTTTAAGATGAAAAACACACACAAGATTATATTGTACTCTCTCACGTATTCTTTGTGATTGCAGCACTGCAAGTGTGGATCTCATCTCAATACGACTATGTAAAGCTATCATTTTGAAGTAGTAGCAAAGGCTCATCTTTGTTGTTTTTTTGTTTAAAAGTCTTGTAATAGTTTATCTGTATTAGATTTACAAGAGTTGTTACTCAAAATTTTCCTTTTCGGGAAGATTAAATTTTGATGAATTATCGATCATATTTTTATTGATAGATCACATCGTGTCGATCATATGTACTTAACTAATCAATCATACCTTCTCGATCGTATATCTTGAAGTTATGGATCATTATTTGAATTTCATTCAAGCGGTCATCAACGGATCGATCATTGTTATGCCATTTACAATTGATCGGTCATACTTTTTAACATGGTCGGTCATATCCTGAATCATCTTTGAATTCATAGCAATTTTATCTCCAACTATCACTTTCTTAAGCTAATACATAACACCCCGCACCATTCGAGCAATCACCCTTACGTTCTCTACAAAAGCAAGAAGCTCTCCTTGCGTGAATTCATCGATATTCTTTCTCATGTTCATCAATTCCTTCGAATTTTGAGAAGAAAATTTTTTGTTGAAAAGTTGTGAAGGAAGTTTAGTTTAACAGTGTTTGATTCGATAGTCGTCCTTCAAGTTATTATAATAGTAGTTATAGTACTTTTTATAGCCTCTTCTCAACATAGTGACATTTATTATCTATCTGATATTGGTTATCTGGTAATGATATATGTGATATAATAGCTTGAGATATTCTCTGTGAATTATCTGTTTAATTATATACTGGTGTTTTTATCTCAAGGCATTATCTTCTCTTTATTGAAGAACTTATATTCTTGATGAAGGATATGGTTATAATCCTCAAGCGCATCACGGAAGCGTGATCTTCGTATCGGATACGACGAAGAACGACTAGTCGTACAAGTTGTTCGGTGCAGCGGAATTTAAAATTTTTATTCGATGAAACCACATGATCCGAGAACCACTCTCAGATCGTTTCATCTATAACCACAACAAGTATAATGCAATACCTCTCGAAGCGTGGTTGATCGAGTCTCTAAGAGAAGAGACCTCCTGTCTCAAGTCCGATCATCAGCGAGACTGCTTGCAAGCGCGGGGATGAACCGCGTTGTCCTCGCAATCCAAGAAGTTGATCCAAGCGTGGTTGCTCCTGATCTCGTCGCACGAGATCAAACGTATCCTTCGTGGGCGTAGCACACCAAGAAGACGGAGAACCGAAGAACGTCGAAGCGGCGGCGCGGTGGCGATGGCGTCGACGATTCCCTCCTCTAGGGTATGGTGGGCGGCCACCAATATTAGAGGGAGAGAGGGCTGTCGTGTATGAAGAGAGAGGAAGACAGAGAGCTTCAAGATCACATGTTAAAAAGAGAGCGTGGTATGCCTATCTATTTATAGGGTTTTGGGATCCATGGATCTCAATCCATGTGACATATAAAATCAATGGTTGAGATTGATTTATGTCTAATCCAATGGTCAAGATTGTTGTTGGTAAAACCAACAAATATAGGTCAAAATATATTTGACAAAATCAAATATAAATTATTCCTAAATCAAGTCAATAAAGAAGGAGAGAATGTACATGGAGATTTCATCTCCATGCACATTCCATGTGGACGGCCACACATTCCTATTAGGAATGGTGTGCCGCCCATACCTTCCATGGAGAGAGCAATATCAAGGAAATCCATGAGATTGCATATCTCCTTAAAAATCTCCTTTATTTATTTCCAACAACTTTTGTTGGCTTTTATTCTTCAAAATGATTCACAATTATATTTGAGAATATTGCAATCTTGCCATAAAAAAATTGTGAATCATATTCACAACCCAAAACAACATATAATTTACATTGTCAATTAATTACACAATGTGTATCCAATACACATAATAATTAATCAACACATATAAATTATAATTAGATCTCTCTAATACATTATAAATCACATTTATAATATATTATGAATAATTGGATATTTCTATCCACATTATTCTTATCCACATTTAATTAAATCGCATTTAATTATATTGGATAATTTCTTCATACATCAAGATGATTAAATCACATTTAATCATGATTTCTTCAATGCTTAGATCTTATGGAATTATTCTTGAACCCTTCAAGAATAATGCAATCTCTCCACAGATCCTTGGAGATAAGAACAGGACGATTGTATTGTTCCACGTCTAGTGACATGGATATTGAGATCATATCTCAAATCCAGATCGCGGGCCTCCCATAGATGCTTGATTAAATCAAGACCGTAAATCTAATCTTCTCAGTGTATCTGAATCACATTCAGATCAATGTCCAACACTTGGACCAAGATCAGATCACTTCTCTACCGAGAGGAGTCACTAAAATCCAGACCCGTTTCATCACTCCCTAGGAATGGAAGCATCATGGTTATACAATCGTTTATGATCACATCACCCTCAGGTATTCCTAACACCTGTACATCCTGCATACTGGAAGACTCAGACTAAACCCAAAGTATTGGATCAACTTTATACTGTCTACTTCATGGTTTTATCAGTAAGTTTCTCATTCGATCATTGGGAGTTGGTATCGATCATACACTTTCCAAAAGCGTATATCATACCTAGGTCTTGATCATATACTAAAAGTATATATCAAACCTACAAATTCAGTCAAGCTTCCAAAGCGAGACGACCATGCGCATGGAATTTGATTCTTCCCAATATCTCATGAGTGGGCTCATGTCTTCCGGTTCAGTAACTGAACCTGTATGATCCCCTTGAGAGATCGTATTACTCATATGCCCTTATATGCACACCAGCGCGCTGGTGTATAGACCTTGATTAGGTCATCAACCTATTGGTCTGCCAAATGTACATACTTAGACATATAGCAACACATCTGTCTCCGGTCAGAGGATGCGTGCCTATATCATGACAGCATACGATATAGGACTTTGGTTATCTCGATCTCGTTAAGTCAACTCTTTGACCTAACTAATCTGACACCTCCGAATCTCTATTCCTATGCAGAGGACCTGCATCAAGAGGTCGGTCAGATATCAGCCTTCAGAGATAAGGATTGCCATCTCCTACTCAGGCTGGAGATCATCTCTTAATAATCATTTGACGGTGCTTGATGAGTCCTCAATCTAACTCTTTAGATATTCATCCAAGCACCAGCCTCCATGATTCAATAGTTGAATCAACAGTTGTATGGTTATTAAGATGGCCATGGTACATAACCCTAATTGTACTAAGGGACCTATTATGCAAATTATTCATTCTTCATTTCAGATCAGGGAATGATATATGCAATAATATTTATTGCATAATGGCTCGTTGTGGGCTCGCATTTCCAACAATCTCCCACTAGCCCAAAGAGCCATTAATGGGCTAATCATTTAAACCCTCACTCATGTGGCAATCATAGGCTACTTAGAAAATAGCTAGGTAAGTTGATCAGTCACTCTGTTCCCGCGAGACTATGCCAAGTCCTTTTACGGCACTTGCATATCCCCAGTAACAGTGCTCGCATCTAATGCGAATGTTGCATCTTATGCAACCAATACTCAATCTAGTTAGTTACAGTGTCTTTGACACTACGGCTTAACAATCATCATAACCGGTATTTCCATAATCCTTATTAGAATATCCTTATTCTTGGAGATCACTATCTCTTAAGGTATCCATAGTTAAGACTTTTTAGATCTCTATCTATAAAGTCTTAAGCTTTTGAAGATAAGACTTTGAGATCACTATCTCAAAAATCTTGTCATCTATGAAGATTTTGTCATTACTGCAACCAAGTATTTTATTTCCATAGTAGGATTAGTAACAGTTTACTACTCCCAAGCACACACCCGGCTTCTCAGAACTGATGCCCAAGGGCAAGTAGTTCTAGCATTCACTTCCTCAACTCTTTGAGGTGCTGTCCCTTTAGATAGGTCAGTACCATATTTTAAGGGATGGAAGCCATTCTTGGAATTTTTTAAGAATAGAATATTTCCAAGGTGTACTACAAATGTGACAGTCTCATTATCCTCTTCTCTTTGCTTCTGAACAACTTCAGAACTAAGATCTAAGAGGTATATTTGAAATCATATTTCAAGATATGGAATAGCCAGTCCATAAAACACTTATTATTATCCTTATATCATTCCAAATGATTAGGATATTATCTACATTTAGCACGATGAACACAAAGGCACTCCCACTAAGCTTCACGTGGTTCATCCAGATTCTATCTGAAATCATAACATTTATAATTTCATCAAATCTTATGATCCAACTTCAAGAAGCTTATTTGAGTCCATAGATGGATTCTTTAGCTTTCACATCTTGCTTTCCTCAACCTTGAAGCCCTGGGGCTACTTCATGTGAATATCCTCATAGAGGTATTCACAGAGGAATGCAATCTTGACTTACATCTTGAAGATGTGATAGTCAAGTTGTGTTGCTAAGGTTAGCAATATTCTGACGGTTTTAAGCATGGTCACCAAAGAGCAAGTCTCATTGCAAGGAATGTCTTCTCTTCCGGTGTGTAGCTCATGGCTACGAACCGTGCTTTGAAGGTCTCTACCTTCTCATCAGGTTCCCTTTCTCTTGAAGTTCCATTTACACCTTTACAGGTATTACCCATATAGGTGGATCCTCGAGTGTCCATATACAACACTTGTATATGAAGTCTACATTAGACTTTTATTGCTATCCATCTATCCATGCTATGATCTTCAGAAGCTTCATCACATGAAGTTCGATCATTGTCAGATTTCTCTAACACATGGAATCCATCTTCAAACTCATTTGAAGAGGTATTAGTGTTTCATCTTTAATTGTCCTTTTAGTTTCCAATTTCATGAGCCTCATTATCTTCTCAAGATTAAATGAGTTCCTACACTTCATTTTCATCTTGATTCTCAAGAGTCTCAACCTCTAAGAATCACATTCTCAGAGATGAGATACTTTAAGAATCTCAAGGTCATAAAGTAGGTATCCAATACCATCCTTTATTTTCCTAATGAAGCAGCACTCTCAAGTACTAGATTCCAACATACATGGAACCTTATTAAGGATATACATTGTAGTCTCTACTACACATCTATATCTGGAAACTAAGGGACAATTATGCTAAAATTCATCATTGATAAGATCATGTCACATATGATCCAATTGTATCTACCTATAACTCTACTGAGTTAAGGTGTGTTAGGAGGATTGAGATAGACATGATATTCATATCTCCATAAGGTATTCTTTGAATTTATCTACCAGGTACTTGCTACCTAGATTAGATCAAATTCATTTTTATCTTCCTTCAAACTTTGGTTCTAAAATAAAATTATGAGAAATCTTTGAACATTTCAAAGGTTTCTAAGTGAAGAGCAGAAATCTCATATCATACATAATCATCAGTAGATGTCATATATGCATAATGATTACTATGATATAGATGATCCGCATACATCAATATGTATGAGATGCTGAATACCTTGACATCTTACACCATTCTCAAAGAAGGGTGTATTGGACATTTTACTTTGAATACAATATTCATAAATATGTAAGTTTTGAAATTTTAGACATTCTAAAGTTTCGTCTCTCACTAGTCCATTGATCTCATCAACAGACATATGTCCAAAACTTGATGCTCGATCATTGTCAAATGATCTTCATCCTCCTATTGATCTTATAAAGGTTTTAATTTCAGTATTTAGAAATGTTAATGAACCATTCATTAATTTTCTAATTTAGTGGAGTCCACTAGATTTTAGATTACTATCTGAAATATCTCCATCATAACTCTTTATGATAGTTCTACCTCAGAATTCATGTTTATTTCCAACATTTAGAAATAAACAATGAGTGTATTCTAATATCTTGGTCACAGAGACATTCTCTAAGACTGAGGGCTCTCCCACTGAAATTAACAAGTCTATCAATCCAACAGAGATTGTTGCAACAATTGCATCAATATCCATGTGGATAACTATAAACCTTAAGATCAAATTTTCCAGTCTTCTAAAACATATGCAACCCATTGCAAGTGTTGTCAGAAGATTGAGATACAATATTAATACTTTATCTTATTCAATAAGCAAGTTAATATCAATGATTTATGTAGATAATTCTGATGCTCTATCCGAGTCCTTCACTAAGGATTCTAGACAGACTTGATAGTCATACTATCAACACATCAACTTATTGCACTATTGGCTTTCATCCAACTCTTTGGATGTCATATGGAAGTCACAGAAGTACAGTCAACTCTTTGACTTTCCTTCTTACTTGGGTCCAACCCATGCTTCCACTGCGCTCCCTTTATCTATAAACAACCATTGTTTAATACTAAGGATCTCTTATGTTAAATTCAAAAGAATTCAACGTAAGAGCATTTCAACATTTATATATGCTTTATTAAATTCATACAATATAAATATTATGAAGCCTCATGAATGACTAGAGAATAGACAGTAGAATGATGACACTCATCATCTACATCCATATAAACTCTTAAAACATTGGTTCGGGTAGGTATTCAAACATTTTGAATACATCATCTCTTATAGAGCTACCATTATGCATGATGCAGAGAACCATGTCACTCATGATTAAATGTCAAGAGCACATATGTATGCCAGAATATCTTTATTGATTTTATAAGGATTATTTGACAATTGCGATCATCATCAACATGTTACTTCCAAAGTATATCCGATGATATCAAGACTATAGAGACACTCAAACCCTAGGGTTGTAGTCCTATTATCTATTTAATTGTCATTCCTCATTATTATGAGGAAACTTGCACATTGCAACCACATACATTATGTGTCCAACTGCAGGTACAATATCTGTATCATGAGTCCAATCCAAGATATTTCACTGGTTATTATTGAGTATATCATTGAGTGGGTTTTAATGAAGGATTATCTGAAATAAGAAATTTGCATAGATTTATGTATATATATACATATTTTACTTTAATTTAGGAATTTTTATATCAAAGTTGTCTTGCCATGTCAACATTGAAAGTTCATTCCCTTAATCACTTTCAATGTAAGAGATATACTTACCATTATATCTCAAGCAAGATCTGGGATCTCCTTCCTTATCTTTGTTGCATCCCAATAATATGCGAACCTACAAATCGGATAAAAAGAATAGGGAACACATTCCGCCTTGCAAGTCCAACTTGCATCTCCCAATTCGGTCTTTAACACACGGGCCCACCACCCCTAAGGCAATGGTGACCCGTCATTAATTGAACCAACCGTCAACAGGAATACAACTCGCTATGCGCAATCCAATATCGCCCCAATAATATGAGGACCCGATATTGGGGTCTGATAACCGTCCGAATGACTAAGGTAAAGGTACAGAAATATAGGTCGTTGCGACCTCAATCACTCAGACTAAGTCAATCAAGAAAAATGATGAACCACTCGAAAAATACGTAAAAAAAAGCACAAAAGTGGTCCTGCTATGAGATTAACCTGGTATAGCACCCAGGGTCGAACACAAGGAGCACGGGTTGGCCAAAGGCCTACGAAGTAGTCAACAAATCAGAGAAAAAGGGAAAACATTTTTAGTGGTTTTTAATTGTTTTTTAATTTTTTTTGGGATTTTTAATATGTGAAGAAAGTGAGAAAGACTAAAAACAATCACACTTGAGCAATTTATTTAAAGCATCAAAAATCAAGTAAAAGTTCAAGAAAAATTGTTTTTATGTTTTTTGGGTTTTTAAGTGTTTTTGGTGAATTTTTGGGATTTTTATAAGGTGTATTTTATTTTCTAAAAATCAAACAGTGCTAAAAAGACAAGGTACTGTCCAGCCAGGTCCAAAACCCAAAGGTAAAGTATCTAAGGGTCTCAAGAGGGCCTGGAGGTAATTTTCCTGTATACTAAAGAAAACAAGGAAAATTCGAGCACCAAAATTATTGTTTTTGGGTTTTTAGATTATTTAATATGATTTTTATGAGTTTTTAGGTGTTTTTGAATTTTTAGGGTTTTTAAGCAATGAAAAATAGCCAAAATTGGCTAGAAAATCAACCAACACAACAGAAACAACACCTAATTTTTATGGAATTTTTGGGGGTGTTTTTATATTTTTTTGTAATTTTTAAATCTAGACAGTAGCTAAAATGATGGTTTTTGAATTTTTAAAAATAACAAATAAACTCAAAAATGTCCTCCAAAATTCTCAAAAATCCTACAACATGGCAGGAGCCATGTGTCAAATTTTCATCGAATTTGGAGAAGAATTGATATTTTATTCAAAATCCAAAAGGGAGCACTGTGCACAGGGACTAAAGTGCGAATACCCGAAGATCTGGGGGTCCAGGTGCAAATAACCCAGCAAGTCACGCGCGTGGCGCGTGCCTGGGGCACTCAGGGACCTTTTGGTAATAAAAACCAAGTCCTAGGACCTTTTGGTAACTCGTACCAAAAAGTCCAGGGACGGTTATGCAATTAACCCACTAAAATCGCACATGTGCAAATAAAGTGTTCACAGGGGCATAAAAGCAATTAACAAAAAGTTTCTAATCATTCATGAACCAACCAGAACTACAGGATAATAGTTGCAAATAACCCAGACAAAGCACGTGGACCACAAATACAGGGGTATAAATGCGAATCTCAACAAGCACAAGGTCCAATGTGCAATTTACCCTACGTAAATAAAATGCATAAAATATTTACAGGACTGGAATTAAAAACACAAACTACGAGGGGGCCTAAGATAAATTACCCCTTATTACGTCGACGGCTGGATATGCGCCACGTAGACGATCCAACGGTCTCGGACAGCGGGCGCTTCTCCTCTTCCGCACGTGGGCCGATCGACGGCGCAGAGCGAGGCACGTGGAAGATCGGACGGCTGGCGGGTGCTGGTACCTCTCTCTCTGCTCGGACGGTCCCGATCAACCCTCAGGATGATCGACGGTATCTGCTCCTCGAAGGATGGACGGTCGTGATGCGAACTGGGGAGCTGGGGCTGATCTGACGGCGATGGAGGACCCTCGAAGAACAGGTGGCCGGCAAAGTTCGCCGGCCTCGTACGCGTGCTAGGGCCCTCCTCAGCTGCCTCCAAGGATCGGAGAAGATCGGCGATGACGTCCCGCAGCTGGTGGTGGCCTTCGATGGCCCAGCCGAGCCCTGGAGGGGCTCCGGCGAGCTTGGCGGCGATGAGCTCCTGGCCTGGATGTGAGGGGGCCTCAGATGGCCTCCTCTTGACCTGCAAAACAGCTCAAGAGCTTCGCGGGTCGAGGGCAAAGTGCCTCGACCCGAAGAAGCGGCGTGAGGGTGAACTGTGGGTCGGGACGAGCGAGCTCCGGCGAGCGGAGGACGGTGGAGCTCGAACCCCAGCTCCTGTGCGAGCTGGGTTGAATGAAGGGGCGTAGAAGGTGCGTCGAAGGATGGCGAAGGTGATAGTGTGTCCCGATGATCGAGAAGATACGCAAGATGACCGGAATCAAAGGAACTCGACGGAGATGCGATTTGAGCGAAACAAGAAATTAAACTAACTAGGCGAGATAGAAGGCTACCTGGGTGGAGTGAAAGACTGTGCTGGAGCTTGGCTAGCTCCTGGTCGTCGCCTCGAAGGTTGTCACTGCCTGAGGCTCGAGCTCCTGCACGAGGCGGAGCACGGCGGCGCAAAGTTGCCGGATCAATGGTCCGGGCACCCCCTCCTCACTGCGACAAAGGCAATCGCGAGCTGTCACCTCAGAGATTGCAATGGAGGTCACGGGAATGAGAGTGGCGAGCCAAAGATGCGATTGGAGTGCGGCGGAGCTCAGGTTATATATGGGTGCAGGTCCGGGAAGAAGGGCTTGGGTCCGGCTCGATTGAGCACGGACCCCTAGGCAAGGTGTCGGGCGGGGTTCCCGGATGCACAGGGGATGATCGGAGCCCTGGGTTAGCGGATTTGGAGGCCGGGTCGTGACGCAATAAATCGGGGAAATCGGGTCGGGCGTCACGACCCGTGTGAAGTGGTCCACAGGGGGAGTTGACCGGGCGGTCAACAATCCCCGTGGACCAATGGGAGTCAGCCACATCAGAAAGATTTGGAAATTAATTTAAAAATAGAAAATGGCTGATTTAGCAAAAACTCAAAACATAAAAAATGTTTGTTTTAATTTTTCTATTTTTTTGTGAATTTTAATAAATTTTTGGAAATAAAAATAAGGTATATACAATATATAGCCATATATAGGTATATGTACAATATAGGGTTTTTAATTTTGATTTTTAATTAGTTATTTTTATACAATTTTTATTCCTATTTTATATTTTATTTATTTATAGAATAAAAATAAGGTATATACAATATATAGCCATATATAGGTATATGTACAATATAGGCTATTTTTATTTTATTTTTATTAATTATATACATAGGTAAAATAAATAGTTATGTACAACTATATACATGGCATATGTACAATATGTTTTTGTAATTTTAATTTTGTACTTTTTATTTGCTTTTTGTTTTGTTTCTTTTTATGTCATTTATTTACAATATATAAGGATATTTGCAAAAAGTTTTGAAAAAAAATAAGTTTATTTACAAGGTTAAATAAATAATAAGACAAGGTCTATGTACATGGTGAAGGGTTATTTTTGGATTTTTGACTTTTAGATTTTTATTTTGTTTTTAATAGTGTATAAATGTGTACAGATTTTTACAAAATATTTACAACATATTTTTGGGTGAGGAAAATATAATTTATTTATTTACATAGGTATTTACACATGAGCACCTATCTCCCTCTACTTGGCTTTTTATGCGGTCAGGCCCATGCTGAGCCCTCCCTTGGGTTAGGTTGCTCAATATTTATTCCAAATATTTCCCTCTTTTTCTTTTTGATCTTTATTCTTTTATTTTTGCACAAAAACATGCTAATTATAAGTTTTTACACAATGCATGCTTTTGGTAATTATTGATATTTACATATATCTACATGTATTTGCAAAGGTTTTTGTAGCTAAAATATAAGAATAAAGAGTGATGAATGGGTATTCATCACCCCCCCTATACTGAACTTTGCTAGTCCCTTAGCAAACACTTATTTGAAAAAGAAGTGAAAAAGAAAGAAAAAGAAAAAGAAAAAGAGGATGTACATGGATCAAGGTTGAATTATTAAACTTTCCTTCATTAAATTGAAATATGGAGCTCGATTAGATCTTTGGATTATTAATGTGTCGGAACCTCATTTAGACTTAAGCTTAAAACTCAACAGCCTCTAAGTTCCACCAATCTATGGACAAGACTCCTCAATAAACCAGATCAGAACAAGTCTACATACACAAACTCTAATGACCATGAGTCTTTCCATGCAGTGTAAGTGATATGTGGCTCCCCACCTCAGAAGTAACAAAGAAACAGCCTCCCTCAACCTGGTAACTCTAATGCCTCGGTCTAGCAACTCTTTCCTCGAGAAGCGGGGTATTCCCTTCTAAGTTCAAGTGCAACCGGCTCAAGAAGAGGGGGTAGAAGTATAGAGTTTTGGAAGCCTAGCCAGTGTAGCTAGGTCTTCCGCTGCAAGCTTCATGAGATGTACATGGATTCCATAAGCTTTGCTTTATTTGACTATATACACTCCGGTGGGGTTATTAAATTTTCAATCCGACCCACCACTTTTTTTTGGAGTTCTTTTGCATTTTTGCATTTTTTTTCAAGGACTTCTGTACAGCATATCTACATGGTGCAGCATATATACAAGAAATTTTCTCTTGAGCCAGTAGACTATCCCTCTTTTGAAGCTTTATTGCAACCCACAGCTTCTGTCTTTAGCCTTCATCACCACTAGACCAAGTTGAGGTGCACTTCCTTCACTAGAAGAAGAAGAGAGGTTCCGCCTAGAAGTACTACCCTCATATGCTACCCCAAGCCAAAGGAAACTGCCTCCTCACCACCTCATCCGTGGAGAGCCATGTGTAAAGTGCAGGTGCAAGTCAAGCCATTGTCTCTAAGAGTCCTGCGTGTGTTGTTAAGTGTTCTACTTAAGCTCATCAAGATGACATATGCTCATAGCCTAGTGGACTCAAAGAATTAAGTCCTTATGGACCTGAAAAGCCTTAAACCTAAATCCTATAAGGTTCCTCTTGGAGTTAAGTGGATTAAGATCTTATTCAAGCTCCATTTCTCAATTTAATTCCAGGCTTAGTTTAAATGTCAACTCTCATCCAGGAAAAATTATATACATATATGTACACAAGATGCTATTTACAAATATTTTACAATCATGCAAAATTTTTGAAAAATGTTTTGAAATCATGGATGATGATGATGCATGAAGTGCAAGTTTTGCAAAAAGATATTTACAAACATTTACACAAGATTTTTGCAAACTCTTGATTTTCAAAACATTTTGGAAAAATTTTGTACTATATACATAATTTTGATACAAAAATATTTACACAAGCTTTACACAAAAGATTTTTGAAATCATTTTTACAAAAATACTTTGTACACTAGCTATGTATGTGCAAGGATAAAAGAGTTTTATGTACATGAAATTTTTTTTTTAAAATTTTTGTGATTTTTAGCCATTTTATTTATTAACACACTCAGACAAAGTACGAGTTATGGCTAAAGTATATATGGAATACATACACACCCCCCCTATACTTAGCTCGAACGATGTCCTCAGAGTGATCAAGAGCGATGAAGAAGACATAACTCGTGCTTAGTAAAAGGGAAGTGAAAAGGAATGGCTAAGTACAGGAACGAATAAATGAATAGAATGAGAGGAACTCGGTGGTTTCCCCCTATACTTAGGATTAACTAATCCTAAGTATAGCAAGCTTTACATGAAGGGAAATCCGAGTGAAGAAGATACAGAGTCTGCCCCCCCTATACTTAGGGTAAAATATCCCTAAGTATAGGCAGCAAAACAAGAGCAAACCGAATGAAAAGAATACTCGCAGGTCCGACATCCCCCCTATACTTAGGGTAAAGTACACCCTAAGTATAGCATAATCATAAGATGAGAAAAGGGATGTGGGACTAAAGAATAGAATGATATGGACAACTGGATCTATACAGGCGGAGGAACAGTGCAAATCAGGCGTGAGATGCAAAAGATGTGAGTCAAGAGACCGCATCTCACGCAAAATGAATAGGGGCAACAATAACGTCCCGCGGCTCATGATCTAGAAATGGCTTGAGCCGCTGGCCGTTCACTCGAAAGGTGCTCTCAGAAGACAACTCGGATATATCAATACTACCATTGTCGTGCACCTTTCTGACGAGAAAAGGTCCCTTCCATTTGCTCTGTAGCTTCCCTGGAAATAATCTAAGCCTTGCATCAAACAGCCATACTCTCTGTCCAATCTCAAAATGCTTGTGGCTGATATGAGAATCATGCCACTCCTTGACTTTCTCCTTATAAAGTAGGCTGCTTGAGAAAGCTGCATCTCTAAGCTCCTCTAGGGCAGCTAACTCTGCCCTCCTCTGGTCTCCCATACCATCTGGATCCATAATAATATCTGTAACTGCCCAAAGTGACTTGTGCCTCAGCTCAACAGGTAAATGGCACGGCTTGCCATATACGAGGCGAAAGGGAGATGTGCCCAATGGAGTCTTGAAAGACGTCCGATATGCCCACAAGACCGAGTCCAAAAGCTGTGACCAATTCTTTCGGTCAGGGCGGACGACTTTCTGCAGAATATTCTTGATCTCCCTATTCGACACCTCAGCTAGACCATTCGTCTGTGGATGGTAAGGTATGGCAACACGATGGTCTATGCTGAACTCGCTAGCAAGGGCCTTCACCTGGTCGTTGATGAAATGAGACCCCCCATCAGAAATAAGAACTCGTGGAACCCCGAACCGTGTGATGATATGCTTCCTCAAAAATCTGCAAACTGTCCTCGCATCAGCGGCTCGGGCGGGGATAGCCTCAACCCAACGACTAACATAATCAACGGCCAACAGAATGTACTCAAATCCCTGACTCTTAGGGAATGGACCCATGAAATCGATGCCCCATGCGTCAAAGACCTCACAGAAGTGAATGGGCTGCATCGGCATCATATCACGCTGTCCACAAGTGCCCATCCTCTGACAGTCAGTACACCTCTTCACGAACTCATCAGAGTCCTTGAAGAGGGTAGGCCACCACAAGCCGGATTGGAGCACTTTCTGTGCCGTTCTCCTCCCAGAATGATGTCCCCCTGCCTCAAGCTTGTGGCAGTAAGTGAGGACGCTATGGTGTTCCTCCTGAGGAATACACCGACGCCAGACGCTATCCCCTCCTTCGTGGTAAAGGATGGGATCCTCCCAGTGGTAGGACTTGGCCCTCGCAAGGAAGGTCTCAAGCCTCTGTCTGGGCCAATCTTGTGGGACTTTCCCTGCAACGAGAAAGTTCACAATATCGGCATACCACGGGAGTGAGGCGATAGCAAGGATCGCCTCATCTGGGAAGGTATCTCGAATAGGATCAATCTGCTCAGAATCCTCAGGCTGCTCTAGTCGGGAGAGATGATCCGCCACCACATTCTTGACTCCAGGCTTATCCTTGATCTCAATGTCGAACTCCTGGAGTAGAAGGATCCATCTAGTCAGTTTGGCCTTGGCATCCTTCTTTGCCATGAGGTACCTGATGGCGGTGTGATCTGTAAACAAAGTCACTCTAGATCCAATGATATACGATCTGAACTTATCTAGGGCGAACACTACGGCTAGCATCTCCTTCTCTGTGACTGTATAATTCCGCTGGGCGGAATCCAATGTGCGGCTAGCGTAGTGTATGGCAAACGGAACTCCATCCCTCCTCTGTCCCAGCACTGCCCCTACGGCAAAATCGGAGGCGTCCGTCATGATCTCGAATGGGAGAGACCAATCAGGTGGCTGGAGAACAGGAGCCTCAATAACATGCTGCTGGAGAGTCGCAAAGGACGAGAGACACTTGTCATCGACAAGGAACTCGGTGTCTTTCGTCAAGAGGTCAGTCAACGGTCGGGCAATCTTGCTGAAATCCTGAATGAACCTCCTATAAAATCCAACGTGCCCCAGGAATGACCGTAGCTGCCTCAAATTGGACGGCGGTGTGAGTTTTCTGATGACATCAACCTTGGCCGGATCAACCTCCATGCCCCTATTGGAGATGATGTGGCCAAGCACCGTCCCTTGAGTCACCATGAAGTGACTCTTCTCCCATGACAGAACCAAATGAAACTCGATACATCGCTGGAGTACCCGGTCTAGGAAGTCAAGACAAGAATCGAATCTGTCGCCGTAGACCGAGAAATCGTCCATGAAGACCTCTAAGCACTCCCCTACCATGTCCGAGAAGATCGACAGCATGCACCTCTGAAAAGTCGCAGGGGCATTGCATAGCCCAAATGGCATGCGTCGAAAAGCATATGTGCCGAAGGGACAGGTAAAGGTGGTCTTCTCCTGATCCTCAGGAGCGATGGCCACTTGGTTGTAGCCTGAGTACCCATCCAGGAAACAATAATGGCTCTTCCCTGCCAGTCTCTCAATGATCTGGTCAATAAAAGCCAGGGGGAAATGGTCCTTCTTGGTGGCTTGCTTGAGTCTCCTGTAGTCAACACAAACCCTCCAAGAGGTAGGTACTCGTGTAGCGATCTCCTCTCCCGACTCACTGATCACAGTCGTGATGCCCGTCTTCTTGGGCACCACATGCAAGGGGCTGACCCACTTGGAGTCGGAAATGGGATAAATAAAATCTGCGCTCCACCATTTTGATATTTCTTTCATCACGACCTCTCTCAGGTTGGGGTTCAGTCGCCGCTGGAACTCACGCGACGGCTTCGCCCCTTCCTCAAGGTAGATATGGTGGGAGCACACTGCTGGACTAATCCCATGGAGATCCGCTACGCTCCATCCGATCGCCTTGCGGTTCTTTTAAAGAACCCCCATCAGACGGGATTCCTGCTCTCCAGTCAACTCGGCGGAGATGATGACTGGGTACATCTCTGGATCGCCCGCAAGGAATCGATACTTCAGCGAAGTAGGGAGCGGCTTTCGCTCTGGAATGCTGGGTGCTGGCAAATCTGGCTGCAGAAGAAACTGAGTGAAAGCTGCTAACTCTGCCAAATCTGCCTGGGAAAGTGAAAGCGTACTCTCGCAAACTGGGTCGGGAGAAGGCTGCTCAACTGCACTGTCTCTGCTCGGCTCTGCATCTACCTCCTCCTCATCTATAGGCTCAGGTGAACTCAGGTCTAGCATCTGATCATAACAATCTGCCCAATCAGACTCTGAATCTGAGGGATCTGCATCAATCGCGGTGGCATCAGTACTACCGGAAAACAAGGTGGCCTCAGCACCACCATCACTGAACATCGTGTAGCGATCAAGGACCGGCTCTGCTGCCTCTATGGTATCCTGAACCAAGTTTGTGCTCTCCAGACTCTCCTCTGCTATCGTCTCTGCATCAGCTGTATCTGAAAGTGAGAGGGTGGTCTGTGTCTCAAGATCTGCCCAAGCTGCCTCATCATCTGTGATCACAAAATCACAGTCCTGGTGGATGTCTGGCTCTGCGTCTGTCAGCTGCTCTGAATCGGTACTCGCATCGGAGTGGGCTCTAAGTCTGGCTCTGTAGTCCTCGACCGTCTCTATTTGTATACTCTCGCCCTCGACGCGAAAGTACACCTTCCCACTATCATGATCAGTCACCGCCTTGGCTGTGGCCAAGAACGGACGACCAAGGATGATGGGGGTATCGGTCACTGACTCAGGGATCTCCATATCCAACACTACGAAGTCCACGGGGAATTTCAGACCCTGAATCGTGACGATAACGTCTCGTAACAACCCCTTCGGCCTCTTGACAGATCGATCAGCAAACTGAAGGACTGTCCTGCTCTGTCGAAGAGTGCCCAACTCGAAGCGGTCGAGAAGGGCTGCCGGAAGAAGGTTGATCGACGATCCGCTATCTAAAAGAGTACGGTCGAACCTCTGCTCACTGATCTGGCATCTGACATACGGGGCCCCTGAATCTGGCCTTTTGGCTGGCAGTCGGTTCTGGATCGCGAAGCACGTGGCTTTCGTCAGCACATGGATCTCGGAAGTGTGGTTCCTCCTCCTCCTCCTGACTGTAGTCCTATCTCTCAAAGATCGCTGGAGAAGGGGGATGTTCTGCAAGGCCTCCTGGAGGGTCAGCTGGATGTGGAATCGATCAATCATGCTCTGGCTGAACTCCTCAAGCTCTCTCTTTTTTGGATTTTCTTTTTTTCTTCCCCTTCCCCATCTGAAGGGCGCTAGGGAAGGGGATCACAGGGTCCTTCTCAGATGAAGGACTAGGAAAAGGTCTAAGCGGTTCAAGGACCGGATCCACACATACATCATGCACCACAGTGGGACCAGAAGAAAGTAAACCTTTTCCTTTATTCATAGTAGAGTTCCGAGATACATGAGTGCGAGGAAAAACAACATCTCTCTCTGTACACACACCGGTGGCCTCAGTACCACCACGGGCTGGCTCTGCTGCTGCTGCTGGTGGTAGACGTCGTGCGGCATCAGTACCACTGGCTGGCTCGGCTGCATGGGTGGCATCAGTACCACCTCCTCGAACTGGTGAAGCGGCGGCCTCAGTACCGCCGGTGGGATCAGCATCCTTGGTGGCATCAGTACCACCGTCATCATCTGGAGCGGCCTCAGTACCGCTCTCCTCCTCCTCATGTGGCGCCTCTGGAGTGTCCTCGTGGTGAAGCTCAGATGAGGCGCCGCCGCCTGCTGGGGTCCTACCGCTCCTAAGTGTGACAAAATCAGCATCAAATAGATCCGAAGAAGTATCATCAAATGGGTCACTAGGAGTGGCTAACTCAGTATGTACTACCTGCTCAGATTTCCTCTTAAGGCTGTTCGGATTGGGCTCTATCTGGGCAGGTATGGCGGCCTTCCCTCTCACCAGGTCCCGCATCTCCTGGCGGAACTCGTCCATCTCCCGTCTGAATGTGGCCTGCTGGTCCGTGAGGAGGCGGGCGATGTCATCCAAGGCGGGGCTCTCGTGGGAGCCCGACGGGTGGCCTCTCTGTGGGTGAGGCTGCTGGAAGTGCTGTGGTGGGTAAGAGGGGTAGGATGGAGGCTGCTGCTGGTATCCCTGGTGAGCCTGCTGCTCACGTCTCCAAGACTGTCCCTGCTGCTGATAGGGACGAGGACCGTAGGATGACTGCTGCTGATGCGCTGGGGGCTGCTGCTGCGGCTGGTGCTGGTCTCTCTGCTGGGAGTACTGCCCTCCCTGTCCTGACGGCTGCTGCTGGGGCTGGGCACCACCACTCCCCCACCTGAATCCGGGATGATCTCGTCGGATCCCAGGCTGGGGGCGGTCATACCAAATCCCGTTGACATCCATCAACGGCTCTGCATCGAAGGGGGCTGGCGGCAGTACTGCCAGAGGCTGATCCGGCTGGTAGAGCACCATCTGCATCTCTGGAGATGGTGGGGACTGGTAGGTGGGCTGCGGCTGCTGGTACGGCTCCGCCTGTACAAAGTGAACCTGTCTAGGCTGCTCTGAGGAGCTGGAGCGCTGGGACGAGCTGCTGCTGCCGCCGGTATCGCCTCGCGACAGAAGACGGGGCTGTGAAGCCGTCTGTGTCTCCTGGAGACACATGAGCTGGGTCTTCATGTCGCTCAAGAATTGTGCCATCTGCTCCATCTGCGTGATACTCTGGCACTGCTTCTTCTCGATCAGCTCCATGCAGTCCAACTTCTCGCTGATGATACCCATGTCCGCAGCGGATGACTCTGCCTGTGCTGCAGCGACTGCGGACGAACTGGATGGACCTGCATCTACCCGTGCTATCCGCTGGTACTGCACGGATCCTGGCTGATGTGGCTGGGTCTTCTGAGTGTAGAGCCTGGTCTGAGACATCACCATATAGTTCTCGGACATCTCCTCGTAGATGGCCCAGACCTGCTCATGGTCCTTGGCAAAGTAGGACCCGCCGCAAGAAGCGTTCACCAGACCCTGAAGCTCTGGCGTCAACCCGCTGAAAAAGCTCTGAACTAGGTTCGGCTTGGATATGTCGTGGTGCGGGCATCTGTCTAGGAGCTCTCGAAACCTCTCCCAAGCCTCGTGAAACTGCTCGTTGGGGAACATGGAGAAGTTGCTGATCAGGGCCCTCGCTGCATTCGTCCGCCCGAGTGGATAGTACTTTTTCAAGTACTCGGTGCGGAGCTGCTCCCAGGTGTAGACAAACTTCCCTAAATGCTTCAGCCAGGTGGCTGCTCGATCTACCAGTGAAAACGGGAAGGCTATCATCCGAATCGTATCCTGGTCCACGTGGCGATCGTGGACAGTGCTGCAGATCATCAAGAACTCCTGGAGGTGAAGATGGGGCTCCTCAGTAGCGAGTCCGTGGAAACGAGGCAGTAACTGCAAGGTGTTCGGGGGGAACTTGAAGTCCCCCACGATAGCTGGCACTACCACCCAGTGATGCATCAGAGTCGATCCGGGGTTGTGCAACTCCCGCATCGGTCGTGGTGGTCCTCCTGCCGCGGCGGCTGCTGCTGCGGCTGCGGCCTCTGCATCCGGCATCTCCTCAGGCTCGCTCAGTATCTCCTCAGGCTCGCTCTGCTGGCCTCGCTCTGCTCTGAGCCTCTCCAACTCACGCCTCATCTCTATCATGAATGCCCCCTGATCGCGTAACTGCTGCTGAACAGTCTCGAGCGATGCGATCAGGGTGGAGTTGATCGCTCCCTGGTCAAGTACAACATGCTGGTCTCCCTGTGGACCTCTGGAGTGATCGTCTGATCTGGCTGCCATAGCGACGTCTGCAAAATCAAATGAGCCCAACTCAGGTGCTGACAAATCTGATAATCTCTCCTCGGGCTCATGTCTCTCAGTGCCGAAAGAAAGGGGGTCGAGGGGGAACAGGGCGGAATCGTACTCGGGCTCGGAGAGCTGGTCTCGGCTCTCGCGGGCCAACCTAGATGATCGGGTAGACGTGCCCGAAAGCGGTGCATCCAGAGGCTGCCTAAGAGACCG
This sequence comes from Ottelia alismoides, assembly GCA_037367405.1. Lineage (NCBI taxonomy): Eukaryota > Viridiplantae > Streptophyta > Magnoliopsida > Alismatales > Hydrocharitaceae > Ottelia > Ottelia alismoides. The sequence goes on along the minus strand of JAZKJV010007512.1, from coordinate 637,586 downwards.
TCTACCCATCATCTTGATCTGGCGAGTAGTGCGGATGAGATCTGGAATCAACTATGATCAAAAACAAAACCCCCGGTTCACCAACGCAACGCGAGCTGAAGACCGTGAAAGTTCGGTCAAATTATCTTGTCTATTTTATTTTGGTGAACACACAAAATATCAGAGCGCTTACGTGACCTGTTAGGATATCCGATGCTATCCCATCCGACTGGCCCGCACAGAAAAGTCGGTAATCAGTCGGGTCTAACACCGGGAGGCTCTACCTAGGGTGCGGGTCACTCTCTCGCGCATCCAAACCAAACAATGAGGGGGTTGCTCTCCCCAAGACAAAGTTTTTAGGGTAAGCGGTTTTTAAGATCAAGTATGATTAGCAGTCCCGATTTTATTGTTTTTCTTTTTAATATTTTTCAAAGCAAACAAAGGGCCTAACGAATTTTTCGGTTTCTCCTGATTATTTAATCCGAAAATAGGGGGGAGAAGACGAAAAAGCCGATGCGCGATGAAATCAATGATGCATGCAAAGTAAGGAAGGCGTACCTGACTCCAGCACTCTACATGCAATATGATCCACGCAGAATTTAAAGACAGGAAATAAACTACCTAAATGATGCAAGCGGGAAAAACTGAGTCCTAGATGAGCAATTCCTAGCGCAGAATCGTCTAACTTAGTCGCTCGCCCTCGATCCAAAGAGTCCGGTCTCGGCCCACCCCTCCTCTTCTCGACAGGTCGAGTTCAGGAGTAGCGCTTGCGGGGCAGGCTCGCGGCACGGAGGCTCTTAGGAAAGCAACTAAGTTATTTTTATTATTTCTTTTTAGTAGGTCCAATTAACGATCTATAGGAACAGATAAGCAATTAAGTGTGTGGATCCTACTAATTACGTCACAAGCACCAGAAATTCCTAAATCTAGGGGCTCGATCAAAAACCGCGTAAACACCGGAAAGGCAGTAAAAAAGGTAGAAGAAAGCCGCGAAAACCGCGAAAAACTCCTAAGGGTCCCCCGAGCACACCGGTGCTCGGCGAAACAGACCCGCTAAATCAAGTCCAAACAGTTCAAGTCTCTGAACACCTGTATTATTACAACAATAATAATCAAATATCCTAAGCTATCCTCACCCACTCGACTCTCTCTCTCGCTCTCTCCTGCGGCTCGATGAAGAAACGAGCCGCCTCCGCTTCGCTCGGGTGCACCGGCGCTCCTAGGAATGCCGCCCTCGCTCCTCGGGCCCTCGCAAGAAACAAAGAGAAAAGTGGTCAGTCCAACAATTATTGGCAGAAATATGAGAAAAAATATATATACAAAATCTATACAAAAAGCCGCGAAGCTCGAAAAGCCGCGGAAAAAGCTAAAAATGACTACTAAGCCGTGCTCCCCGGCAACGGCGCCATTCTGATAACCGTCCGAATGACTAAGGTAAAGGTACAGAAATATAGGTCGTTGCGACCTCAATCACTCAGACTAAGTCAATCAAGAAAAATGATGAACCACTCGAAAAATACGTAAAAAAAGCACAAAAGTGGTCCTGCTATGAGATTAACCTGGTATAGCACCCAGGGTCGAACACAAGGAGCACGGGTTGGCCAAAGGCCTACGAAGTAGTCAACAAATCAGAGAAAAAGGGAAAACATTTTTAGTGGTTTTTAATTGTTTTTTAATTTTTTTTGGGATTTTTAATATGTGAAGAAAGTGAGAAAGACTAAAAACAATCACACTTGAGCAATTTATTTAAAGCATCAAAAATCAAGTAAAAGTTCAAGAAAAATTGTTTTTATGTTTTTTGGGTTTTTAAGTGTTTTTGGTGAATTTTTGGGATTTTTATAAGGTGTATTTTATTTTCTAAAAATCAAACAGTGCTAAAAAGACAAGGTACTGTCCAGCCAGGTCCAAAACCCAAAGGTAAAATATCTAAGGGTCTCAAGAGGGCCTGGAGGTAATTTTCCTGTATACTAAAGAAAACAAGGAAAATTCAAGCACCAAAATTATTGTTTTTGGGTTTTTAGATTATTTAATATGATTTTTATGAGTTTTTAGGTGTTTTTTAATTTTTAGGGTTTTTAAGCAATGAAAAATAGCCAAAATTGGCTAGAAAATCAACCAACACAACAGAAACAACACCTAATTTTTATGGAATTTTTGGGGGTGTTTTTATATTTTTTTGTAATTTTTAAATCTAGACAGTAGCTAAAATGATGGTTTTTGAATTTTTAAAAATAACAAATAAACTCAAAAATGTCCTCCAAAATTCTCAAAAATCCTACAACATGGCAGGAGCCATGTGTCAAATTTTCATCGAATTTGGAGAAGAATTGATATTTTATTCAAAATCCAAAAGGGGGCACTGTGCACAGGGACTAAAGTGCGAATACCCGAAGATCTGGGGGTCCAGGTGCAAATAACCCAGCAAGTCACGCGCGTGGCGCGTGCCTGGGGCACTCAGGGACCTTTTGGTAATAAAAACCAAGTCCTAGGACCTTTTGGTAACTCGTACCAAAAAGTCCAGGGACGGTTATGCAATTAACCCACTAAAATCGCACATGTGCAAATAAAGTGTTCACAGGGGCATAAAAGCAATTACCAAAAAGTTTCTAATCATTCATGAACCAACCAGAACTACAGGATAATAGTTGCAAATAACCCAGACAAAGCACGTGGCGAAGCACGTGGACCACAAATACAGGGGTATAAATGCGAATCTCAACAAGCACAAGGTCCAATGTGCAATTTACCCTACGTAAATAAAATGCATAAAATATTTACAGGACTGGAATTAAAAACACAAACTACGAGGGGGCCTAAGATAAATTACCCCTTATTACGCCGACGGCTGGATATGCGCCACGTAGACGATCCAACGGTCTCGGACAGCAGGCGCTTCTCCTCTTCCGCACGTGGGCCGATCGACGGCGCAGAGCGAGGCACGTGGAAGATCGGACGGCTGGCGGGTGCTGGTACCTCTCTCTCTGCTCGGACGGTCCCGATCAACCCTCAGGATGATCGACGGTATCTGCTCCTCGAAGGATGGACGGTCGTGATGCGAACTGGGGAGCTGGGGCTGATCTGACGGCGATGGAGGACCCTCGAAGAACAGGTGGCCGGCGAAGTTCGCCGGCCTCGTACGCGTGCTAGGGCCCTCCTCAGCTGCCTCCAAGGATCGGAGAAGATCGGCGATGACGTCCCGCAGCTGGTGGTGGCCTCCGATGGCCCAGCCGAGCCCTGGAGGGGCTCCGGCGAGCTTGGCGGCGATGAGCTCCTGGCCTGGATGTGAGGGGGCCTCAGATGGCCTCCTCTTGACCTGCAAAACAGCTCAAGAGCTTCGCGGGTCGAGGGCAAAGTGCCTCGACCCGAAGAAGCGGCGTGAGGGTGAACTGTGGGTCGGGACGAGCGAGCTCCGGCGAGCGGAGGACGGTGGAGCTCGAACCCCAGCTCCTGTGCGAGCTGGGTTGAATGAAGGGGCGTAGAAGGTGCGTCGAAGGATGGCGAAGGTGATAGTGTGTCCCGATGATCGAGAAGATACGCAAGATGACCGGAATCAAAGGAACTCGACGGAGATGCGATTTGGGCGAAACAAGAAATTAAACTAACTAGGCGAGATAGAAGGCTACCTGGGTGGAGTGGAAGACTGTGCTGGAGCTTGGCTAGCTCCTGGTCGTCGCCTCGAAGGTTGTCACTGCCTGAGGCTCGAGCTCCTGCACGAGGCGGAGCACGGCGGCGCAAAGCTGCCGGATCAATGGTCCGGGCACCCCCTCCTCACTGCGACAAAGGCAATCGCGAGCTGTCACCTCGGAGATTGCAATGGAGGTCACAGGAATGAGAGTGGCGAGCCAAAGATGCGATTGGAGTGCGGCGGAGCTCAGGTTATATATGGGTGCAGGTCCGGGAAGAAGGGCTTGGGTCCGGCTCGATTGAGCACGGACCCCTAGGCAAGGTGTCGGGCGGGGTTCCCGGATGCACAGGGGATGATCGGAGCCCTGGGTTAGCGGATTTGGAGGTCGGGTCGTGACGCAATAAATCGGGGAAATCGGGTCGGGCGTCACGACCCGTGTGAAGTGGTCCACAGGGGGAGTTGACCGGGCGGTCAACAATCCCCGTGGACCAATGGGAGTCAGCCACATCAGAAAGATTTGGAAATTAATTTAAAAATAGAAAATGGCTGATTTAGCAAAAACTCAAAACATAAAAAATGTTTGTTTTAATTTTTTCTATTTTTTTGTGAATTTTAATAAATTTTTGGAAATAAAAATAAGGTATATACAATATATAGCCATATATAGGTATATGTACAATATAGGGTTTTTAATTTTGATTTTTAATTAGTTATTTTTATACAATTTTTATTCCTATTTTATATTTTATTTATTTATAGAATAAAATGAGGAATAAAAGGCTATTTTTATTTTATTTTTATTAATTATATACATAGGTAAAATAAATAGTTATGTACAACTATATACATGGCATATGTACAATATGTTTTTGTAATTTTAATTTTGTACTTTTTATTTGCTTTTTGTTTTGTTTCTTTTTATGTCATTTATTTACAATATATAACATAGGATATTTACAAAAAGTTTTGAAAAAAAATAAGTTTATTTACAAGGTTAAATAAATAAGAAGACAAGGTCTATGTACATGGTGAAGGGTTATTTTTGGATTTTTGACTTTTAGATTTTTATTTTGTTTTTAATAGTGTATAAATGTGTACAGATTTTTACAAAATATTTACAACATATTTTTGGGTGAGGAAAATATAATTTATTTATTTACATAGGTATTTACACATGAGCACCTATCTCCCTCTACTTGGCTTTTTATGCGGTCAGGCCCATGCTGAGCCCTCCCTTGGGTTAGGTTGCTCAATATTTATTCCAAATATTTCCCTCTTTTTCTTTTTGATCTTTATTCTTTTATTTTTGCACAAAAACATGCTAATTATAAGTTTTTACACAATGCATGCTTTTGGTAATTATTGATATTTACATATATCTACATGTATTTGCAAAGGTTTTTGTAGCTAAAATATAAGAATAAAGAGTGATGAATGGGTATTCATCAGGGTCACTACGCATACGTCCTTACTCTTTCGAGAAGCGAAGAGCCCGATCTAGATGCACTTGTATACAGGAGCTGTCACTTCTGACAGGCGTCTCCCAAATACAATCCCTAGCGACGGAACCCTCCGCCTTGCCGGGAGACCATGGATGTCACTTATGTGATCCTCCATATCATATTCAAATTCTAATTAATCACTATGAATCATATTCATTATGATTAATTCTTCCAAGGGAAATAACATCTCTATTCACAATAGAGGGTTCTAATTTTAATTGGATTCCAATTAATCTAATCATATTAAATTAATGATCCAATTAATATCCGACAAACATTTTATTGTTACTTGAATTATGTTATTATCTCAAATACGTATTATTTCGAATTTTAATAATTAGAAATACATCATGATTTCTTAAGCATTATACTAACCCTACCCGTTGTCATGGCCAGTACCGACGAGAGTGGGACGGACCACATACGTTGCAACCCGCAACCCCAATGCTCTCCGACTAGACACCATATCCACCTCGGGAAAGGATAATGCAAAATAAATCACTTTATACTTGAGATGATCATCGGTTCTTCAACCGAAATTATACCATATAATAATCAAAACAATTTTGATTAACATTATAATGAGATTTGCTAAACAAATCCCAAGTCCTATTCAAGCAACATGTTTGTCGGGATGTTGATCATGTAGATCATGTAACCAATTAGTGATCTAGATCACATCTAATCGATTATTGGTTAAGGCAATGCCATTTAAGGGAATAATTATCATCAAATATTTCACAAATATTTATGCACAATTATTCTAGGAAATTAAACAATTTAATTTCACTAATTGATTAAATGACAATCATTATTCAAGCATCAAGTTTGATGATTGTATTTCCAATTAAGATTTAGATCAAATCTAATCAATTAATTGGTTGAGGTCAAGTCAATTATGTAAATAATCATCTTCCAATATTTCACAAATATTTTCCATGATTATTTCACGAAATTAACAATTAATTTCACTAATTGACAATCACTTGGTTCTAGATTAGGACTGCAATTTCAGTAGTGACCCCTACTCACTAAAATTAACATATCTCAATCAATTTAAATCCAAATTAGTCAAACTCAATTTTCAAAGATTGCTAACTTGATTTAGAACAGAAGTCAAGTGATGTTTCACGCATTTCGAGATGGATTTAAACAACAATTAACTCTTTAATCATGTTAAGATCTCCAGTTCCCGCAACAGTGCATATATGTTCATTAAAACAACCATATCTAGAGCATACGAAATCCGATTTACGCAAACTCAGATCCTATGGTTTTCTTATTTAATGGGGAACAAAATACAAGTAAATAATTCTTGCTTAGATAATTTAAAAATTGCCGAAATTATTTACTAAGCAGATCTGCGAAATCAAATGCGATAAAAATACTTTCGCGGCCTTAACGAACCCAAGTCGTCCTCGGTTTTCGAATCATATTTGAAACCGTCGACCTGAGGCTCTGATACCACTTGAAGGATATGGTTATAATCCTCAAGCACATCACGGAAGCGTGATCGTCATATCGAATACGACGAAGAACGACTAGTCGTACTAGTTGTTCGGTGCAGCGGAATTTAAATTTTTTATTCGATGAAACCACACATGATCCGAGCACCATTCTCAGATCGTTTCATCTATAACCACAACAAGTATAATTCAATACCTCTTGAAGCGTGGTTGATCGAGTCTCTAAGAGAAGAGACCTCCTGTCTCAAGTCCGATCATCGGCGAGACTGCTTGCAAGCGCGGGGATGAACCGCATTGTCCTCGCAATCCAAGAAGTTGATCCAAGCGTGGTTGCTCCTGATCTCGTCGCACGAGATCGAATGTCTCCTTCGTGGGCGTAGCACACCATGAAGACGGAGAACCGAAGAACGTCGAAGCAGCGGTGCGGTGGCGATGGCGTCGACGATTCCCTCCTCTAGGGTATGGTGGACGACCACCAATATTAGAGGGAGAGAGGGCTGTCGTGTATGAAGAGAGAGAGAAAGAGAGAGAGCTTCAAGATCACATGTTAAAAAGAGAGCATGGTATGCCTCTCTATTTATAGGGTTTTGGGATCCATGGATCTCAATCCATGTGACATATAAAATCAATGGTTGAGATTGATTTATGTCTAATCCAATGGTCAAGATTATTGTTGGTAAAACCAACAAATATAGGTAAAAATATATTTGACAAAATCAAATATAAATTATTCCTAAATCAAGCCAATAAATAAAGAGAGAATGTACATGGAGATTTCATCTCCATGCACATTCCATGTGGACGACCACACATTCCTATTAGGAATGGTGTGCCGCCCATACCTTCCATGGAGAGAGCAATCTCATTGAAATCCATGAGATTGCATATCTCCTTGAAAATCTCCTTTATTTATTTCCAACAACTTTTGTTGGCTTTTATTCTTCAAAAATAATTCACAATAATATTTCAGAATATTACAATCTTGCCATGGAAAAAATTGTGAATCACATTCACAACCCAAAACAACATATAATTTACATTGTCAATTAATTACACAATGTGTATCCAATACACATAATAATTAATCAACACATATAAATTATAATTAGATCTCTCTAATACATTATAAATCACATTTATAATATATTATGAATAATTGGATATTTCTATCCACATTATTCTTATCCACATTTAATTAAATCACATTTAATTATATTGGATAATTTCTTCATACATCAAAATGATTAAATCACATTTAATCATGATTTCTTCAATGCTTAGATCTTATGGAATTATTCTTGAACCCTTCAAGAATAATGCAATCTCTCCGCAGATACTTGGAGATAAGGACAGGGCGATTGTATTGTTCCACGTATAGTGACATGGATATTGAGATCATATCTCAAATCCAGATCGTGGGCCTCCCATAGATGCTTGATTAAATCAAGACCGTAAATCTAATCTTCTCATTGTATCTGAATCACATTCAGATCAGAGTCCAACACTTGGACCAAGATCAGATCACTTCTCTACCGAAAGGAGTCCCTAAAATCCAGACCCGTTTCATCACTTCCTAGAAATGGAAGCGTCATGGTTATACAATCGTTTATGATCACATCACCCTCAGGTATTCCTAACACCTGTACATCCTGCATACTAGAAGACTCAAACTAAACCCGAAGTATTGGATCGACTTTATATTGTCTACTTCATGGTTTTATCAGTAAGTTTCTCATTCGATCATTGGGAGTTGGTATCGATCATAAACTTTCCAAAAGCGTATATCATACCTAGGTCTTGATCATATACTAAAAGTATATATCAAACCTACAAATTCAGTCAAGCTTCCAAAGCGAGACGACCATGCGCATGGAATTTGATTCTTCCCAATATCTCATGAGTGAGCTCATGTCTTCCGGTTCAGTAACTGAACCTGTATGATCCCTTTGAGAGATCGTATTGCTCATATGCCCTTATATGCACACCAGCGTGTCGGTGTATAAACCTTGATTAGGTCATCAACCTATTGGTCTGCCAAATGTACATACTTAGACATATAGCAATACATCTGTCTCCGATCAGAGGATGCGTGCCTATATCATGACAGCATACGATATAGGACTTTGGTTATCTCGATCTCGTTAAGTCAACTCTTTGACCTAACTAATCCGACACCTCCGAATCTCTATTCCTATGCAGAGGACCTGCATCAAGAGGTCGGTCAGATATCAGCCTTCAGAGATAAGGATTGCCATCTCCTACTCAGGCTGGAGATCATCTCTTAATAATCATTTGACGGTGCTTGATGAGTCCTCAATCTAACCCTTTAGATATTCATCCAAGCACCAGCCTCTATAATTTAATAGTTGAATCAACAGTTGTATGATTATTAAGATGGCCATGGTACATAACCCTAATTGTACTAAGGGACCTATTATGCAAATTATTTATTCTTCATTTCAGATCAGGGAATGATATATGCAATAATATTTATTGCATAATGGCTCGCCGTGGGCTCGCATTTCCAACACTTGATATGTGTGGAGACAACTTTCTCTGAATATTACTATTGTTATATCTCTTGTTTCCAAATAAGCTCTTTCTGTAGGACCTTAGGTTTCTGATCCTATGTGTGAAGAGAGATCTTAGATGTGAGACCTTTAAGGACTCACAAAGAAAATTGAAAGCTCACATGTTATTCTAGTTGTGTTATAGTGTCTGATCTGTATGTTGATCTTGGTGTTTGATCCAAGATTGCAAAGAGAAATCTTTGTGAAAGGTTGAGATATCTGTATAAATATCTCAAGCTTTAGTGAAGCAGTTGATTAGCTTTGATAATAGGGAAGTCCCGAGTTAGGAAGACTTAGGTTGTGAATTTTACCTAGGTGGGTTTCCACGTAAACATATTGTGCAAGTGTGTCGATTGGTTTAGTTGATCATTGTTTATATATTTGCCATTTATTCTGTGAAGATTTTTAAAACTGCATCAAACCAATATTCACCCCATAGTGGTATCGTGATCCATTAATTGACATGAAGATGATCTCATTCATTTGATTGAACTCTAATATATCATGATACAGACAGATGAATGATAGAAATGAAGTCAAATGCAAAATACATACATTAGAATGGTATATTGACCCTCAAGGATCAACCTAAAGGGATTAAACAAATTGGGTGTAATGGAACTTTAAAAGAAAATGGACAACTAGTGGGAATATAGAAACTTTCAAAGCACATCTCGTATCCAAAAGTTATACATAAAGAGAATGCATTGATTACACTGAGGAATTCTCACATTTGGTCATGCTTAAATCCAATAGAGTATTTCTAGTTATAGATGCACAACTTGGCTATGACATCTAACAGATGTATGTCAAGATTGTTTTCCATGATAGTTACCTTGATGAGGATATTCATGTGAAACAGCCCCAAGGCTTCATAGGATAGGAAGGCAAGGTGTGCATGTTAAAGAAGTCCATATACTACCTTCAACAAGATAGAATAATTGGAACATAATATTTGATGGCATCATAAAGATTTATGTTTTCATTCAAAAACCTGGAGAACCTTGTGTACATGAAGTTTAGTGCAAGTGATATTGTGTTTCTTGTGCTCTATTTAGATGACGTCATCCTTGTTGGGTAAGATGTTCGGATGATGACAATTGCTAAGACATGATTTTCATACCTTTGAGATGAAATATCTTGGGATGCCTCGATATCTTGTGTCCAAAGCTATTCAAAAGCAAAGAAAATATGGTATCATAACTAAATTGACAAGGATATATCAAGAATATCTTGGAAAGATTCTAATGATAATTCCAATAAAGGCTCACTTCCCTTGGGACATTGCTATCTAAAGGGGTGGCGCCTCAAAATGTTGAGAATGAGAAGACTATGGTGGATGCCCTTATGCATCAATTATAAGAAGCCTAATCTATGCCATGATATGTACAAGACCACATATTTTCTACGTAGTAGGAATGATAAGTCATTACTAACCCTACTATAAGGAACACCACTAGACTATAGTGAACAAAATATTCAAGTACCTAAGAAGAACTCAAAAGTATGTCTTAGTTTATGTATATCGTGATCTTAAAATACATAGATTTGAATTACCAATATGTTGTGTATGATAGGAATCCATCTCAATGTTCATTTTCCTATTTGATGGTTGTGCTGCGAGCTAAGTTTAACAAAAAGAAAGACACTATAGTTTTTATCAACAAAATTAAGTATTTATTGCATTTGATAAAGTAATTGCATTAAACGCAACAACTATTCCATGAGATATACAAGTTGTAATTGAACTTGGCATTGTCTTCAATGACAAAGAGACTAATTAGTTGACCAAACTATTTGACTAAATAGTCAAATTTTAGCACATTAGTGAATGACAAAGAGACTAATTAGTTGACCAAACTATTTGACTAAATAGTCAAATTTTAGCACATTAGTGTCTGTTAAAGAGTAATCTTGAATGTCTCTGAGAGCTACAACGATATTATTAGACATTTAAGCTTAGGACACGTAAATGTTATTATACTTGTATCATTCCATACATAGAATAACACATATTTAAAATTTGTATTCACATTATTGATAAGGTCACTTTGTACTAATAGGGATACATACTTGACCATTTTGGGTATCATGCAGTTGTTGATCTAAAGAGTTAGGTCATAGAGATTGGTGCATAGTTATTGATCTAATGAGTTAGACCGAAGTCACAATTGATATTGTAAAGTTATAGTCGAAGAGGATCCTAGTCTCAAAAGAGAAGAAAATCTTCTCTAAAGATTTTTGCAATCCTCTTAAAAATGACAAAGGCTTATGAAACAAAGGGAACTTTTGGGTAGGGTGTGAACTGAAGGGGAGCCTTGAGGTAGGGTGTGAAGCGACTTTGCCCCAACAAGTAAAAGGAATGATGAGTTGTTGTGATGGAAGGTAATAGTTGTATTGAATCTATTACATTCGAAAAATAAATGACCTATTAAATAGTTTTCCATCTAATATGAAAAATCTATGATCTCTCCAACTAAAAGTGGAGGGAGGAAGTGTAGTAAGGAACCACACAAACACTCTATGAGCTCTTTTCCTAACCTCGTTGAATCGCTCACCTACTCACTTTCGAAGAAAGGGGGTCAATTCACGTCCATCGCTGATGAAGGACCTAGAGAATCCCCTACGCATGTTTGTGTATAGTACACTCAGACTTTTCAAAATGTATTCATATAATAGCAAACATAGTATATATAGAGGTTGGCATTGAATTCCACTGATTATATATTACAGTGTCCTTACATAATGGTATATATATACCCCTATTATATATTAGGGGCTCCCAACAATTATTATATAGTTTAGAAATTAGCATGACTCTTTCTATATGTAGTTTTGAAATTTTCTTATATTATATAATTAAATTTTAAGGAACTTTCATCAGTCAAGTAGGTGAGGCCATAAGCTTTTAATGGGAGTTGACAAAGATTAACAACCATTCCCTGGATAGAGAATACCTTGACTAATTCACGTAGTTGACCCATTCCCTCTTGATTCGAGGTGCAAAGAGAAAGATCGATTTTCTCGTGGAAAATGGCCAACAATTCCATGTGTGTGTGACTAGATTATATGGGACAATAAACTATTAAATAAAAGAAAGACTTTCTCACGACCTATATGCCCACACATGTGTAGATATACATATAAATATGTCTATATATCATAATATATACATTTGATAGACCAACAGGTTGAAGCCATGATAAGGTCTATGTAATGGTAAGTTGGTGTGCATACAAAGACATATCCTGCATGCAATATCCTATAGGAATCATGCAAGTTTTATACTCAATGAACTAGAAGACAAGATCTCACTCATGAGATATTAGGAGTACAACAAATTTCAATGATGTTCATCTTGTTTAGGAAACATGATATAAAAATGAAGAATGCCAATATATGCTTTTGGAAATCATATGATACATATATATATATATATATATAGTCCAATGATCGTTTCAGAAATCTTCTTATACATAGAAGGAGACATCCAAGTTTGGGGAAAACACTTTGTCTTATTCAAAAACTTCTCGAATGTAGGATGCATGAATATTAGGAATACTCGAGGTCGATCTGATAGTAATAGATTGTATGACATTACTTTTCCACTTCAAGGGAATGATGAATCATGGTAGATTTTAGTGACACACACTTAGGGTTCATTTGGTTGGCAATGTCCCTAGGGTAACCTGGCATTCCCTAGCTCTGCCCCTACATTCCTGGGTTGGAATTCGTTATATGGACCCAACAATTTCTTTGTTATAATTTTTTAACCACGTTTAAATAAAAATTAACATTAAAACTAAATTTTATAATAATAAGAAATGTTAGTATGTTACATAATCAATGTGACATCACATCACATTCAGCATTCCAACCCTCCTATCCATCCAAGCAGCTACTAGTCACATGAGGATACTCCAACCCAACCCTGTTACCAAACATGCCCTTAGATTCCAAATGAATGAGAACACAGATTCCAAATGAATGAGTACAAATTGTATTGGATCTCAATTCATCGTATCAAATCAATATCCAAAGAGTTGGAAATTTATTTGCAAGTAGTTCATATTCAATTGGTATATGGTTCAGTACATGATTCGATGAGATAACTCAAGTGGTTAATTACATTGATATTAGATCCAAACTGATATCAAGTCACAATACATGTTCTATATAACCTCCATGTCATTATACTTACATATTCATGAATGCAATAACGAATTCCTAATGTTAGTAGGAGTTCTTCTAAGGAATTGATAGTCAGAATAATAAGGATTGTGAAATCCATAATAAATCGATTGCTCTTTGGTACATGTGAATACGATTCACATATGGGCACTAGAAATAATGTGAATCTGGTTCACATTTAATAGTGTACTTAATGTGAATATGGCTCACATTTAGTATTTGGGTCAATGTGAATATGATTCACATATAATATTAATACCATTATGAAGGTGATTTGCATTCATCGCCAATTAATATAAATATGATTTTCATAGGTCTATTGTAAATAGGACTCACATTTTTTGACGTACAAGCTTCAAATTATCTCAAGACAATTGATTGAAAATCATCCTTCAAGAGATAAATGATTGTAAATTTTCCTTCAAGATATAATGGATTGTAAATTTTCCTCTAAGAGAGAACTGATTGAAGTTATATCCAAGAGATAATTGATTGAAATTAATTAAGTGGATACATATTCCTAATAACATCGAATTAGGTGGAAATTTGATATTCCCACCTAATTTGATGGTTGTCCCCCACTATATATAACATGGATGACAAATCTTCTTATACACATTAATATGGAAGAAGATCCTCAATTTCCAAAGAAAAGTGGTCATCCCCTACCCTACCCTCTCTCCATATTGTCAACCCCTCCTTGTCGGTTCTCTCCCTATCGGCACCCTGATGAATCCTTATTTCATCACATTTATACTTTCATTTCAGCCTTAAATCCCTAGCTAAATGCATTTATATATCATTAATTTGTCAAAATAAAAACTATGTAATTTACATAAAATATTGCATAAATTAAGTATTTAATTCCAAAAAAAGAACAAAGTAAAGACACGAAAAAGAATGATGTCTCAAAGACATTGAGTAACCCTAGACCCTGAGACCAAGTCATCTTGGTTGACAAGGAATAAAGGAGGGGGAGATATGGAAGAAGAATTGTATAGAAAATACACAAAACCCTAAGTTTTTATTGCACCAATAATTGTATTTAAGGACCTATTTTATTTTATTATTTTTCTCCTAAAATAAAAAACCCTCTACATGAATATTGAACATAAAAATACAAAGAAAATACAAAATAGCTGAAAAAGATTGTAAAGTGTGCTCGGGGCATGTGATGAATGCATGATTCATTAACATTTCTGTCGAATTTTGTCTTAAAACCCTTAACAAATACATGTAAATATCCATTAATTTCCACCTTTTATCAAAACCTAAGTCATAAATAGAAATGTATTTTTATGCATCAAAAAATATTAAAATAAATAAAAGAATAAAAATAAAGAAAAGAAAAGAAGGCAGATTGTAAATATGTATATATGTACAATATGACTTTTAAAATATAAATATAGCTGCAAGATGTATTTATATAACCTAACCTTCGAGACCAAATCAGCATCGGTTGGTCGACAAACAAACAAGTAGGGGGAGATAAGGAAAGAAAATAATAAAAAGAACTAATTATACACTCTACACATTCTTTACGATTTATAAAATAAATATCAAATCTTCATTGATTTTTAATTAATTCATATGTGCATATTTTTCACTAAACTCTTTTCTTATTATTTCTAAAAATATATATAAATATAAATATAAGTTATAAATATTATATTGTATATATGCTAAGAAATCCAACTTTCAAATTGTCAAATTCTCAACTTCCAAATATCATAGCATTCTCATACGAACTCCAATTTGATCTACTCACCTTTTAAAGTTCATAAAATAAAGTTCTCTAATTAATGGAGTGATTTCATTAAAATTGGAGTCCGTTTGTAAAAAGTTGGTTTTGGGACCTAACGACAACGGGGTTTCCGGGCTATTTATTTTATTTAAAGAATATTATTTATACTTTAATTAATTTTATAATATTTAATTATTTTTGTGATCTTGTATTTTAACGGTGATTTATTTCAGAATTTTTGGAGCTTATTTATTATTTTTAAAAAATCCAAATACCTAATTTATAGATGAAATTGAACTACGTAACTTATACCTGTAATTAATATTATATCTAAACTAATTTATTAAAATCCATAAAAAATTTATAAATACCTTATTTATTATTCTAATAATTAAGAAAATATATAATTATTACATAATTTTTTATTTATTAAATTAAAAATCCAAAACTTATTTATTAAGTATTATTTATACCTATTCATTAATATAATATTTATATTTCATAAATTATTTATTATTTATAATAAGTAATTATATTATAATTTAGATAATATAATTATCTATATTTTTCATTTTTACCTATTTAAAATAATGTTATTTACTAATTAATATCTAATTTACAATATATATTTATCATATGGCCAACCAGGTGCTGACACGTGTCAGCACTTGGTGTCTTCTTCTCCAAGAAGCTATTGCATCTTCTGTTCTACCGGCCAACTTTCAACAAATTTTGCTTGCCAATCCTAACCTCTTTACTCAATCCAAACCTTCCATCCTCCTCTACTAATAACCCTAATCCACACCCACCATTAATCTATACCTAACTCCCCTTCGATCGTCCTATAAAAACCCTTGAACATCGGCCATTCATAAAGAACTCACTCCTAACTAACCCAGTTCCAGAATAGCCTGGTCGAATCCTCCACTTCCCTGCCTCTCTCCGGCTTCTTTCGGTGGTGACAACACCCGAGTGTCGCCCCGCGTGGAAGAAGGATCATCGGAGGGAAGGTTCCAAGGCCCTACCGCCTTGCATCGTTGACACTGTGTCACGTGGAGCTCCGGGAAGGCTACTCCATCAAGCGAAGATAGTAGCGTCATACACCCTGCAACCACAAGTATTCATCCATTTTCTTTCATTTGATTTCTCGATATTTGAGACGGGATTAGGCTAGATAAGCATGTGATTAGGTTCGTTAATCCTACTAAGACGCCTTTCTTTAATTCGTCTCAAATTCGATTCAACCAACTCCATTTTCGTTGCCCATTTCATGCATTTCACTGCTAAAACTATTCTGGAAATGATTTTTTAAACTTGCAAATACCTTAGTTTCTTTGGTCGATTCTTTGTGAATCGAGCAAGAACTCATTCCATTGCAGGTCTACTCATAATCTGGAGTACCATCTTCATCATCTGGAGATTTGCAATCCAAAGAAAGATCAAAACATCAACCACTTCAACAACCTCCACGACTGCCTGAAGTGCCTTCTTCACCAGCGATTAGCCGACACTCTCGATCACCTACGACGGAGATCCACCACAGGCGAGCTCGAGGGGTGTAGGAGACACCCCTCTGGCCCTGCCGGAGGCCCCAGATCGCTGACGAATGTCGGAGATAAGTTAGAGAAGAGCCCATCGTCGTCAGCCGTGCAAGAGCTGAAGAACATCCAAGAACACCCCAGGTCTACAGTTTGACGACACGTGTCATCGACAGACAACCCACATCGCATGATTCATCTAATCATAGCCGTCCAATCTGAAGGGGGAGAGAAATTACATTATAAGCCCAGAAAGAAAGTTTCCAAAGTTCCAGGACACACCAAAATATTTTCAGAAGAGCTCCAAAGTTTTTAGAAACTACATTTAGGTCCCCGTACAGGGACCTAAATGTAACAAACTTTACTTTCTTTGCATTTCAGTCCCTGTCAGGGACCTTTTTGTAACAGAACATAGAACTTGATTTTTGCAGTTATACCCCTGGCATGTAGAGATTGTTTGGACCTCGATTTTGTCGTATTTTTCCGTTATTTTTCTAGGTTAGCTTCATAACTACCCAAGATACTTTTGTGGTATTTTTCCGTGATTTTTCATCGCTTTGTCGTGTCGATTTGATTTTTCGCAATTGTGAGTTAGTTTTGAGTTGATTTTTGAGGCTTTTGTAAAATCAAGAATAAAGATAGTATTTTTTAGATTCTTTCTCGTATCAAAAGCCAAGGTTTTAATATTCTGCCTCCTTGAGTTCGACCTAGGCACACTTACCTGGTAAAATAAATAGCGTAGAGAAAAATAGGAGAGATAAGACTATTCACTTCACTTCTCTCTATCTCTCTCTCTCCTATTTTTGTTGAGTTTTGTTTGATCAACGTGGATCACTCTTTGCGGTTCTTACATCGACATCATCATTAACCGCAGGTTGGTCCCGCATTATCAACATGAAAAATAAAAAGCATTAAAGAAAACTTTATAGACTCGTATCTTCTCCATATTGTATCAAAATAATTGAACTTGCCTTTTTATTATGAATAAAATTTAATATGTTATTTAATGAAGGTGCTTTCATTCAATTTAGAGTTAAGATGCAAAAGTTAGGTTTTGTGACCCCATTATGCAGTATACATGTATATAATATTCAATATATTTATTATTTATGTTTTTCAATTTCTTATATTTTTATAAAATTTTAAATATTATTTAAACGCATGTCTATAATTAAAATAAATTAAAACCATCAAAATTAATTATAATAAGCCAATTACTTTTATAGATAGATAAAATATACCTATATATACCTATGAGAATAATGTATATAATTATTTAAGTACATAAATAAACTCATAAAAATACAACAAAACTACCTAAATATGTAATGAAATTAATGTAAAATATATATATATATTATATGTATATATTAATAAAATATACAATACAATGTAAAAATAAAATAACTAGTATCCAAGTATATTTACCTATAATTATACATGTAAAAGGTAACTTATAATAAATGACCACCAAAAACAAATAAAAATAGAAATTACATACTATATAAAGTTAAGAATATGTTTTATTTTAACAAAAATTAATTGATTCATTTTATATTTTTAAATGAATTTACAAGCCATTTATCTCCTTTTTTCATGGTTGATCCATGTGGACCAACCGGGGCTCTTCAAATCTTGACCTCAGGTCAAGTGTACTGCTTATCATGATCGCTCATGTAGTTTTATATGATTTTTCACACATCAACCACATCATCCTTCACCTCGAGCCTTCCATCTCTCTGACCTCTGCACATCCAGCAACACGCCGACCATCCCCTGCTGACCAACCCATTCGATCCCTCATGCAATCATGCCTCAAACTTCACCATTTCCTAACCCTTAAATATGCACCTTCTTCATCCTTTTGCCACTCAATACCTCTTCCGGAGATTTTAGCCCCTGATATCAGCTTCTTGATCTTATTGCTTGTGACAAGAGTTAGGGGCTAGTGATTTGCAGCGAGGAGAAGCCTCATCGGAGAAGATCCACTCCACCGCCAGAGCGCCTCCGGTCGGTTTTACCTACTAGGTCTACGACATGGTTGAGGTCATCTCTCTTTACTTTATAGGTAATTAATAGGTTCTAGTTTTATTTTGTGCATTTACTTTCACTTTATCATTAGATATAGGTGTAATTAGGAAACCCTAATTGACTTGGAACTTGAGCTCTAGGTCAAAATTGTTCGGTCCCGACCGTGAATTGCATCCTTGTTCATCCCATATCTTTCCCCAACACATTCTATTCTACACATCCCCCATCATCCAACCTTGGTCACGTACTGACCTGGTGAATTAAGCACCTTCGCCCACACTTCGCTGGAGCTTCCTCGCATTCCACCTCCCTTTAGCTTCCAGCTTCAATCAAATGGTCGAGGAGATAGTCCTCGAACCGTATAATATTTTGGTGTAGGTCCCGTTGTTTGGGGTGCCATTTAGAGCCAAAGAACAAACCTGGAAGGCCTCAAGGTTACTTGGAACATGAGTCTCATTTGAGCCACCCGCATGTGCAGACGACCCTCAGCAACATTTCATCATTGTTGGATAGAATGAACGATAATGGAGAATGGAGAATGATGAGATCCAAGCAAGCCCTCGTCATGTTCTTCATTCGTTGTTACATATCACCTACCAATTGTCAAATCAAGATGCAGCCCAGGTCTAATCTGGTTCATTAGTTCTTATCGAAGCAGTACGCGAGAAGGAGCGTCTAATTGTCCACATGGTGCCAAAATAATGGTTGGATCTATCTGCCATAAGTGGGGTAATTTGCATAAAACCAACTCCGTATTTTGTATTTCACAAAAAATATTGTAAATATTTTATTAAGTTCAAAAGCTTCGAAAAAATTACAAAGGACCCCCCAATATGCTTTGGAAATTACGCTTTAGTCCTTTGTCATCTCAGCTTGCGTGGCTTCGACATGAGCTAGAAAAATTGCACTTGTAAACCCATGGCTTTCTATATTGCTATTTAGTCTATAAAAATCATGTTGAAGTTCAAAAAATCTTGTGTTTTAGCATATAACCCCTTACCTCCATTTTAATTGCATAAATGCCTCTGCTAACTAGATTTATTTTTTTGGGCATTTCTGTTATCTATAATAGTTTACATTCCCTAAAAATCATGAAATGTAGTTGGATATGCATGATGGTATGCTTACTCATGCCACATATTTTACTTAACATTCCATTTGCCTTTTCTATTTATTAAAAACCAAAAAGAGCACGTTTTATTTTATGTTTGCCTTAAAAAATACAAAAAATTATAAATCCTACTTAAAATTCCAAGAAAAACACCTACTATTTTTATTATATTTCATCACTACAATCCAAAAATGACAAAAAATCAAACAACCATAAAAAACCTTCCTAACCCCAAAAAATACAAAATATTTAAAAAACCCCCAGAAAATATCTTTCTATCCCATATTTTATATATAAAAATTAGTGTTGAGAAATTTTGTACATATTTAATATGTTCAACTCTCATAATAGTTCAGCCTGTTTATTAAGCCACTGATTTTGTATATTTTGGATATAAAAATTCATAAAAATTAGCGAAAATATCCAAAATCACAAAAATGGAAGAAATATAAAAACATATAAGTTTTTATTTTGTAGTTTTTTTATTATTTATAGCTACTTTTATAAATATAATACATTATATTGTATTCTATAACTAAATATAGTTGTATATAATTAATATTTTATTAAATATTATAAATAATTATATATATATGTGACGCCCCGCCCCTTCGACTACCGAAACCGACGGGACGGGAGCGTCGGACCTACGGTCCAAATACGCCCATGATCTATGATACTCAACAAACCATCTTATGCACATTAGATTAACATTGAAATATAAATAACAACAGGAGAATAATGTGAAATGAAAAGTAAAATACACTATCCATTCTCATTGATAATGATCATCAAGTCCATATCCATAGAAGAGATACATCATGACATATTAAATTTTGTAGAAAAAGCTCTCCACATATCTCACTACAATATCTCTCAATAATAACACAAAAAGATGCAGAAGTAAATAAGTTACTCTAAACAGGATGCACCTTGTCTGGTGCAAGTATGACGTAGGAAGGTCTGATCTCCTCAAAAGACCGCTACTGTGGCGGTTGCTGCTCAGGTACACCTGTTGGGCACACGATGATAATGTTATGAGCAATTGCCCAGTAACGAGACAAACACTATAATGACTAACATAGGGGTAAGAAAAGAATGCATACTCAACTTTATTTAATAGCATATGCATGTATTGTAAAATTTAGAAAGAACATCAAGTCATTCTAATTTCCATTCAACCACATTGATCTTATTTATTTAAGAAAAATAAGCATTAAGTACTACCACAATGTTCTTGATATTTCTACAAATTGGTTATTATCCACAATGGTATACAATATAATGTTACGGACCCGGTCATTAATCTTTTCTCATATTATTTTAGCACATACAAGTATGTGATTCGCATGCCTCTGCTACGCGGGAATTTGATATTCATCTCGAGTAAACTCTCAAGAACCCGTGTTCAACTAGAACATGAAAAGATCATAAGACCAATTTCTCCAACTTCAAACCCATCCCGGAACACCTCTCACAATAATAATACTTGAAATAAAATTCGATGTGGCCACATGAAATTTTAAACTGAGTTTAAAATTATGTTTAAGTGCGAAGCCAAGAATGCCAACTGCGCTACCTGCCTACTTCGTCAAGCGACTCCGGATACAACCGGGCTGCTAGGTGCAATGTCACCCAAGTCATCCGTTGAGGTCGCGGCCTTCATGGCATCTACCCGGGGCCCAAGGGTGCATGCCCAATTCCTTGAGGCTCCTACTCCATCTACCCGATGGCCGAGAAATCCCATGTATAAAATGATACCCATCACAGTATAAATAAAATCCGCAATTTATCTACATTATTAATCATAAATAAATTAATTCGTTATTATGTAAAATGAATACTCATGAGGTAAACTCCATGCAGTAAGGGAGGGTATTTGTAAATACTAAATTTGAACTTCACTAGATCTCTATCGATAATTATCTCAAAAAAACTTGCTCTATATTAATTACATATCACGTTTGTTCACCATTCTGCTTATAAATCATCACTGATCAATATGCATTTATATAATATTGATTGGCAATATTAGTCTGGTAATATTTCCAACAAGAGGGATGTTTTCATTTCCATATAACCTATATTGAATGGTATATGACACTTATCAATAACGTTAGGGCATCCCTATGAAAGAAAAACAATATAGTTGCTTGTTAAAGCGAAGTCCAATCATCTGTATAGTTTGGTCATAATGGTTTCAGATACTATACTATGCAAAGTTTGTAATGATCAGTCACTGTGTTTATCTCAAAACTAATTAAGGTGGAATAAAATTCAAGCTATTGTAGCACCTTAAAGCCCAAGCATCCAACGTTTAAAAAAATGGATCATCGTATGTGTGCTCGTTGGTATTCCAAAAGCATTGCACGCTACATCGAAATTCAATTACCATCCTTGAGTGTTATTGTCATTATTACATAATCATGGTGACGGATTCAAGTTATTGCCACTAACATACATATTAACAGCATCCATGTGATTGCTATTCCAAAATCACATAACGTAAGATCTAATTCGTGTATCTATGTGAATATACAATAAAAGAAAGAAGGGAAAGAAAGTAATACACGATGTCCATTTAGTTTTCAGCGATCATATCTAGTCCAGTCTGTATTTAGTCAAGATAATATATTCTAATAGAATGAACACTATTCAATATTACGAGGAGAAAAATACTTCCCATGTCGACCACCAAAACATATAATCTTACACGATAAGATAAGAAAATAAGAGATAACCTCCCGTATGGGAATACTACATAAAAAAATGACTGCAGGTGCTCAAAACATGAGATTAAAATTTGTATACCCAATAACAAGAAGGTATAACATCGTTACAAAAATCTTATTTTCTTGGATGTATATCAAAGAACTAAAGAGAATCGAGATAATATCATTGACCAAAAAAAGTTCATGAAATGCAACACCAACATCTTGTATTATTTATGCTACAAAACGCGTATGACTCTAGAGATGTTCAAGAACATAGAAAAAAAATACGTGGAACCTAACAACAAGAGGAGGGTATTTTCGTTACCTCCGAGGATGTTCCCTCGAGATTTCCTCTCACACAGAAATGGTATTTCTGTTGCTCGATCGCAGTACGGAGACGTGCACCACGGTGACCTCGAGCTTTCCTACGTGATGGTGGTCGCGGATCTTCGATCGGAGCTCCTATTCCGACGCCGACGGCGGCCCTCCGACGATCAAATCCGGCCAAGGTGGTGGTGCTCCAATGAGAGAGAAGGGTGGTGGTGGCTAGGTCTTTGAGAGGGTAGCCTATCACCTTCTATTTATAGAGGGAAAGGTGAAAATGGGTGCAATTTCGGATATGGTTCGGATCCATATATGGGTCCCAACTAGTATACTTAAAACATCGATAACTTGAGATAGGAATATCGGAATTGAGTGTTCTTGAGCTCGTTGGAAAGATCTCGACGAGATCTACAAAATGGTGGGATTATTTGAATTTTTTGGAGTTAAAAATACTCCAAAGTTTAGGAAAAAGAAAATACAGGGTTTCACATCATAAAAATCTTAAAGGAAGTCTCGTCCTCGAGACGTAGGATTTAACGTATAAGTTTCAAATGTGATGTAGATTCAAGCATAAAAATCTTAAAGAGAACGAAACCCATAAAAATATTAAAGGGGATTGGAATAGGGTCTCGTGAACATACCTTCAAAAAGATAGGGGTATTTGTGTTGCATATCTGCCTCAGGCTCCCATGTGGCCTCCTCAACATTCTGACTTTGCCACAATACCTTGACCAAAGGGATATCTTTTCGTCGTAACCTCTTGACTGCCCGGTCTAAAATCTGCACATGTGCCTCAGGAAAAGATAAATTCGGTTCAACCGCGAGGTCCTCATAACTAATCACATGTTGAGGGTCTCGAATATACTTCCGGAGGTTTGACACATGGAATACATCATGCATGACCGCCAAGTGAGGGGGAAGTGCTACTCGGTATGCTACCTTCCCAATACGAGATAAAATCTCGAAAGGCCCAACAAACCATGGTGCCAACTTGCCCTTGACACCAAATCTTTGAATACCTCTCATTGGAGATACTTTTAAGAATACAAAGTCTCCGGCATCAAATTCAAGATCACGACGTCTCTGATCAGCATAGCTCTTCTGACGGCTTTGTGCAGTCAATAATTTCTTTCTATCCATCTCTACCGCCCTTGTTGTATCCTCGATTATCTGAGTAGAATAAATCTCCTTGTCACCCACTTCCTGCCAACACAAGGGAGTACTGCATCTTCGCCCATACAATGCTTCGAAAGGTGCCATGCCAATACTAGCATGGTAGCTGTTGTTATAAGTGAACTCCACTAAAGGAAGGTGATCCTTCCAAGATCCTTGCCACTCAATGGCACATGCTCTGAGCAGATCCTCAAGAGTCTGAATTGTCCTCTCTGATTGTCCATCCGTCTGCGGATGATATGCTGAACTAAGACACAGTTCAGTTTTTAGGGCCTTCATGAATTATCCCTAATAGTGTGACGTGAAACGAGAGTCCCTATCAGATACAACCTCCTTGGGAATCCCATGCAAGCGAATAACATGTTGAATATATAGTTTGGCCAGATCCACCGGAGTGCATGTCATGTTCACAGGAATAAAATGTGCAGACTTAGTCAACCTGTCCACAATAACCCAAATAGCATCATATCCACCTAATGTACGAGGTAAGGATGTCACGAAGTCCATAGAGATACTCTCCCATTTCCACAATGGAATAGGAAGTGACTGTAACAAGGCAGGAGGACGCTTGTGCTCTGCCTTCACCAATTGGCACGTGAGGCAACGACTGACATGTTCTGCAACATCTCTCTTCATCCCTTCTCACCAGAAGTGTTGACGGAGATCTCTATACATCTTGGTGCTCCTTGGATGGATAGATAATCTAGAATAGTGAGCCTCATCTAGGATGTCTTTCCTTAATTCACCATCATTAGAGTCACATACACGGTCCCCCTTCCATAAGATGGACTCACAGACTCTGAATCCATCAAACTCCTCCTTCAGACATCGATGGAATAGGTCTTGTAATTTCTGATCTGTTTGCTGACCATGTACAATCCTATCCCATAGTCCACTATACTTGGCAGGTACAGTTACAGCGTCTGCAGCACTATCAAAGGGGCGCCCCTCACTAAGTGTTGCGAGCATATCCCAAGTCTGTAGCCATGCTGCGGTGCCCTCGGTATGTGCTCTTCTACTCAAAGCATCAGCTACTACATTTCCCTTACCCGGATGGTAAGAGATAGTACAGTCATAATCCTTCAACAGTTCTATCCATCTTCTTTGCCTCATATTCAACTCTCATTGGTCAAACATGTATTTGAGACTCTTGTGATCTGTAAAAATCTCAAACGTGACCCCATATAAATAGTGACGCCATATCTTCAACGCGAAGACTATAGCTGCCAACTCCAAGTCATGAGTAGGGTAGTTACGTTCATGGTTCTTTAGTTGTCGTGATGCATATGCTATGACATGACCACGTTGCATCAACACTGCTCCTAAACCCTCCTTTGATGCATCAGTATAAACCGTAAAGTCTAAGGGGCCTGAAGGAAGGGTGAGAATCAGAGCACTGGTCAGTCTTCCTTTCAACGTACGAAAGCTCAGCTCGCACTTGTCGCTCCAAATGAAAGTGACATCCTTCTGTGTCAGGCGAGTAAGTGGTAGAGCTAGCTGCGAGAAGCCCCTAACAAAACGTCTGTAGTAGCTGGCGAGGCCTAAGAAGCTACGTATTTTGGTAACTGTTTTGGGCTGCTCCCAGGACATGATTGCCTCTATTTTAGCTGGATCAACTGCCACGCCTGCCCCTGAAATTGCATGACCGAGGAAAGCTACTTTGGTAAGCCAAAATTCACACTTGTTGTATTTTGCATACAACTTGTGTTCTCTGAGTGTCTCAAGAATATTATGTCTCAAGAATAGTATGCATATGCTACTCATGCTCATGCTCATCACGAGTAGATCAAGATATCATTAATGAACACTACCATAAAACGATCTAAGTATGGACGAAAAATTATGTTCATCATGTCCATGAACGCGGAAGGTGCGTTCGTGAGTCCAAACGGCATAACCACAAACTCATAGTGGTCGTATCTTGTGCGAAAAGCAGATTTAAGCACATCTATGTCCTTAATTCTCAATTGATGATAACCCGATCGTAGGTCAATCTTTTAGAATACCACTGCACCCTGCAACTGATCGAAAAGATCATCTATTCGTGGAAGTGGGTATCGGTTCTTTACCATCCTTTTATTCAATTGTCTGTAATCGATGCACAAGCGCATAGACCCATCCTTCTTCTTTACGAAGAGGACCGGTGCTCCCCAAGGTGATGTACTGGGATGTATAAATCCCTTTTCCAATAACTCCTACAGTTGTACTTTGAGCTCCCTGAGTTTGATTGGTGCCATTCTGTATGGATGGATGGAGATCGGTTGCGTGTTGGGTATCAAAGTAATATTGAACTCAATCTCCCTCTCTGGAGGTAGTCCAGGTAATTCCTCTGAGAATACATCAGGACAATCTCGTACAATTTTGATGTCTTCAATCATATGATCTTCGACGGGTAACTCCACAACATGGGCGAGAAAACCTATGCAGCCCTGATCGAGCATGTGTTGGGCCTTCAATGCCAATACATACAAGACCTCACTATCTGAGGTACGTCCATTAAACTGAAAGGTAGGTATGCCTAGAAGATGGAAACTATCGTTTTCTCAAAGCAATCAAGGATGCGTGATATTGCTCGAGCCAATCCATACCTAAGACGGCATCAAAATCTTCTAACTGAATGAGTAAAAGATATGCGGGCAATATGTGTCCGCCGATCTGCACAGCTACATTCTCCACTGCTTGTCGTACTATGAATAATTGGCCCCCTGGGCCCTTGATGTAGTAAGGAGATGGAACACAAACTGACTCTTTATCTAACTTGAGCATTAATCGATGTGCAAGAAAAGAGTGCGTAGCTCCCGAATCAAATAAAGCATGTAAGGATATACCATGCACTGAAATCATACCTCACACTACAGCTCCTGAGGTGTGGGCCTGCTCCTGTGTTATTGCATTCAATTGTCCCTGCGGGTGTGATGGAGCGGTAAAACCTGCAACACTGAAAGTTAGTCGTGGTGGAGGACGTTGAAAGCCTCGACCTCCACGACGAGAAGCTGATCCATGTGACTGTGCTGGTGAGAAAGTTGATCGTACACTTGGTTGATGACTTCCTGAGATGCTGGCAAGTAAGGGACACTTGGCCTTGAAATGCCCGACTGTTGGCAGTGGAAACACGTACGATCTCCTGGCTGAGAAAAGGAGCCTCCCGAAGCAAGGCCAGCATCTCCTGTCTTGCGATCCTGCGAGTGCGTCGAAGAGCAGAAGGAAGTAGTACCGCGACTCGCCAAGCCCTGCCCCAAAGTATGTGTAGGGGCAAATTTGCTAATGGTAGGGGTGGTAGCCACTTGGTGGAAACGACGCTCTCTACGAGCTCTGTAGAAATCTCGGCGAGCAGATCTCCCGGACTGAGATGGTTGGAAATGTGATGGACTCCCCTGAAGTCGACTCTGAGTTGCCTCCATCTTGGTAGCTTTAGCAGCTACCTCCTTGATGGAAGTGAAATCCAATGCAGATAGCTGATGTTGCACATCGTCACGCAGTCCTCGAATGAACTTCTGTAAATTCTCCTCAGGAAAAGCAGTAGTCGCTGGTGAGTGGCGGGAGATTTCAGTATAGCGAATGAGGTATTCTTGGGCCGTCATTGTCCCTTGCTTCAGCTCAGCAAACAACCTCCTCTGATCCTCAACCTAGTGGTCAGGATAGAACTGGCTACGGAATTCGTCAAAAAATATTTCCCATGTTATGGGATCTTCTAGATGTTCCTTGGTGGTGTACCACCAATGTTCAGCATACCCTGCTAGTGAAAATTCCACGAAAGTGAGCCAAGACTCTTCAGGAGCATGGATCATCAGCAAAACCTTAGATACGTGATCCATCCACAGCTCAGCCTCATCTGGTGTGCCGATGCCAAAGAATTGTGGCAACTTAGACCTCTAGTATGCTGCGTAGGTCGCCTGATGTTTTTGTAACGCCTCTAGGTCCTCTGATCCTTCTGGGTCCAGAGACACCGAAGGGTGAACACTGTCCTCCTCCTCACGAGAGGGCTAATATGAGGAGTCATCCTGCTGGAGGAGCCTTTGCTCTAATACCTCCTGACGCTGTTGTATACCGCGCACAGCCTGAACTAGTAAGGCTAACTGTTGTGCAACATCAGGGTCAACACGAGGCGGCATGATTCCCTACAGAATCATTATATTAGAATTTATTTCTATGGTTGGAAAGACAATGGACTCATTAAACAGGACTGCAGTTATTCTCCTTGACTAATGCCAAAATTAGAAGGCTTTGTCAAATATTTATATTTCAAATACCGTTGATAATCTAATATGCAAAGATAGAATGGAGTATCGGGCTCTGATACCATCTGTGACGTCCCGCCCCTTCGGCTACCGAAACCGACAGGACGGGAGCGTTGGACCTACGGTCCAAATACGCCCATGATCTATGATACTCAGCAAATTATCTTATGTACATTAGATTAACATTTGAAATATAAATAACAACAAGAGAATAATGTGAAATGAAAAGTAAAAAACACCATCCATTCTCATTGATAATGATCATCAAGTCCATGTCCATAGAAGAGATACATCATGACATATTAAATTCTGTAGAAAAAGCTCTCCACATATCTCACTATAATGTCTCTCAATAATAACACAAAAAGATGCAGAAGTAAATAAGTTACTCTAAACAAGATGCACCTTGTCTGGTGCAAGTATGACGTAGGAAGGTCTGATCTCCTCAAAAGACCACTACTGTGGCGGTTGCTGCTCAGGTACACCTGTTGTGTTCACACGAGGATAATGTTATGAGCAATTACCCAGTAACAAGACAAACACTATAATGACTAACGTAGGGGTAAGAAAAGAATGCATACTCGACTTTATTTAATAGCATATGCATGTATTGTAAAATTTAGAAAGAACACTAAGTCATTCTAATTTCCATTCAACCGCATTGATCTTATTTATTTAAGAAAAATAAGCATTAAGAACTACCACAATGTTCTTGATATTTCTACAAATTGGTTATTATCCACAATGGTATACAATATATTGTTAAGGACCCGGTCATTAATCTTTTCTCATATTATTTTAGCACATGCAAGTACGTGACTCGCAGGCCTCCGCTACGCGGGTACTTGATATTCATCTCGAGTAAACTCTCAAGAACCCGTGTTCAACTAGAACATGAAAAGATCATAAGCCCAATTTCTCCAACTTCAAACCACATCTCGGAACACCTCTCACAATAATAATACTTGAAATAAAATTCGATGTGGCCACATCAAATTTTAAACCGAGTCTTAAAATTGTGTTTAAGTGCGATGCCTACTTCGTAAAGCGACTCCGGATAGAACCGAGCTGCTAGGTGCAACGTCACCCAACTCGTCCGTTGAGGTCGCGGCCTTCATGGCATCAACCCGGGGCCCAAGGGTGCATGCCCAATCCGTTGAGGCTCCTACTCCATCTACCCGACGGCCGAGAAATCCCATGTATAAAATGATACCCATCACAATATAAATAAAATCAGCAATTTATCTACATTATTAATCATAAATAAATTAATTCGTTATGATGTAAAATGAATACTCATGAGGTAAACTCCATGCAGTAAGGGAGGGTATTTGTAAATACTAAGTTTAAACTTCACTAGATCTCTATCGATAATTATCTCAAAAAAACTTGCTCTATATTAATTACATATCACATTATTTCACCATTCTGCTTATAAATCATCACAGATCAATATGCATTTATATAATATTGATTGGCAATATTATTCTGCTAATATTTCCAACAAGAGGGATCTTTTCATTTCCATATAACCTATAGTGAATGGTATATGACACTTATCAATAACGTTAGGGCATCCCTATGAAAGAAAAACAATATAGTTGCTTGTTAAAGCGAAGCCCAATCATCTGTATAGTTTGGTCATAATGGTTTCGGATACTATACTATGCAAAGTTTGTAATGATCAGTCACTGTGTTTATCTCAAAACTAATTAAGGTGGAATAAAATTCAAGCTATTGTAGCACCTTAAAGCCCAAGCATCCAACGTTTAAAAAAAATGGATCATCGTATGTGTGCTCGTTGGTATTCCAAAAGCATTGCACGTTACATCGAATTTCAATTACCATCCTTGAGTGTTATTGTCATTATTACATAATCATGGTGATGGATTCAAGTTATTGCCACTAACATACATATTAACACCATCCACGTGATTGCCATTCCAAAATCACATAACGTAAGATCTAATTCGTGTATCTACGTGAATATACAATAAAAGAAAGAAGGGAAAGAAAGTAATACACGATGTCCATTTAGTTTTCAGCGATCATATCTAGTCCAGTCTGTATTTAGTCAAGATAATATATTCTAATAGAATGAACACTATTCAATATTACGAGGAGAAAAATACTTCCCATGCCGACCACCAAAACATATAATCTTACACGATAAGATAAGAAAATAAGAGATAACCTCCCGTATGGGAATACTACATAAAAAAATGATTGCAGGTGCTCAAGACATGAGATTAAAATTTGTATACCCAATAACAAGAAGGTATAACATCGTTACAAAAATCTTATTTTCTTGGATGTATATCAAAGCACTAAAAAGAATCGAGATAATATCATTGACAAAAAAAAGTTCATGAAATGCAGCACCAACATCTTGTATTATTTATGCTACAAAAACGCGTATGGCTCTAGAGATGTTCAAGAACATAGAAAAAAATCCGTGGAACCCAACAACAGGAGAGGGTATTTTCGTTACCTCCGAGGATGTTCCCTCGGGATTTCCTCTCACACGGAAATGGTATTTCCGTTGCTCGATCGCAGTGCGGAGACGTGCACCACGGTGACCTCGAGCTTTCCTACGTGATGGTGGTCGCGGATCTTCGATCGGAGCTCCTACTCCGACGTCGACGGCGGCCCTCCGTCGATCAAATCCGGCCAAGGTGGTGGTGCTCCAATGAGAGAGAAAGGTGGTGGTGGCTAGGGCTTTGAGAGGGTAGCCTATCACCTTCTATTTATAGAGGGAGAGGTGAAAATGGGTGCAATTTCGGATATAGTTCAGATCCATATATGGGTCCCAACTAGTATACTTAAAACATCGATAATTTGAGCTAGGAATATCGGAATTGAGTGTTCTTGGGCTCGTTGGAAAGATCTCGACGAGATCTACGAAATGGCAGGATTATTATTTGAATTTTTTGGATGTCAAAAATACTCCAGATTTTAGGAAAAAGAAAATACAGGGTTTCACAATATATATATAACGGCTCTATTATTTATTTTTTTATGACTTTTCTATATTCATTATATATATATATATTATATATAAATACCCTATATTATACTTATTACATATAAATTGATATATATATACTTAATATATATTAAAAGAAAAAGGAATCAAAAAATTAAAATTAAAATTTAAAAATAAAATTACAAAAATAAATAAATAAATAAAAAGCCACAAAAACATTAATAAAATAGTATACATATATGCAAATACATTATTATTTATTTATAAATAATAATATTGCTACACTGACTTGTTCCTTGTTGATACTCGACCATACTTGTCCACTGTACATATTTATTTGTAGGGTTTATAATAAATTTTGGCCCATCTCTTTGATTTGCATTTATTTATATTATTGTTGTGGTTGATTGTTGATTTAATTGGTCGGCTCTCATGATCGATCACTTCAGCGACTGAGGCCCACCTTGCGAGACCTCATGATCGCCTTTACGATGTTCGATTCGATTAATCAAATGCGTCATTGCTGGGGAGCAATGGAGTGTAGCATTTAGTGATACATATTTTCTCATTATTTGTCTCTTTTATTATCTACTATTTTTTATTGATAATTATTTATCTACCTCTGAGCATTTGTTTCTTTGTTTCCTTTCTTGTGAGGGAATGTGTGGAAATAGTGAATTCTTAGGGATTTGACGCATTTGAGCTGCGAGGAGATTGGCACTTCTCCTAGTGTGCCAATTGGAGAGAGCATGAGAATGACAAAGAGAGAAGGAAAAGAAGCATATCTTTTTAGCATTTTATTTTTCTTTTTTAAGTGAGCTTTTATTTTATTTTTGTAATATAATTTATAATAATTTTGATATTTTGGAAACTTCTACTTCACGAGATCCATTGTCCGGATGTCTATTCACATAGAGGCCTCGTCAGTTTTCCATTGTTTTCTTCACCTTTATTTTATTTTGTTTTAGCGTTTTGAGTTTTCCACCTTAATTTTTTGTTTTATGTGATTGAGCCCCTAGATCTAGGGTTGCTTGCATTGATAAATTAGGTTCACAGCTTAATTAGACGCACGTGCCTATAGTGATATACGCTTGGATCAAGTCAAAAAATAATTGCTAATTACTAGGATTTGGATCCACCCTCCTTGAGAGACTCCATACAATGCTTGCAGGACCCATTGTGGTAGGCACCGAGGAGTCTCCAAGACCATACACTTAGGATCCATTTTTGAGTAGTTATCATTGGTTCTTCACGTTAATAGTAATTTCATGTTTAGGATGATTTCAAGATTTTGCGTACTACTCATGTAGTGTAGATATTTAAAATTATTTTTTGCATCCCGCATGGAGAGAGCTGGGATGCACTATAAGTCCTCTTACTTTGCATGCATCATTTGATGCGAAAGTGATATTTTCACTCTAGTATCTAGTTGCATGAATTTTCTGATATCTCCATCTATTTTTGCACACTTATGATTCAAAGAAAATATAAAAAACATTAGGTGCATTTTATTGAAAAATACTCAAAAAAATTGAAAACCCAAAAATTAAAACAATGGGAATCCTAATAAAACTTTGAACTTAATTAAAATTCTTAATGGACATCATTGTTTTGAGTTCATAAAGCCCTCATTAATTTCAGGTATCATTCAGACCAAGTGAGGTGCGATCCCTGAGTATTAAAGCCCAAAATCCGATCTGTGGCAAACTTGATTATCACCCAGGATGGCAAAGTATTGGCACTTCAATCGTATGTAAGAAAGTATGGATATCGATGATGGTGTTTCTGCATTGTGTAGAACATACGACTTAGTCTGAAGTACTGAACATAGGCCACTTCCTCAAGGGGATGTTTGTCTCATCACCTTGTATCCAAATACCTTGCTTGAGAGGGAAGTATTGGTTTCGCCTATTGGCTTACTCACTCTATTTCTTTCCCTGAGTAGCCCCCTGACATGAGATCAAGGACCTTGAAGTGCGCAAATCATAGGTTACAAAGGAGGTGGAACAAGTATGGGGACTTTCCTGGCAATACACATGCTCTATAGGCATAGCCCTCCTAAGGACTTGTTAAAAGATTTTCCTGCAAAATAAAAATAAATTTGAAACGATAAAAATCATCAAAGTCTTCCATCTTCATGTGTTGAGTTGGTGAATCCAAAAATTTGGTGTTATTTTGAATATTAAGTTCAAATATTAGTCACGCACATTTGTGCCATTTTCATTTCCTTTATTTTAGTTCTCTTTGACCCCAGCTCACTTTGAGCCATTCTACTGTTCTGCACTCCTTTTGTTCATTGTTCATCAACTTAACAGTCATCAAATCTCGATCTTTTTCTTGACCCTCGAGATGGCAACTCATGGATGGCTTGGTCAGGACTCCACTAACACCCATATCGATTCTATGCAGTCGCCTTCTCTAATAGTTCGGGCCAATTCCCGAGATTACAGTTCGAACCTTACGAACTGCTCTCTAGACTCCCCACTTTCTTCAATAATCTTGGATCACTCTTGTCCCACACTTTCCCCATTTTGGATGGAAATTTATTTCACTCTGTATACTTCTCCATCCTTAATGAAATTCTGTGTTGACCTTAACATAGAATGATTAAAGACTGATTGAGGCATAATTCAGACTGATTGAGGCATAATTCCATTTGCAGATTAAGAGCCTAATCTGGAGTTAGAGATTTTATCCGACTCAGATTCAGACAAGGCTCCGACAAGAAAAGGGAATTGACCACAACATTCACCGCAACCAGAGTAGGGCCAGCAGCCAGACCAGAATGTAGTGAATGCACATATTCTTGCCTCCATTCAGGCAATTCAATAGAAACTCATGGGTCAAGCATTGGCCCAGGTCGCCTTCTAAGATATGCTAAAAGATACACTTTGGATAGGTGGCTCCCTATGATGATCATGTAGATGTTCTCTTCTATGTTTGAATCATGAGATACGCTGTATGAACTAGCTTCTAGATATTATGTGGTTGGTGTTGATATGTACAGGATGATGATAACGCAACCTCTCTTTCGGTCATCACCTCGAAAAGCTACTAGATGACGCCCTCATCTTTGTTGAAATGCGACCCGTCACAAGAGATATCTACGAGCCTCTAGCACTCAAGAGTAAGTCCCCCAAAGAAGTGTTGGACCATATTGTTCCAAGGAATATCATGATGGGGACATTTCTCTTGCAAATCTTGGAATTCCTCCCAAGCCTCGTGAATAGACTCATGGATGGCTTGAAAGAGGTTGCCAATGCGGATTCACATCTGATTGAGCTGGCCGAGAGGGTAGAATTTATGCATGAAGGTTGACTGGAGATCCTCCCAGGTTGTGACATCTTTCCCGAGATGATTGATCCAATAAAGTGCCTTATCTTGAAGTCTAAATGGAAATGTTGTCATCTTGACTACATCTAATGAGATGTTAGGGTAGTGAGTTGTTCCACAAATGCAAGTGAAATGTTATAGATGGATGTATGGTTCTTCATTTGTGTCCCGTGGAAGGTGGGAATAAACGCCAAGATCTGAGGCTTCACTCGAAATGTGCATGGACCTGGGGATGAGGATCTACTCGGTCATCTGGCATGCGCCAAGGTTGTAAGTCTCCTTGAGCGTCGGCTTGGACCGCTCTCCTCTTGGCTCTTCTTTCAACCCTCCACTGGCTACATATTCTCTTTCTCCCTCTTCTCCTCCTCCTCTTGGATTTTGTCTCCTTGTCCTAAGATCTAATATGCAATGTCAAGCGTTTTTACTTTCTTGGTCCGAGAAGTGCATTGTTGGAACTAGGCTGGAACACCAAGCGGCCCTAGATTCGGGTGTAGTTTGTGATGTCTCGTCCAATATAAAAGAGTCATATGTGCTTGGTATGTTTTTATATAATGTTGTCACTCTTAAGAGAAGTGGACCTTGCAACCTTATGCTAATATGAAGGGGGAAAATAAAGCTTTGGCTGGTGAATCATCCTCTTCGGCATTAGTCGATCCAACAGCAAGGTCAGGTGAGAAAGAAGGAGGAGAAGCACAAAAAATAAAATTTCAAAAAAATAAATAAATAAATAGACAATAAAATTATTGGAGCAGCCAAACTGATGTCACACCAGCTATGGAGACGACCGCACCAACAGTCGATCCAGTGCAAATCGATGAAGTTCTACCGGTATTTTGGGATGTCCATTTCTTTTGGACGATCATATTCTTTTTAGTCCCATTTGTAAAAACAGATGTAAATATTGATTTTGATGTAAATAAGAACACTACTTTTGATTTTGTAAATAATTCGTTTCCTGTATTTCAAAAATTCAAAAAAATAGAAATTTGAGAATTGCCTTGTCCGACCTTGATGTGGTCAACGATATTCAAAATCTTGTTCTGGAGATGCCTCTGCTTAAGGCCATCAAGTACATGCCAAATATCAAGAAAGGATTGTAGGAAGCTTGTGCTACAAATAGACTGTCACATCGAGCCAGATAAAGAAATGTAAACCACATTCTAGCTGCAGCTACTATAAATGCAATCTGCAATCTCCCAAGCAAAAAGAAAGGCATGGGAGCCCCTCTTTTATGATGCCAGATGTTTGACCAAGAGTTCGATCGAATACTGCTTGATCACAGGTCGTCGATCAATCTGATGCCTACTTCACTGCTCAAAGAATTTGGGTTGGGTCCTCTCAAGTCTACAAGAATGGTTTTGTAATTTCCAGACACAAGCACCCCTGGGCATTCTGGAGGATGTCATAATCACAATTTAAGGGATGTAATTCCCCGTGGACTTCATTGTACTGGCATGGACACCTCAGCTCCTCTACTGCATACCCTGATCATCCATAGATAGTCATTTCTTCAAACAATCAAAGTAGTGGTAGAGTGCGGCACCGGACAGATCACATTTCATTCTAGCGGCAACAAGGTGCTTATTGAGACGATCCAAGCACCCAAACCATCAGAATATGCATCACATGAGAATGAGCCTACATTGCAGCGAACAAAAGACTGCGACTTTCTTGCGGAGATCAGAGATACCAATCTTTTCATGGATGATATCATGACCCATGAATTCCTCTCCGGGGAGGAAGTAGTGGATAGCATAGTTGAGTTCCCAGATGTCTTTGAAGATGAGATTTTTACTACTTTGCCTAAAGAATTAATTGTTGGTCCTCTTGTTGGAAATGCGAGCCCACGGCGAGCCATTATGCAATAAATGTTATTGCACATATCATTCCCTGATCTGAAATGAAGAATAAATAATTTGTATAATAGGTCCCTTAGTACAATTAGGGTTATGTACCATGGCCATCTTAATAATCATATAGCTGTTGATTCAACTTTTGAATCATAGAGGCTGGTGCTTGGATGAATATCTAAAGGGTTAGATTGAGGACTCATCAAGCACCATCAGATGATTGTTAAGAGATGATCTCCAGCCTGAGTAGGAGATGGCAATCCTTATCTCTTTAGGCTGATATCTGACCGACCTCTTGATGCAGGTCCTCTACATAGGAATAGAGATTCGGAGGTGTCAGATTAGTTAGGTCAAAGAGTTGACTTAACGAGATCGAGATAACCAAAGTCCTATATCATATGCTGTCATGATATAGGCACACATCCTCTGACCGGAGACAGATGTGTTGCTATATGTCCAAGTATGTACATTTGGCAGACCAATAGGTTGATGACCTAATCAAGGTCTATACACCGGCGCGCTGGTGTGCATATAAGGGCATATGAGTAATACGATCTCTCAAAGGGATCATACAGGTTCAGTTACTGAACCGGAAGACATGAGCTCACTCATGAGATATTGGGAAGAATCAAATTCCATGCGCATGGTCATCTCGCTTTGGAAGCTTGACTGAATTTGTAGGTTTGATATATACTTTTAGTATATGATAAAGACCTAGGTATGATATACGCTTTTGGAAAGTGTATGATTGATACCAACTCCCAATGATCGAATGAGAAACTTACTGATAAAACCATGAAGTAGACAGTATAAAGTTAATCCGATACTTCGGGTTTAGTCTGAGTCTTCCAGTATACAGGATGTACAGGTATTGGGAATACCTGAGGGTGATTTGATCATAAACGATTGTATAACCATGACGCTTCCATTCCTAGGGAGTGATGAAACGGGTCTGGATTTTAGTGACTCCTCTCAGTAGAGAAGTAATCTGATCTTGGTCCAAGTGTTGGACATTGATCTGAATGTAATTCAGATACAATGAGAAGATTAGATTTACGGTCTTGATTTAATCAAGCATCTGTGAGAGGCCCGCGATCTGGATTTGAGATATGATCTCAATATCCATGTCACTATACGTGGAACAATACAATCGCCCTGTCCTTATATCCAAGTATCTGCGGAGAGATTGCATTATTCTTGAAGGGTTCAAG